>JAPWDM010000002.1:41254810-41697310 GCA_035578155.1 Brachynemurus nebulosus | reverse complement strand
TTAATAATAATTAGGTACATAATCTTTTTGATCATGGTAAAATTTATCATTAAGTACAGCTTGTCTCCATTTATATGATCACTGATGTACCTACAATAATATTTAACGGATCTCTCTCGTCTCTTTAGCTGCAATGATTAATGATTCCAGGGTTCATACCGTGGCGTGATCTATTGATTAGCTCGTTAGGGAGTTCTAGAGTATAACAATTTAAATAAATATTTTAAAATGACCAGTATCAATTATATCAATATTTGGATGGACGATTGTAATACTTGTGAAAGATTTTTAATAATGAATTGAATATATTTCAACTATACGTATATTTATATTTCGATATCCTGTGGTGGTATTGTTTGATGTGTCTTAAGGTATCTTTTCACGTCGTGTGAAAAAAAAATCATAATATATTTGTTTTTATCAACAGCGATATTCAATATGTTTTTTGGAAAACTACCCTATCGACGAAAAGAGATTAATGTCCGGTAATATTAAGGATAAGTAATTAAATCCGTGAAGTAAATTTACTTTAATCGTCGATGTCAATATTGCAAAACTAGATCCGTAGAGAGAGAGGGTAACCGTGTCTGTAATCCTGGCCACCGGTCGGTCTTATTTTTTTTCTTAATTTTGGGCGTCAATGGTTTTAACATTTAATGAGGGGCCCGGGATTGTTTGTCCCTATGGAACCTGTAATTTCTCTTCGCGGCTCTGCATAAAACAAATAAATTTACTAAGAAAGTAAACCTATCGAGTAATTTACTTTGTTTAAAATCAACCAAGAAATTTTTATTTCAGGATTAATTGAACAATTTTATATGTATTTTGCATATTTAATTAGGTTATATACCTAAATGCATATTGAAATATCAATGGTACCTCCAAGAATACTATTTATCTTACAAACATGAAAGTCAGATAAATGATATGCCAATAGAAAAAAGTTGAAGTTTCAATAATTGTACTTTATAATAATTGAAATCGCCATGAAGATTTCCATCATAGATTTTATAAATTATAATTAATTAAATATTAGAGTTATTATACTAAATAGAATCGGGACAAGACAGTCATTTTTCATCAAAGAAATATCATAATTAATTATCACAGGTTTAAGTAAATATATTTGGGTCCATAATATTATTCTTGTTAAGTTATGAGTTAATGAATAATAAAATAGTTTATATTTAATTATTCTCTCTGGATTAAATTAATTGATTTTTTTAAATATTTAATTTATTTCCAATTTATTTTAGGCGAACCTTTGATTGAAAATGGGGGACTCACAAAACATAGGGGCATAGGGGCAGCTACTAAACAGACACGTACTGCCATCTAGTGCATGTAATTAACGTTTAATCGGTAAATCGGTAAATAAATTTTCAAAATACCTACTTTTAATAATACTGAATGTTATTTTACTTGATAAGTTGATTTACTTATCGAAAACTGTTCAATTATCTATTTGTTTTCTATAATAATGTACATAAAAAATATATTTATTTCGTGCTAAAAAGCCCAATTGAACACTCCAAATCAGTTGGTCTCAAATACCCAAGCTTTAGGAACCACTGTTTTTTTTACCACTGTCATTTATAATTATGAATAATACATTTTAGATTGTACATACTTGACCATTTAGTTATCGAGCATAATAATATTTTTACATAAAAATATTTTTGAGTTTTTATAGTATTCTTTTAATATTGATTAATAATTTTACAATTAATGTCAGTTGAACCACCAGAAAAGCTGAGGAGGAGGTAGATATTAAGGATACAAAAAAATATCGCAAATAAATCGATTAATCAATTGTGTTTTTATTTGTCTTCAATTTTTAACGGCTTAAAATTATTTTTTATATATATATAGCCAGAAACAAATTACATAGCACTATCCCATAACGCACGCTTCCATTTAACAATTACGTCATACACAAGATGTGTATAATGGCACTCCTCCGTGTTTTAAAGCGAATTTGTTTGAATGTGTTAGTGTCTAAGTAATAGTTTGTAACAGTAAATCATACAAATATATAAATCAGAAAGATTGACGCACATGACCTTTGACTTTCTCATTTAATAATTTCGCTCCAGAGGATTACGTAATGGGAGAGTACTATGTATTCAAGAAAATTAATCACTTGAGTAAATTTACACAATTGTAAAGTCAAAATTTGTGACAAGGATAAATTTAAGTAGGTGTACCTACCTTGCACAGATAGAAGATAAAATCAAAGAAGAAATCAAAAGATCATATAAAAGCTTAATTTAAATTAAAATTTTTAAATATGATCCAAAGTAAAAGTGATAGCCCAAGATATTTTTTTAAATTTTTGAATAAACTCTAGTACAATCAAACCGTGTTAAATCGTTTTTCTCTTTTACGGAACCCTACGGGCAATTGTGTTAGAAAGCGTTCATAAACTACGTTATTCAATTTTGACCTCTTTTAAACTCCCCTCAGTTATGCAGACTACAAGTGGCTTTTCCCTTGAACGTCTCCCCACTGTGTAAATAGTTTTTATCTTATTAAGTCCAGAAGATATTTTATTGAAATAATATCTTGTTTAGCAAAATATTTCCTCATAAAATCAGAGGTGTAACTACAATGGAGCAAATGAAGTGGCCGCTCCAGGACGCACTAAAAGGGGCGCAACAGGGAAAAGTATAAGCGTTATAAAGGAAAGTAAGTATTTGGAATGTTAAAAACTAGAAAAGCGGTTTTTTGGTCAAAAATTTGGGTTGAGTTAAAATTGCTTCAGAGGGCAAAATATCTAGTTACGCCACTGCATAAAACACGTTCCTTTACTGTGAAAACGATGCATGTGACCAAATGGTAACGTAATCCGTTTTTGGTAGTCCATGATTATTTATGAACTTCACATCCACATTCATATTTGTTTTAATTGTGGTAAATAAAGTAAACTAGAGAATGACGTAGCTCGACCCTTACGCCTCTCTCTCTCCCCTCACGTAACCCAGCGTAACCCAGCGTAGCTAACTCCCTCCGACTGTTGACCTTGTTTATGGACTACGTATAGCATTTGAGAGAAGTCGCTTTTGCATATTTGTGCTCGTTCATCAGTATGAAAAACTAAGTGAGGTGAACGAGGAAAAGCGGGTGATTAATATCAGTCATTTGTTTTCTCATTATAAAGAATTTCCCTGAAGGAAGCTTTTACTATACCTTTATACTATTTCTACAAATTTTCTAATTAATGACTATTTTGTTAATTTATTCTAACAAATTAACAAAATTTAAAATTCAAATTTATTAAAAAAACGTTTCTTGTTTTGTTTTTATTTTTATTATACGTATATTCCAAACGCCCACACTTATTAATAAAAAAAAATTAATAGTTTATAATAAAAAAAACATTTTTCAGAAATAACAAAATTATCTTGTGATTTAATGGTACAGATAACAGAAAATTATTAAAAATAGTAAATAATAATGTTATGATTACAATTACACACTCGTGTAATAATGGTGGTTTTACTGCATTACCAACCGCGCAACGAACAAAAGGTATGTGAACAATGTTAAAAAGAGATAATCGTGAGAATAGTGTACGTGACTAACAAAGATACCAGTAAAATACAATACCAACGACCAAAATATAAAAAAAAGATTTTTTAACTTATTAAAACAATTTCTTTATTTAATTATTTATAATAATTATTCTATATGAATAAATATGCTAACGTTAGTAACAAAGGATAGTCAATTTATTTAAACATGATAGCGCCTTGAGCTGTCTTTGTTTCTTGAGACTACACGATTATCTATATCGTTGTTTTTTGTATGAAGATTATGTTGCATATCATTAGCGGTAAACCGCAGTAATGTTTATTGTGTTATTATGAATTCTAAGCGATCTTTTTCATACTCTTTATAGTCATTTGAACGACCAGTCAGATAGATGCTCGATTAAACTGGAGCAGATCGTTATGAAATTTGTTGACAATATTATTCTCAAAACAAGTGATTTTATGGAAAAAAGTAACTAAATATTTTTTTGTAGCAAATTTTGTAAGCAACAAATTTAGTAATATCAGTATTTAACATTAACACTTTTCGATACATTGGCAAAAAGACTATTTTCCACTATTTTTTGTGCCCTTTACTTTCGGCTACTGATGCTTGATTCAGCTTTTTGTAAATCCACCGTTGTAATAAATTTTTTTAGAAATTTCGTCAATCAGGTTGCTGTATCAGCTTGGAGCATAGGTATGTAAGTCTTTAATTTAATTCTATAATTTCGGTCAGTCCCACAAATATAACTCTAAAAGTCTTGATGTATTAATTCAAACTTTAAAAAAAAATTCTACGAATACCTATTAAAAGAATACTAAAATTACTCCAGTTGAAGTACTAATTAACTGTAACTAAAATTATTCCAGTTGAAGGTTGAACTTTCATTGGGTCAGAGTGAAACTTGTGGAACGTTTTCTATATATTTTTTCCAAACAAGCTGTAGAATGGGTTTGATAGTGAAGACCACGTGCGAACCTTGGTTTCGCCATCCTGAACTTTACATTATCAAGAAAAGAAAAACTATACATGACTATACAAATTGTAATACACACACACACAGCGAGAGAGAGAGAGAGAAACAGAGAGAAACGAACATAGACTCAAGCACACCTTCTTAAACACTAGGTAAAAGTACTCAAAAGTGGCCTCAAAACGAATAAATATGCTAAAATTTTTTATTTTAATTTAGATCCGTAGCTTCACTATGTTGGAAAGTTAAAAAATCCGAAAAAATTGTGTCCTAGAATTATTTGTAAACTTCTAAACTTAAGTGTAAATACGGAATCAGTATAAACCTTCACACATTGAAATTGAGCCACAATTTTCCAAAAATTCTAATCCCGGAAACAATAAATCAAGTAACATTTAAAAACAAATGACAAAAAATTTTTTTAAATATCACGCCAGCTACTCTTTTTTTATTGTCAGTATTTTGTTTAATTAGACTACATTTGACTTTTGATTCAATATAGTTAGGCAAATGGTGTCCAGTTTTGTCGAAAAATTTTTATGGTCTCAATAAAAAAAAGACATTTATTTTATTTTAATTCATTTAAGGTGTTTCAATAATTATTTTTAATATTATATTAAAATATGAAAACATAAAAAAACGCCTATTATTGTCATGATTATTATTGTTTTATTGTTAATATTCATGGCTTGTGGGGCTATTAAATTTGATTATAATGGGCTCGTTTCTTTTTTGCTATGTTATTTTTTAATAAAAATATTTTTCAATTAAAAGCGTGAAAAATCTCAAATTAGTGTCATTATGTTAATAGCCACATTAATTATGAATTTTTTAATGCCTTAAGTTAATTGTTCAATTTCGAAATTGATACTTGAACAGGAATAACTTGACCTCTAAGAATCAGATTTTACATTTATAATCTCTGAAAATATATAATAATAATACTTTTAGTAAATAAAGGGAGAAGTATATCAGTTTTTACAAGGGTTCAGTTGTAATTTTATACTTATAGATCAAACTATTTTTTATATAACTAGCATAATCAGGCCCGATGAGAGGGTGGGGTAGCCGGGGTTGCAGCCCCGGGGCCCGGCCATCAGAAGGAGGCCCATAGCTATCGGCAGACGGTCCGGGAAAAAAGTTAAGATCTTTTCTGCTTATCGCTTATTCTTTATGGAAGAAAACTTTAAAAAAATACTGTTTAGTCCCGGGACCCGCCATTTCTCTCCACGGCCCTGAGCATAATTACATATTTCTTCAGGACATACTGGCAAAAATTTGTCGTCTATCAATCAAAGAGCCTTTGAATAGCTTTCAGTAAAACTCTTACTTCAAAAATATTCTTATAGAATTTTTTGAACTAAATACTTCTATAGTGAAGATACTTAACCCTGTGTGAGAGTGTAATAAAATAACGGGCCCCTAGACAGAGTAAAAGATTTTCAATTTTTTCTTTCAAAAATACAGTTGGTGAGCAAAGAAACGTTTCGTTACTTCGTCCGGGTCCCTAACAGACAATTTGGGCCCCCATATGTATATATGTATATATATATATATATATATATATATATATATATATATATATATATATATATATATATATATATATATATATATATATATAACTATCAAACTGGAATATACTTTGATGGCATTAAACTTTGAACTCTGTTTGGAAATAAATTATCTGATTGTGAATTAGATAAGTTCTAATTGAAAAACTTACTAAGGTTAAACACTAGCAATCTCTTTATCCAATGCCTGAAAAAATTTTAACTTTAAAACGATATTTCTGTTTGTTTAGTTTTCCTACGACCGTCCCTCGAAAGTCGACAATTTTAAACCTACTTTAAAAGCGGTAAACATTTTGATGAAATCCTGTTAAGCGATAAACTTTGTAAAAATTACAGTTTTCAATTATGTAACAGTACCAAGTTGAGGAATGTTAAAATATTTCTCTCACTAATTGACACACACCTCTCTTCTATCCACAATATAAATATACTTAGCTATCTATGCTATAGTTTTCGTAACTTGCTGAGGGAATTCTTACCTTTCTCTGGAAAATATGAAGATTTCAACTGAAATTAGAACTTGGGTTCGCTATGCTGGGAGGCCACTTTGTTTACCAGTAAACCAATTCTAAAAGGTAGTTCGTTTTCTAAAATTTTCACACGACTTAATATCGTCTATGAAAATCAAATATTAAAAAATACATGTATAGGTATATTTTCTTAAACTCGTGTATAATTTTGGTAAACTGACCATAATTTACAAGCTAATGAATCTGTCTAGTCTATATTTAAAGACATAAAAATTAACATTTTTCCCGTCTTTTTCGTTAAAAAAAAATTAAATTGATAATAGAACCAATAATAACCAAATGGTAGAGGAAGCAAAGAGAAAAAAGAAAGGCAGAGGAAAGCTTTCTTTTAATACAAACGAAAAGTTAATAATAGCTTTCTAATATTGCACAATAACATGAAAATTGAAAATAGTTTCAACACAAAAAAACCTTTTTTTTCGATTAATACTAACGTTTAATAACTAAATATTATTATATATTATAACGTCTATTGTGTATAATAGGCTTAGATACCTATAATACATATGTATCGTTAATAGACTTTATGGTACACTTATATTTGTAAAAAAAAAATTTTAATCGGCCTGTCAATCACAAATCGTTCTAATTAATTCAGAAATTAAACAACAATTCGAAGCACGCAATAACTTTATATGCCATACATTTTATAATATGTATTCTACTTATATTGTATGAATGTATGTATTACTAGTACAATACTTGAAAAAATTTTGGGACTAAAATTTTTATTTGTGCCTAAGAAAATTTCACTTTTTGTCTCACATTGCTTTACAGTTGAATTACAAATTATTCAAATAAAAATCATAAAATTATTTCCAGAATTCTAAAAACTTCTAAATACTTTAAATTGATGTCCGAGTTTCTATCCTTTACGTCGATAATATCTTTAATCAATATATTTTAATAATATCTATATGACAACTTGATGACGTGGTGGTGTCAAAATAAAAATTTGTTTTAAAATTTTCTTGGTATAGGCGTACTCAAATTGAATGAGTTTATGGAAATTGAATTCGGGTGAATAATTGTTTTCTGATAAATTTGTGCTTCTAATATTAACCGAAAAGTGAAAATTATAATGCAATGATAAATATCAGGGGCGGTTTTAGGATTTTTATTTTGGATAGGCCGGAATTTTTCTGTATTGCAAATTATGCAGCTTAAATATATACCTAATTTTTCTTGAAGCTGTAAATTTTTTATTGCATAACTTTAAATTGAACAGAATGCAGTTCTAAACACGTTTGCAAGCTATTTTAGGTAATTACATATCACTTAGGAAGCCGCATATATTGCTGAACTTGATTTAAGAATTTAGTTAGGCCTGAGCAACATAGAAAAATGAAACAGTTATAATGTTAAATAAATTTAATGAAAAATTAATATGAGTCCCGACTACATGCAAATTTTAAATAAGATAAAAGCTAAACTATCATAATTTATAAGAACAAGTAGCGACATTTTTACAAAGTGATAGCAAATAATAATATTTTTAATAAAAACACAAAACTAGCAGAAATATAGAATTAGACAAAATAAGCATAAAATCTTTTTTATGATAATGGTGTTTGGGTTTGGAATTTTTTTCATTTCAGCCTGAGTAAACCGAAGTCTATACTTTTAAGAATCGAAAATAGTATCAGAATTATATATTAAGGTTTCGCTCAATAGAAGCTGTACTTACAGATATTGAGCAGTTTCCGAAGAAGCAGATATACAAAGTTTCAGAATTTAGGAAAATGTCTGACTTAAAATCATTCTTTAAACCCTTTTATTAATTTTTTTAAGGGCCTTTTAGACGGTCATATCAGTTCTCAGCTCAGTTTCAGTTTCCGTTGTTGTTTCATTTCAGTTTGGAAGAAGGTTTGTTTTTACACGGTCCGTTCATTTTTCGCAGTTCTCAGTCGCTTCAGTTCTTTGTTCAGTCGGGTTACCCTGATTTTCAAGAGAACTAACGTGAAGAAATGAACTCAGGCATGACGCGCTTGTTTGCACATAGGAATTCTAAGAACTGAAATGAAACAAATAGGTCTATGCATCCCGTCAGTTCTCAGTCTCCGTTTCAGTTCTCCTTTCAGATTTTAATTTTTACACGTAGGCAAAACTGACAGTTTGACTGAAACTGAAGCTGAACTGAGAACTGATATGACCATTTAAAAAGCCTTTTATCCTTTCTTCATTTTTTCAAAATATAAAGTCATTTTTAAAAGCATTTAATTAGTTGTAAATTTGTGCCTGTGTCACCTTAAATACGATATTTTAGCCTATAAATATTTGATTATACGCGACGACGTCGTCAAGATAAAATTCTGCTACAAGTGATTCACAATTTTAGTTCTGAGTTTTTTGATTAAAAATCGAAACTCATAAAAAACTCACCTGTATGTAATGATAATCTAAAAATACAAAATACTGCGTAATATTGGCGAAATAGTTGGTATCCAACCAACGGTCGAATAGGGTAATTGTTGCAAGCCTAGGGAATATTAAACTAATTTAGATGGGAGTTTTCCTTCAGCTACCGAAGCTGATATTCCTTGACGCACATTTACTCGGCGCTACCTCCATCGTTTACGAACGTTTATACAATAAATGTATAAATTTTTTTTTAAAAATTTTAAGTTACTACCCTACCGACTATACTTTCTAAGCCGTAGTGTAAATAAAAATATTTATTACGAACAATATTAAAGATGAATATTTCCTTCACTCTTTTTTTCCATCCAAGATGCTATATAACAGTTTAAACGACAAAGTGAGCAGAGTATGTATACATTCGATGTGGAGTGAAGTGGTGTAGACGCGGGGTGAAGAGAGTGAGTAAAGTAAAACAGTGCGGCATGGCACGATCAGGTCAACCGCCATGTCATGATTAAACAAAAATATAAGAATACAATTAATTATATAAAGTTAAGATTATATCAGATGTTATACCTCAGCCGTCTTAGTCATCCACATTACTATAATATGTCCATACAGTACAACCAAACGTACAGGTATAAAAACCCCAGGTGTGCGACGTGAGCGCATTCTGTCGGCAGTCAAACACACCAACAACATCCATCCGTCCTCTTATGGATGGTAGGTATGTGTAGTCTAAATGTCTGTTAATCACATTTTGTGGACAAACGGACGGACTTTCTACTTGGTGCTTGATGTCTTGACGATGAGGAATTCTTAGACATTATTGTTTTGAGGCGTAGGTATGTGTTTGTGTATGTGTGTGCGTAAAAAGTAATTTTTTATGACAGAGATTTTTGAGTAGTTAAATTGTTTGATTGCATTTCCAGAACTGAATGATCCATTTTGAATTAAATGCTACAGGCATCAGTGGCAAAATTTTATATTCAAACAAACAAATGGAAATTCATAACTGTACAAAAATTTAAAACAACTATGTAGTCCAGTAGCCTTATACATCAGGCCTTGCGTCAAATTCGGTAGTTCTGATTTTTTGCTTACTTGCGCGTGATGTTAGCCCAATGAATAATCTAAGTTTTACACCTCGAGTACTGAACGCAACTTTGTCAAAAATTGAAAAACCGCAAAATTTTCGACTTTAGTTTTTGGTGATTTTAACCCTTAAAGACTAATTTTTCGACATTACTTATTGAAAACGGGATTGAAGTAGATTAAATTTTCTACAATTTGAAACCAGAACTGTCTCTGTAGACCCAATAGCTACTGAGATAAAGCCTTTCAAAAAATATAATTGTTTGAGGGACTTAATCCGGACATTGAAGAGGAAGTTGCAATTTTTCTCGACATCAACGCTACACCTGACAAGGTAGCAGTAGCAGGATAGCGAACAGCAATTGCTCTTTACGGAGGCGACTCCAACACTCACAACCTTGACGAGCTGCGATACCAACTGTTTGCGAGGGCAGCGACGAAAACCAGCTTTAATCTGGCCAGGTTACCTCCTACGCGAAACGCTGCTCGATTTCACTCCTTGCGAACATACCATCAGGTACAGGCGTGGTTGGGAGTTACACTGAACCGTTTCTCCTGGGGTTGGATATCTATATCTCAAGGCCTCAACCTAAAATGGTGGCCAGAGATGTAGTCCCACAACACTTCTTGCGGATGATTTCTTGGGATAGGTTTTGGGACCGCGTACAGCTGCAGGAAGGCGGATTTGAAATGTTCATCAGTTTGCAGGCACTTGCAGTAGAAATATATTTCTCAGAAGGCGACGATCTGCCCGATGTCGACATGATGAAGGATTGTTTCTTCATTATTCCTAAATAAGGATATGCCATCAAGATACGACTATCCAGATACGCGCGAATCTCAACCGAGAGCTTCAAAGAGGGCTAAATTAATTTATTACCTTATTGATTACCTTTAATAACGGAATTGAATAATTGATTATAAAATAACTTAATTGATGTACCTAGTAAGGCTTGATGTACTTCCTTATAAATATTCCATAATTCATAGCTTATCATTAAAAATCATCGTTCCCACTTCTCATTTTCCTTTTTAACATCCCATCATAAAACGTACAGAGACTTATAGATAATATAACAGGAATAGAAATTAGAAATGTGAAAAACGACGTAGAAACGACGAAAAATATAGACATAAAAGGGGTGATTTTTGGGCCCCTCAAACAATTTTAGGATCCACTAGAATATTATAGGGTGGGATTTCCCGAAGAAACAGATTCATAATTCACTCACAATCAGAACAATAATATATCGCTAAAAATTGCAAAGTTAGAAAAAATTTATATTTTTTAAAAAGCTTTAGCTCAGTAACTATTGAGTCTACATAGACAGTTCTGGTCTCAAATTGTAGAAAATTTAGTATACTTCAATTCCGTTTCACATCAGTATTGTCGAAAAATTAGTCTTTAAGGATTAAAATCACCAAAAACTAAAGTCGAAAAATTTTGATGTTTTTTCGATTTTTGACAATGTTGCGTTCGGCGCTCGAGATCTCAAACTTGGGTTATTCATTGAGCCAACATTATGAACAAGTAAGCAAACAATTAGAAGTACCCTCCCCCTTTCAGAGGGCAAGGTTACTGGACTAATGGATTTGCTATGGATTTGAAATCAATTAAAATTACTAATAAAATATTTTGTTTCCGTTTTAATAAGTTTGCTTACAATGAAAAGATTTTTATCATTTCTATTTCACTGTAAAAATTTGACCTAACTTAAAATGAATGATTATAATATTAAGAGCGAAACTGTGGATTATTATTGTACTAAACCGAGTAGAAAATTTTGAGGGCTGGAATAGGGCCCGGATCCGGTTTGCTGGACTATAGGTATGCCCCAAACCAAGAAAACTATATGAGAGTTAGACCAAAAATGTAACGCTTTTTCATTTCCGGCCCTGATCAGGCTGCTTGTTCCGGTCCTGACCAAGCTACAAACCGATTTACTGGACCTAAGGTAGGGCCCGGATCAGGCAAACCATATGAGGATCGAACCAAAAACGTCACGCTTTTTCACTTCCAATCCTGATAAGACTGCCTATTTCGGGCAGGACCAGGCCACAAACCGGTTTACCGGACTTAAGGTAGGGTCTGGGTAAGACAAACGGGACTAAAGTATGTGGACCAGACCAAAAATGTAACGCTTTTTTAGTTCCGGTCCCGATCAGGCAGTCTGTTCTGGTCTTAGTCGGGTAGCCTCTTCCGGCGTTGACGGGAAAGCTTTCTCCGGCCCTGATCGAACAGCCTTTTATCGTTCTGATCAGGTAGCCATATATTTGCACCAACTCATACGTAACTTTTAGAAAATTGCATAAAGAATAATAATAATATTTTAGTCGGAGATTTTTTAAAAATCAGTCAGTTCAAGATCTAACAATAAATACACTCATACCAAATTTCAAGTTTCTAGCGCTAGTAAAACAGCTCTCACAATATGATTGTAAGAATATATGAAAGGAGTAAGTCTCCATAAGCATTTTTAACGTTAATATTTTATATTTTTTATTTAATATTTTTACTATTGATTTTTAATATTTTTATTGGTTTACAATAATAATGATTTAATATCGATTTTATTACATTCAAAGTACATAATATTTTTTGATATAAAATAAAATATAAAAATAATTCTCCAGATAAAAATACACACTTGGTGCTTTATTTATATTAAATATTTATTTTCTAAATCAAGTTAATTGTATCATCGAATATTTCAAACATAGCTGATGATACATTAGGTGTATTTGCTGTATCAACGGAATTCCGAAACATTCCCACTATTTTATTTTTAACTAAACCATTCCAATACATGTGTATCCTGCGTCAACTTTCAGATTGACAGATTCATAAGACCAGTCGAGCAATAGAAAATTACTTTAAATCAATAAATAAAAACGTCGTGTTCAAATGACAGAAGGATTAAGCCTACTGCTAGACTGACGACTTGACTGTGCTCCAAGTGACATACTGTACTAAGCACTGTGGTCGCTCCATACGATTGACTGCATACGATGTGTATTGTTGACCTGATCTCTAGATGGTCTCAATGTGTTTACCACTATTACCGTCTACCGGTCACTATTACCGGTGTAGTAGTTAAATATAGCAGAGAAGCAAGCGCGAAGACAAGACAGATTCTATATTTAAAGACTAGCAAATGTTCATTCGACAGAATCAACAGTGGCATCACTTTCCGTCACTACAGTCGGGATAGCTCCTATCATGGTTACCATCACTGATTCCAGTAGACAATATTGCATTATGTAAAGCGTGTATTAGATGTTAGAATAAAATATTTGTTCAGTTGAGTCCGGTCTACATACACGAAAACCTTCTACGAACATTTACTAAAATTAGCTTGTCTGTTTCCGACTGTTTCTGACTTATCATAGACAGTCGTTGTTACTCTTACAATTAGAACACCTGCGTCAGAGCAGTGAAATAGTCGATCCCTTTTTGTTATATCGTACGGACTTCTAGAATTTTTTTGACAGAATTTAGAAACCTGCTGTAAACGGATTTATCTTATAATAGTGCAAAACTCTTTTCATAAAAAATGCAGTACCTATTTTTTTTTTCGTTTTAGTTTTTGGAATGCGAACATATTTATTTTAAAAGGTGTTATTTCTTAATTTAGAAAATGAAAAAAAAAATATAATATTGAAACATGTTATTGATATGTGAAGTATGTACATATGTATATTTATTTTGTGTCTGTTACGAAGTTTGTAACGTTTGTTTTATTGTTGTGAATAGCGAACACCACCTCCGTAATAATTGAAGAAAAACAAATAAATAAATTTTATTTAGAAACACAATTTAATATATTTAATAAATGTAGAATACATCGACTAATTTCAGATGCTGTGTTTTATTAATAAGTTACAGGGATTTCAAGTATAAAGCTAAATATCCACTAGATCGGTAGTGCGGCGGGGCGCTGCGCGACGCAAAGTGTAATTTTTTTATAGGAGGTTGGTTGGTTTACTGGTCAGTTATGGATAAAATTGCTGGAGTTATCTTGCCCACCGTTTTGGAAAACGCAGTTCTGAGAAAAACCCATGTAATTTTCGCAATCTCTTTTCATACAACTAGTCTATGTATAGCAAACTCCATCATTGTTTATCTAACTTTATTTATGTAATTGCATGATACAACTTTTACTTTATTATGATGTGAGTGGAGTACAAGAGAAGTAGTGTATGGGCCATGGGCTAAGATCTGATAGGTACATGTCTGTAGTAGGCTTCTTAAGGAACTGTGTCGATATTCGTCTGGAACTGTGAAGGGAAACTGTAGAAAATGTTTATACGCAGTTCCAGCGTGAAGAGGGGCAGTTAGGGATGTGGAGTCCGACCAAAAATAAGACATAGAGCCATACGGCCCTAGGCCGTAAGGCGCCCAACGAAAAGAGTAAGTAAAGCTTTCCTTTTCTTACTCGACAACTGTATTTTTAGCGAGAAATTTTTGAAAACTTTTGTCCCCGGAGTTCGTAATTTTTCTCCACGGCTCTGCGTTTATGAACATAGCCAGCCATGAAGTTAGAACCCGCAACTTACCAATCCGTAAGTGCCAAGGGTTAAATTCAAAGTTCTAGAAAGATTTTTCGCGGATTAGAATAGAAAAAAAAAGTGAAAAGAAAGACAAGAATAAGCTCCGAGATCCATTGAAACTGCCCGAACTTGATATTTACCAACCAGCGACCACTGATTTTCAGCGCGGCACTACGGACCTTGAACGTGTTTCAAAATCCTTTGGAAAAAAATGTCATTGTGTTCGTGTTTAAAAATTTACATTTTTGAAAATTTTTCAAAAGTTTTTGTTATTAACGCAGAAAATTTCTCAGACTCTTTTTGTCTGATTCATTAAGCCAAACAACAGTTATTTAGGCAACAAGTTGCAAAATGAAGGTGTACCATAAGATTAATGAAAAGTATATTATTTTCACAAGAAAAACTAAACACAATAATAAGCGAACGAGAGAATAGCGTAACAGACATCTGTTACAATTCATTTTTCCTGACGCGCTCACAACAAACAAATAAACAAACAAAAGAGGAACTAAACCGATGAACAGAGTGCCAATAACCGCCACGGAGAGGATCATTTAGTGGACCATCCGTCGTCACCGCACCATTGAGAAATAAAACAACACAAGGATGAAGCTATGATAGTAGAGTGGACACCATCCTCGAGGTATTCTCCATCATCGAGGTGGGGTGTTGTTTCTAATCGTGTTTGATGATGGTTCAGGTTAAATGAGGGTTTCTTTCGGAAGAATTAGAAGTCAAGTCGCGTACCGCGTTCTCGATTATCCCAATTTCCGATAGCATCCTCGTATCCATGTATTGCGATGTTTACAGCGCACAGGAGTAGTGCACAATTAGTGCGGGTAATCGTCCATTTCTTGACTGACGATGTTCTTAACTGTGGTGGTTATGGTTGGGTGGGGGGTGTCGAGTTTTTTGTTTTGTTGTGATGACAATACAACATCGACAGCCACGGTGAACAATAGAGGTGCTTCTTGTGCTTGCTTACAGGGAGATAAAATAATAGGGATTGTGAAGTATATTGGTAGGTAACAGTTTGGTTCGCTCCCGGTTCACTCATAGTGTGGTACAGGCGTGAATACAAAACGCGAGGTGATGCTCCATTACAGCCATTGACACTTTGTTCTTACACTTTTCTATCTTGTCATTCTTCTTCTGGTGTCCGTTCAAATTCTTTCTATAAATAGATCTGATTAAAGAGAGGTTAGTTGTTTAATATGTTTTAGATATTGAAAACAAATAGATAATCTGGCGGTAGTAAAAGTTTGTATTTTCATACCAGGAATAATCGATTAATAATAAATAATAAGGAAATTAGTTGGTCATTAATTAAAGAATTAGAATTTGTAGATGGAAAACTTAAAGTCATTTTCCTCAAAACTACGTTTTTCAAATCAACATAGGGTGGATGTCAACGTTTGAACTAGATAACAGATGGTCTTAATAATTGTTATTTCAATTTTTAAAGTAAATATGAGGTTTTTGGCGGTTATACCAACCTATAAAACTATGCAGAAGCACGGCTCCGTGTACCTACTTTTGGTTATAAATAAAAAACTAATAAACCCATTTTTTTTAAATATATTCGCCAATACGGGGGATTATAGAACTCGATACCAATATTTGAAGGGTAGGGAAAATTTACTTAATTCTGAAAAATCCATGTATTAAGAGAAATAAATTAGGAGAGGTGCACCACTGAAGTCTCATTTTCTGGCAAAGAGTAATTAGGTATATTTACAATTGGTGCTCTTTATTTACTTACCCTTTGCCCGAAAATAAGGCTTCAATAGTGTTTCTACGTCCATCCAATTTTCTATTAATATATCGATATTTTTTAGATTTTGAAAGTGTTCAATAGTGTTTCTACGTCCATCGATTTTTCTATTAATATATCGATATTTTTCAGATTTTGAAAGAATTTCCAAGTCTTTCCAGTATTGGTATGGAGTTTAAGTAGTTTTTTAAATTAAGTCGCCGTAAAAGAAAATTAATACGACAATTAGTTGATTTTTTATAACCAAAAGTATGTGAAGTCGTGCTTTTGCACAATTACCCTTTCCTTATACGAACAAAACCTAAAAGAATACTTTATTTTTAGGTTGCTAAATGAGAACTGTCCCTTAAGTTATTGTAAACCAACACTTTTTACTGAAATACAATTTAACGATTTGTTTTTAAAGCATGATGTGTGTAAAAATACTTAATCACTCCTGTTAAATGTAAAAATGAGGTAATTAAAGTAATTGTTTACTTTTTTATTAAGAAACAATAATATATGAATAAAGTATAAGACCCTCTAATAATAGCGTCTTGGTAATAACACAAAAGAATTGTTGTCGGCGTAGTTTAATTTTGTATGTTTATAAATTTCGTGACCAATAATACAAATATAATTGATTTTGTTTAATAATTAATGCAAATTATATTTATATTAGTGCAAATAATGCAATTACATGTAACAAAATGGGACGGCAACAAAATTATATTGAAAAATATTATAAAAGACAGTAGCGGAGCATTAAAAATTCACTAATTTAAGTTGTTATAGACCGTAGTAGTATTATGTATAATTACACGTAAATGGTCATATAGTCTATACATATACACGAATGCTGCGCAAAACGGTATACCAAGAAAGGTTCGTCTCTTTCTATGTTACCATAAGTGAAGCATATATAGGATGTTCAAAATGTACACATATATAAAATGAAAAATAAAATAAAAAAAGTTTTGTACATACCAGATCCGTAACAATAAATGCACATATAACCATATCACTTTTTTCAAGTTAAAAATATTTTTAAATATTCATGTTATGATATCGTTTCTGAGAGCAACATATGACAATTTGAAGATTTGAAAATAATATGTATATATGTGACTAAAAGTCTATCAGTTAATGTTTAATTAAATCAGAATATACATATGACATATCTTACATGAGGATACATAAATTATGTACGTATTTCATTTATTTAAAAAGTTGCATTATAATGATATCATTTTTGTAATTAAAAATTTTGAATTCAAATATCTAAAGGAACAACTGTATACACTACATTTAAGCAAAAAAAAAAAAAAACTTGTGATAAGGTAAACAAATAACGTTCCATCTCTTTCTCTGTATTCAGTTTGTGAAGTAACCTTATTGCGAAGCAAACGTGTAATATACACTTGAATATCGACAAAGCGTAGACAACGTCGACGATTAATAGGCATTGTCGACTATACTGTAAAGAGTGAAGAAAATGTATACAGTCTTTGTAAAATTTCTCTTACTAATAAAATTTGTCTCTCAGTAAAATTTGTTTTACTAACAAATTGACAGAGTGGCCGATCTACGTTTCATACGTAACTTCATAATACAAATTTTTCATACCATTTTCAATTGTAGTACCACGCCACTGAAGATACATAATTGCCGGACAAATTGATGGGATATTAGCCAGTTAGATTGTAGTAGTTATAACGTTAATTTATTTTTTATTTATTTAATTCATCCTTTTAGGTAATGATTGTTCAAATAATCAATAGATGTATGACATCCTAGTTTGTTAGATTTCATTAATAAATTTATTTTGAAAAAAGCTTGAACAAAAAAAAATAACATTATCTTAATATTGAGAAGTCAAAATCAATTCAAAAGCCCTCGCAGTAGATGTGATGAAATTTATTAAAATAATAAACCTTAATACTAAAAATAAAAAAAATAAAAAATTAATTATTTTTTTCATTAAATCTGAAATTATATCCATTAACAAAAATAAAAACTGATTACGAACTATCTCCAACAAAAAATTTGAAATTTTTCTTTCCAAAATAAAAAAATCTTGAATGGAATTTATTTAATTTTAAGGTGTGACACAACAACTCATAACCTCACTTTTTTCAAAACAGCTGATATACCTCTATCTCATTTCCACATATATCACCCAAACATTGCCCCGTTGCACTTTAACGCACTATGACTGTATAGTATTTAAATAATTAGAATATGCCACCTACAGTTTTCAGTTTAAAATACCCCTGTCGCAGCATCTGCATAACATAGCGAATTTCCAAATTTTGGGGACTGGCGGATCTCATCTAAGAACTGTACCTATTTAAAATAGTTTAGCTTTCTAAGAGTAAAAGATTTTTTAAAATCGGCTGGGTAATTAGTTTTGATATTTTTGGAACCCAAGAACCCGAACGGACTTTGTGCAGCATAGTTGTATCCATCTAAAATAATTTAGTTCTCTAACAGTGAAAAAATTTTCAAAATCGGTCGGTTAGTTTATTTTTTACAATAATGGGAACAGTAAACCCTGGCGGAAATCATACAACATAACCTTTATTCATCTAAAATAATTTTTGTAAAAAGTTTATCCTAACAGTAAAAAACGGGTCCTAGGGATCTCATATAACTTATGGTAGTTCGTAAGGTTCTTGTGGACATCATTTAATTACTTAATGAATTCAAATACTTTAACTTACTAACGGTGAAAAAATTTTCAAAATTTTCGACATTCGCTAAAAAAATCATTGAAAAATATTTGATATGTTTCGATCAATTAATGGTCAACATCAGCAAATAAAAGTTACTAAAATCAAAGAAAAGAATGAGTTATTTGTCCGTAGAAATTAAAATACAAATTCTGAAAACGAGCAAAGAAATATTGAAAAAACTAGATCGGCAAAACATTCTGACAAATAACACTACCCAACTAATACTTGCCAATTTGAATGAAACTTAACATACTTATTAAACAGCGAAAAATATTAAATACGTGTTTTTTTATTTCGGCTAAATACGCTTTTTAGGGGTAGAAAACACCATTCAACCTCTGTAGATGAAAACAGTTATAGCTAAATATTTTTGAAACGGCATATTTTTTGAAAAAAGGGCTGAGTACCAAATTTGTAGAATTTAAAGCGATGCACTTGATAGTGACCCTGAAATCGATTTTCAAGGTCAGTTGAAAATGATTAGCCATTGCCGAACTTTGACCATATCCTGTACCTATAAGCAGTAATTTCATGTATTGACTCAATCTATCTTCAAAATTGATTTGTTGCGTTATTTTTCTAAAATAAAAAAAATAAAAACCTGACGAAATGAAAAAATAGGCGCAAATTTATAGAAAAAATTAGAAGAAAACATTTTTGTAAGTAATTTTAGAAGTTAAGAAAAGATTTAATATCACTCCAATTGTAAGTTAAACATTAACTTTATGTTATATTAGAAATTTTCAAAATTTTTTAAAATTTTTATTGCTACTCTATAGTTATCATATTAGGAATTCAATTCAACATATGATTAACTATTATTTTTCCGATTGCGATTGAGCAAGTATTTTTCAAAATTACTTCTTGATCACTTATTTTCTATCTTGCATGTGAAATTCGTTCGAATATACTTTGAACCATTTAGGGATGAAAAGTAAACTACTCCTTTTGAAAAATATTAAATGATTTTCAAATGACTTTGGAAATTGACCTCAAGGTCAACTTCAAAGTCAAGTGCATCACGAGAGTCAAGTGCTTCAAGATCATCAAGTGCATCACTTTGAACTCTATAACTTTGGTCCTAAGCACTTTTTTCAGAAAATATATCGTACCATAATCCACTTCTATGTTGATTCCTGGTCTCTTTTCCTGCGTTTCTAATATTTATGTCAATAAAAAATGTGCTACCGTAGACAAGGATGAATAGGTACGCATTCCGACTTCACACCGTATTTTTTTGTATTTATTTTATGAGTACCTAATCTTTAATATATTAAAAATTTACGCGAAGATGGTCACTTTATCAGCAGTATCCAAAAAAATTTAAAAATATCGGTGGTTTTTGAAAAATTAACAAAAATCGTATAATTTCTTCTCTATGAAAAATTGGGGTCAAAAGAGACGAGAAAAGAGTAAATGGGGACAACCCGTAGGGTCGACCAAAATTGAAATTCTAATATAAAATAATTTCGAACTTTTTGTATTTATACATTCAAAAAAGAAATAATAGGTACTTGATGATTTTCTGTAAAAATAAACGTAGAATCTAAAATAAAGTTTATATACTCCTGTCGTTTACCCCTAAGTTTATATTCCTCCTATTCTTATTTTAGTTCAAAAAATAATTTTTCAAAAGACTAAGACATAATAATTAATAACAGTGAGATTCTACGTCCATTTTCAGACTTTTGTTTATTAAATTGCGTAAAAGCTAGTAAATGCAATAACAGATATGATGAATTTATAAGGATTTTCTTGTACTACAAAATCTTAAAAATATGGAAACGCGTACTTTTTTTTCGTTAATTGTGTTTTATTCTTTTGCACAAAATTTTAAAAATACTTTATTTTCTTAAGAAAGGGAGGCAACTTTAGTCACAGATATGCCTATGAACAGTTTTTGGTAATCCGGGAAAAACGAAAACACTTTTTAAAATTTTTTTATTGTTAAAATCGAAATGTTCTTTTAAAGAGGGTTAAAATTACCATATTTTATATTAAAATTTTAACACAATCACTCCCTAATTAACGAGCCTTACTTAATATTAGCAAATTGAGAAAAAACACGTCAATTAGATTTTTTTACACAGATTTTATTTGTTATATAATTCAAAAGGATATTTTAAAAATGTGTATGAATGGCTTTCATTAAATAAATTTCAATATATTTTCCATTTATTTTAACAGTGGAATGTCCTTATTAGTGGCTATACTTTCGGCTTGGAGCGAATTAGACGAAGATTTTCTTCTAAAACCAAATTTAATAATTAATTAAAGAAATAAAAAAAAATTTGTGGATTTCCTACCGTTCAAATATAATCTTTATTGTATCTAAAAATTTTATTACATTTTTTCAAAAAACTGTAAGTAAACTGTAAAATTTTCTTTACAAATATGTTAAAATAGAGAAATGTTTCCTTGTTAATTTATTTTTAACTCTTTTTAAATGATTCACTTTAAAATTTTTTAATATTTCTTAATCGAAATTTCATAAAAGAATGTGTCAAAATTTAAAAAAATTTTTCTTTGTTAAAAAAAAAAATTGAATGTGCAAAATTATTTAATATTAGAATGCTCTGATTATACAATTCTAATCATAACTGTATTGTCAATTGGATAAAAAATTACGTAAAAATATTATTGTTTGAATATGATTTAACGTAATTTTTATACGATTGAAGCAAACTCTTATTAATTTTAGGAAGGTGTAAATATAATCTAAATTCTGATCATATCACATAACAGATACCGTCGGGATTTTTTTTGTAAAAAAAAATGGAACAGAGATACATTATAAAAACATTTAACTGACAGAGAAATAGAATATAGCCGAATCGTTAAATTGGATTAAAAAAATCATGACACGCTACTTATAAAGCGGCTTTTTTCGAATTTAGCTCGCAAAAAATGAGACAGAAAAAAAAAGAATGCGAGTGCGAGTGAAATGGAGAACGACATATTTCCTAGTTTTTCTCGAAAAGTAAGTAATTTAGAGCAACGGTATAAAAACATTTTTTATGCGTTTTACCTTTTACAATGGCTTAGTGTAAAAAAAAATTTGAAAAATTGCTTAATTCTGGCAAAAAACTCATTTTGTTGACAAAAAACGCCCGGAAAACCTACTTCTGGGCATCCGACGTGTCTGGCTAACGAACTCATCCAACGATTTGGAAAATCGAATTCGCACACAAAATTTCATAAGCATTAAATGTTTCGTTCGAGAGTTATCGCGCGGATACATATATATATATATATATATATATATATATAAATTTTAGTGAATATCATTTTCGTATTCTAGGGACCTCAAAACATATTTCTGATATGGTCTCGGGCTTAGGTCGCACCATGACACCTGGCGTAAAAGCTGAATTTCCAGTTTTGGAAATTCGCTAAAAGAATTACAATAATAAACAGATGAACGTTTGTTAAAAAGATAAATGATATTTAATATATAATATGTATGATAAAGATGTACAATATTAATCAGTTATGTATATGTACACTACCGTGCAAAAAATAATCGATAAATAAATAATCAATTGACTGTGGCATACGATTTTTGGGTAGGTAGAGCATTTTAATCATGAAGATATCAGACTGGATTGTTTTTGTACAGTTGTTCCTGAGTTAACAACAAAAACAATCATGCATGCGGCAGATTAATTTAACTTACTTGCGACGCGTTAACTTGCGACGGCGACGTTCCATAACTGGAGTTAATAAATAAACATATTAAATACCTACGACAATATTATTTACATAGTTTTACAACCATTGTATGTGACAATGAGGGTCAATTACATCGTAGCTTGGTTACTTGTATATCTTTCAAATTTCACTAATAACAAGATTCTATTGGTCTTGGTGTTTTTTATCCTATGTTGCACTGAAAATCTTGGTCGAGGTTCTATTCAAAAATACTGCAAAAGCAAGATTAATCTTGCCCACTCTTGCGTGTTGCGGTGAAGATTTCAGGAAATTTTTAAAAATTATAGTAGATTATTAAGTTATTTTGAAGATTTTCCAATAATTTTAATACCTAACAATATCTAATAAATCTTTATATTTTTTATATTTCAGTAACAGTTTTGCTTCTTTCTTGGTTGGTCCTGTTTACTTTAGTCTCGGTTACTGGACTTGCAACCACACTGATTTTATTAAATTATACCAAATATTGATCTTGATTTTCTTCTTACAGTAAGTACAAGGCCAATATTGATTTCGGTCATTACTAGATACATTTTTAATAGTAAAAAAAATTGGTAGGGGTAGGTAGGGTAAGACGGGGTAAACTTTAATGATACGTGTATATCTCGAAAGTTTTGAGATAAAGAATTTTTCAATTATTTCTACTATCTTTGGTAATCAGTCTTCTAAATTAAACCAGAAAGAATGACAACAAACATTGACATTTTCATGAAATGTACAAATGCAAATAATTGAGCTTTTTACTGACCTATAAGGCAAAAAATGGTTTTAAATGGTTTAAAAAAGAAATTAGGTTTGTATGTAACCATTCTGTACAATAATATCTCTTTAATAAATCACTAAATCAACAAATTATTAGAAAACAGACAGTTGAAACTCAGTCATGCTGGTAAGTGCGGGGCAAAATGGGAGCCCGATTTTACTGCTCACGTAGTAATCTGAAATTGAAATGAATTACTCTATAACCCTAAAAGATATATAAAGGAGTAAAATGCCGCTTAACAATCCACTTCATTAGGGCCGGACTTATATAACGGCACTTGAAGGCCCCCACACAATAGACGCTTCCACAAAATTAATAATGAATCCCTCAAAACAGGAGTAGAATAGGAAATATTATAAGAATATTTTTCGGCGAAAAAAATAGAAAAATTTAGAAAGTTTCTTACCACCTTATTAGGGGTCTTCACAATAATGCTCAGAGGCCTCCACATTTTGATACTTTAATGTAGAAAATATCTGAAAATGGTATAGTACACCACTTTAAAATCACTTTTTTGGCTCTAACATACAAGCGTTGCCTTCCTTCCTGGTGTGTTTAGGTGACCTGATAATGGGGGTATGTACCTCGTTTTTCTCTCCTCCCTGTGTAGCTGCACGTTCCCCTACTTATCTCTAGTGAATTATAAATATTATATTGGGACTAATTTTTGGTAATGTAGTGTCACACAAATTTATAATAATAATATGGCACATTCCATAGTCTTAATCAGTTATGCATATTAAGTTCGTTAACGCGGGCTCGTTCGCTCTTCGCTCGAGAGTCACTCTATAAATGTAATGTTTGACCTGAGAGCTCTCATTTACAATACTATTTATGTTCTATCAACTTTTATTAAATATTTTTGTAGACACCTATATTTTTTTTACGTTATACGATTAAATGTTGTACATGCTACATGTTTTAATTGTTTTTTTTTTTTTTTCTATTGTTTAGATGCGCCACAACTAAGGTGATATGCATCGTTTGGTTTATGTTGTACTATTGTTTTTTGATGTTGATATGTTTATAGATGATTGGTGCGGTATGGTTTGATGATGATGTATCTCCCCCGGTCGGTCCCGAACTCACGATCTTATCAGTCAAGACCGAAGTTGCTAACCACTAGACCAGCTCGGGGTCTTTTAATTGTTGTTTGATTAGTTAACTAATAACTTTTTGTATTAAAGAATGTAGTGTAGATTTATCTAGACAGTACCGTAACCAAAGAGGAAATGAAGGGACTACGTAGTTATTTTTTTGGTAGAATTTTATTTTGTCGCCTGAATGGGTAGAGGATCAGAATTTTCATTTTCAGGGTTCTGGAGAAACATTTCGGAACCTTATAGTTTCATTAAATTTCTCCATCTGTCTGTCTGTGTATCCATCTATCACATCCTTATTATTCCTACATTTTTCAACCAGTAAAAATGAAATTTGTTTCTTGATTTATTCCCGTACTAGAAAATGGAAACGAAAATCACGTACCGTATTTTGTTGAATATCGTCAGAAGGAGTTCGTAAAAGAAAGGTGTGTTTCCTTTTACCATTTTCAATTCCCGTTTGTTAAATATTGAACTTCAAAAGAGCAAATAACTTCCTAAAGTCTCCCCCCCCCCCAGTAATTTTTAAAGTGTTGGTTGATCCAAAAAATCTAGAAAAATTATGGATCCTAACAATTGTTAGAAACACTCAATTAAAATTAATTTCAGCTAAGATGTGTCAATAGCTTTCGGAGATAGAGGCAAACAAATTTTTGAAAATTTCGAATGCTATTTACAGTAGAGAATATGATCCCTACTAATTCAAATAGAAATCATTAATGAAAATACAGGTACATGTAAAATATGTAAAAAAAATTCATTTTTTTTTCCAAAAAGATCTTTCGAAATGAAGTTGAGATACTTTTAATCACTTTTAATTTTTTAAGTTTCGTTTGCGGAATACTGAACTTCAAAATATGTTTCCGACTCTAACAGTTATGGGCTATGGGAGAGTGAAGCAAAGATTCTTATTGAATATAACGTATTTATCGATTTTTAGGTAAACGGTAAAAGACGTACTCATATAATTATGTGCTGTATTTTATTCTGAAAGTCGTGACAAACTCTAGCCCCTGACAAGTGCAACACTCACTTCCAGATTTTTTCTCATTAAAAATCGTTGAGGTGGTGAAAACTGAAAAAATTGGTGAAAACTGAAAAGAACTTCTGTGGTTCAAATTAGTAATCCGAACAAAAAGGATTAGATACGATTCGATTCTGATTCCTCTTTGGTAAAATATTTACTAACGGTTCTAATTTCTGTTTTAGTTTTCCACAATTCAAACGAAATCGAAAACGATTTAAATACTGTTTTCTTTCGGTTTAAATTATGACTCTATACTTTTTGGTTTTTATAGCAAAATGAAATAAATTAAATTAAAAATAAATAAAAAACAATGTATAAACACAATTTTTGTAGCTATAATTTGTTTATTTTGTTTAGAATATGAACACCATATTTATTTCTCTATGTTTTGCATATTTTTTCTATTCTGCAAAACAGAGAAGGAAATATGGTGTTCATATTCCAAACAAAATAAACAAGCTAGGTATATATAAGCGGAAGCATTTTGTAAAATCTAGAATAGTATATTGTAAATTTAACTTGGGTAACATGATATGTCAGCATACATTTAAAAAAACCTTCTGTAATTATTTTCGATTCTCGATCGGTTCGGCTTCTTTACGATTTCGAAAGTTTTAAGTGTTTACTTTTTGATGCTGCAAAAATCCATGTTTCTGACAATTTTTTGATATTGAAATTAAAATTTCTGAAAACAGTTGACGATGTCAGATTGACGTATTTTGCTGTCCTTCCACAAAACTGTTTATACTACTATTTTAAACTTTTTAGTAAATATAATTTATGTTTCAGAAATTAATTTTTGATTATACCTTAGTTCTACCAAAAATTAAAGAACAATGGAAAAAACCCTACAACTATAAGTAGATTAAGGGTCTATTCTAGTCTAGAGACTCGATTTTGAGGTGATTTTACGGGCGTAATAAAAAACGAAGTAGGTAAACATTTTTAGTATCCATTTTTTTAACAGTTTTTTATTGATATTTGAAAAGTATAAAAATGTATAAAAATTTTTAAAAAATTCAAAATTGAAATCGGTACAGGCCGGCAAAGTGGGGACTCAAAAAAAGGTGTCTCCTGGTTGACGTGATTCTAACCCTCCTGGTGATTTGAAACATAAAATTTTAGTTAATTCTTAATAAACAAGGATGTAAAATTAGTTGGACGTAGCCGATTTAAAAAAATAATTTTTTTCACAAAATGGCGTCCATTTAAAAAAAAATATTTTTCAACTTTTTTTCAACTTTGGAAGTTTTTTAAAAATAGTAAAAAAACAAATTCCAAAAACCCCTATGTCGTATCGGACCAATTTTGATAGTATTAAGAGTAGGTCTATACCAAATTTCAAGTAAATCGATGCATTAAAATTTGAGATATCATGTCAACCGTACCGAAAAAAGTAGTTTCGAGTAATTTATAAAAAATTTGAATTTAATACTGAAAAGATCCTTCTAGAGGCTTATTCTTAAAGGTTTAAACTTTGAAAATATGAAAGAACAAAAAAATCGATTTTTTCGAATTTCTAGACTAGAATCCCCCTTTAAGTTAGATATTTTACAATCTAAAGATCATTAAAAATACCCATCGTTGGCCTGCTCTCGATCATATTTCTTGAATTTGTAAGTACGCTCCTGTATAGATTAGATGTGTATATTACAATGCTTGTATATATAGGATTTCAGTGTTTTAAAGAATTTGCCGTGAAATTAACTGTTTATAGTGTTTATCTTTTGCCAAATGAATAATTCTTCATTTTTATTCGTTGCGATTAAAAGATAACTTGTAATTACTTATATACCGTCATATTAATTCACAATTAACGGGACTTAAGACATTGAATAAGATAAGTAAAAATTGGTATTTCTTGTTAAGTTTCCTCAATAATTAACATTGTATAGGTGTATTTATTTGAAAAATTTTATCACTAGGATCTTAACATAAAAAGTGTGTGCGTAGGAATTTTTAATTTTTGGAATCGCTTGACGGACTATGTTACGGTAGCAGGTGAAATAGTAGGTATGAGTAAATACCTGGGTTTATTCTACCCACGCAAAATATTCAAACTTTCATCGAAAAACAATAGTAGTTTTTTCGTAAGAGCAAAAAGTTTCATATTAATCTAGTTTAAGGTCTATCCACCATGTTCGAATAGATTGCTTCTTTCGTAGCTAGTATTATTACCTTTTAACTTCCTAGTACCTATTTAATTTATAAGTTATTCTAACGGGTTCGAAGATCAAAATCAAAATTTTTGGTACAATTACATATGTATTTCGAGGCCGCGTTTTACACTATTTTGCTAAAAGTGTCCTCTTGTTTGTGTACTCCAGTGGTTCCCAAAGTGATCTGTATCGACCACCAGGGGTCGGTAACGACTTACAAGGGGTCCACGTCGACGGAGGAATAAATTGGGGATCTGTGATAGATAAATGGGGGTCTACAACAGCAGAGTAGATGTACAGTGGGGTAGCTTGTTTCGTTTGTCCTTGGTTTTCCAAATGAGAAGTTGGTGGCTGGTGACATTTTGTTTTTACTCGCCACCTGCATTTTTCCCGAGTTATATTTTCGGAAGTTATTGTTGAATTTGTTAGTTTGTACGTACAGGGGGTCTATCTAAAACCGAGAACCATGGCAAGTGGTCTACGAGACAAAAGGTTGGGAAAGGTGTATGCCTATGCGTTCGTACGTATGTACAAACTTTTCTTGTATATGATATCTTGCGTATAAAAAGTGATATTGACTTTACAGGGATACCAGTCCAAATGTACTAACATCAATATGATCTGAGAGAAATTTCGTCAAATTCGGACCTTTCATTAGCGGTCGGAGAGACAGCTGTTGCAATAGATGCTGATCACAAGTTTGAGGCCTAAGTCAAACCGTTGGGCCGGTGAATACTGTTTTCGGTGAAAGCGCTGCAACTGGAAAACGACACAAGATAGAAATATCAAGAGGAAACCAAGAGGAGTATAAAAGGAAGTGTAATATTTCAAAAGTAATAGAATATTATAATGAAATTACACAAAACTGAAATTCTTATTTAGTCTTGTTTTTTTACTGGCAAGTTGATCGTGTGGACCTCAAGAATCGCATGCGATCTTTAGTGTCGAACCCAACCGGCTTGTCTGATTAGCTTTCGCCAACAAATCCTTTAAGGTAGCTCGAAAATTTAATAATACTTGGAACCAGATTCAACATAATGTATTATTTAACCTTTCCACTGTTAAGTTTATTCATGTAACCAACTAAATACATTAGACCTTCCCAACAAGAAACATCTCTCTTTCTATATATATACATATTATATATACACATAGAGAGAGAGGGAGATGTTTCTTGTTGAGATAGTCCACTGTATAAAGCTATTTGTAATTTTCTTATCAGAGCTAAATTTAAAATAAAAAGCTTTTTCCTAGTAATTTCAATTCAGCCATTTCAATCGTTCAATACCTCTCGGTTTAAAATTTTTATCGTATGATATCACATGATTTATTTTTTGAAAATATAAAATTTCATAACTTGCAGGCAAAAATTGCACTTTATAAACAATTTTGTTATAAACGATTACGCTATAAATCACATAGAAATAAATATAAAATATATAGTAAATATTTATCAAATATTATTCATAGAGATATAGCCAAGTCAATGGCTATTTTATGAATGAATTTCATTGAGAGACAGGCAAGCAGCCGTGCAACTAAGCAGCATACTTTCGAAAAAAAAAAACCGGACACTAATCTTATAACCAGTACAATAATATTTCACTTAGAAAAGAATTCCTTTTCTATAAATAAAATATGCAAATTATAATAAAAAAAAATTTTTTTGATCATAAGATTGTAACCTATAAAACATCTACTAGATATTGGTACAATTTGCATATTGAATAAATTATTTAATAAAAATATTTTTAATATTTGATGTTTCTTGTTGGTATTATTGTTTTTATTATAAAACATTGTTTATAAACAATAATTATGTTTGTTGAATTTAATGTTACAACTGTAAAACAACCATAAAAATGTGTTAAATTTATTAAAATTTTGTTACAATTTATTTTAATGGTTATCTTTTTGAACTTTTTAGTTAGCGAATAAAGTTGTTTGATCCCATATACGCGTGTGCGCTAACAATTACATATTATTTCGTTTTTTGTTAGAATTCGTAAATGGCCAACAAAAAAAAAAACAACTTTTTTTTGATTCCGTATTCCAATTTATTTTGTAAAAAATGGAAGAAATGGATAGAACTTAAAATTAAAATTCGTGTTGACTGATGTAATACAATATAAAACTCAAATTTACTCGATAACATGACTGAATACACTTAGCAATTCCGACCCAAAGCTGATAAAAATATCCCGCGGCAATGAGTTAAAAAATCATATAGATATCACATTATAGTTTAAGAAATTATTAGTTAGGCAGATTAATGCAAAATATTGGTTAGATATGGACACGCCGGGGACAAAAGCACCAATTTTGGTTTATATATTGGTTAAGTTCTAATCTAAGTTTTGAGTATGATCGAATCAATTTCATTACGTACAAGGCGGCCATCTTGAGTAATGTTCTCCAAGAACCCGTAATATTTCTGACAAGTAATTATACTTGCTAAATGTGCCGGCGACGTCGTTCACTTTCTCAAAAATTGCTGTTTTGGTACATCTATATCGGTCACTATCTACACCAGTGTTTTTTAACCACCGATCCACGAAAATATTTCGTGAGTCCGCAGAAAGTTGTGTGAAATTATTCATTACAATTTTTATTTTAAATCAGCTACCGTAACTTAGGGTAAGATTGGCCCATTTTTTGCGTTTTTTTACGTAAACTGCCTTATATTTCTCATTAATATTTAGGTAACTTCCTCTTACTATTAGACATTGAACTCAATTGCATATTTCAAAGTATACATTGACTAGTTATTAGAGCTCAGAACTTATTTGATTTCTATTTTGAGATGTTCTGAAAATTTGGGACAATCTCGCCTTTATTTGGGGTAACATTGTCCCAAATACAAAATGTCATAGTAATTAATGCCAAATATTATTTGGAACGATGTTCGACATTTTTAATTGTGGTTGTACGTAAGTAGATAGTGTACAATATGTTAGGGACAGAGCCCGCTCCAAAGGCGGGCAACCTGGGCATTTGCCCGGGGTGGCAAATTTTAAGGGCGGTAAATTTTTTTCATTTAATTCTTGATTTTTCATTTAATAAATATTTCATAATTATTTCTATAGAAACCACCAACAAAATAATTTAAACTTTTTTTTAATTCAAAAAAAAAGACAAACACTCAATAATATAATTTTAAAAAGGAATAAAAAATAGTAATAATAATGGAAAAAAGTACGTGAAATTCGTAATAAAAAATAGTATATGCAACTCGTGCAGGATTGTCGATTGCCCACTTGAGCGAATGAGCGCACTGACTACGATCGTGCGCTCAACTTCGCTGTCGTGGACAATCGACCATTTCCCGCACTTATTACATAATATACCTACTGTTCTTTTAATGGAAATTTGAAAAAAAGACAGGGTGGGCCAATCTTGCCCCAATACTTGGGCCAAAATTACTCCCGCTTACAAAATCATATTTTACAAATAAACAAGGTAAGTATCAGAAAAAACAAACTTATATTTTGAATATATATATTAAATGAAAGCTGTTATACACTTACCAATCAAAAATCTTGAGTAGTTCTGGATGTGTAAGCAAAAGTTGGTTTGCATCAAAACATTCACAAGAAGTAACGGCGAAGTTGAAGCAGCATTGAGCAGTGGCAAAAGATGGAATTAAATCAATCTTTGCATTCGAGTATAGTCAGTGCTGCTACCTGTCATTTACCATAAGAACCAAGTTGATAGCTGTATTTGCTAATAGTAAATCAAACTGTCTTTTTCCAAGACTTGGGCCAATCTTACCCCAAGTTACGGTAATCAAAAAACATATTTTAATGTTATCTCCTACTTCAATAAATACATTTTCTTACATCGTCATCGTCATCGTCATTTTTAAAATTTGATTATTAATTATCTTACAAGGCCGGACCTACCGATTCTGATGAAATTTGTGTGTTATAGAACTACCACTAGACTTAATATTACCCTTAAAATTAGGCACAAACAGGTCAATGAAATATTTTTACGTAGGTTTGAAATCTGTAAACTAAATTTTAATATATTTTATTTTTTACTCTCTTTTTGAAAAATTAACCACCAAATTTTTTTTAATCACCAACCACTTGTGTCATGTAATTTCAACAAATTTAGTATCAATAAATAGGTCTTTAAATATAGCAATATGGCTAATTCAGACTTTTTATCTGTCATATCGTTTTCGAGATATTTGAAAAAAATTAAATTTTTACCCCAATTTTTGAAGTCGTACCCTATTGAGTTTAATTTGACTTAAAGGCCTTATGTTGCACTAAATTTCATTTTAAATAAATCAAAGTACTTTGTAAAGTAAATAAATCAAAGTATCAAAGTATCAGAGTAAATCGTAAAAATAAAATTGAATGAAAATTTCTAACGGTTCAGAGATATTTACATAATTATAATTTGTAAACGAAGTAAGAAGAAGGGGGTGTTTCTTTTGCTCGTGCGGAGTTTTCGCGAAATAACTTTCTTTTAATATGGTAATACTGATATCTCAAAAAGTAATTATGAAACTAACTTATGAAACTAAATCTTGGTTCACTGTATTCATTAATGTATTGCCCAGTATGCTAACATTAATATGCAGGTGTTCAATATTTATCGCCTCCCGTAGATGTATTTTTATGCCCTAAAATGTGATTTCTTTCTAAAGGCACGCGATAGTTACAATTTTTAAAATTTTGACTTTATTCTAATTTCCACACTGGAGAACACAATTTGTAATAAAATGCCGTTTGAAATTTTTGTTTCAAATGTCTTGGATCGAACTTATCGGTGTTACAGTTTCACCCTTTTTTTTCGATCTCCGCTTCAACGCCCTTTATAATAAAAATGAGGGAAAAGCAAAAAAAAGTTTTTGTAATTTTAAATGTTTGTTTAGTAATATAAGGAAAAAAATGTACCTCTATAGCTATAAAATAACCAAGAAAAGAATTGTTGGAAATTGTGATTTTTTTGGTCGAAAAATAAGAACGCTTCCTTAATGAAGGTACTCAAACATGGGTTGCATTTTGAATTAGATTACCTGTTGCGTTGAAAGCCTGCAGCAAATTTGTAAAGTGTAAATGTAAAATAGCAATAATGGTTGTAGTGGAAGCTGCTTATGTAAAAAGAAAGACTGGAAGTGCAGAGAACATTGCAACTGCATATGTCAAGAAGGTTTTTTTACCGTATCCATGGCTAGTGGTTATCGATTGGTTATTTTTAAATTTATTTATAAACAATGAAAAAAAAAATTTGGCGGGAAAAAAGCTTTTTGGTTTGCGGGCTTAACCTAGGCTATGTGACATTTCATGTTTATACCAAGTTTCATAAGAATTGCACTATCCCTATGGGAAAATTCAAAAAAATATTTTAAACAGAACTTGTCTATATATTTCAAAATGGCCGCCATGTGGCTGATAGGATTGAGTGGATCCTACCAAAAATTTGAAGCTGTGGGTAGTTAATAAAAAAAAAATTGGTACTTTTGTCCAGCATGTCCACATATTTTTATTAATCTTCCTGACTATATATTTTCAAGTAGGTACTTATTATGAAAAATTTTTTTATAGACCTCATCATGTGTTGTAAGTATTATTTAGCAGAACCGGATTTACCTCTGTGGAGGCCCCGGGTACTTCTCATTTGATGACTCTTAAATACTTCACATGTTTTACTTCTGTGGAGACTCCCTGAAGAATTTCCGAAATTTTAACAAAAAATAGAGTTGATGAACAAAACAAGAAGAAAATGAAGACGCTCTTATTCTTCCTATTATATTCCTCTGTTTTAAGATTTTGTAGAGATTCTGAAGTACGTGCTCAAAGTGCCTTTATGTAAATCCTGATTACTAGGAAAATCTCTCAAATGAAATTTAGGTTTCCTTCACCACTTTTCATTTTTTTAACTTCGTTTTAACTTATTATGTGATTGCCAGACGTGTATAAGGGTGCATATTTTACTGAACAACCAAAGTTCTGGTTAACCATTAATCGTAAGTGTTACTATTTGATAAATCATTCTGTTTTTTTAAATTAAAAGCTGTTTCTAACCTATAATAGAGAGTACCACATTTCGTTCAAATTTAAAAGTCTATAAATTCCATATGTAATTCCGTATTTTTATTACCATAAAAATATATTTTTGTATTTTTATTATCATAAAAGCATACGAATGTTTCTTATCTGCTGCTTAAATGCTGTTTATCCAGTATGCTTTCCTATATCATCCATCAGATTGCGATGAAACTTTCGTGAGTTGTTGTGCGCATGCCTGCAAAAGTTTTTTAAATAGTATATCGCTTATAAAGTTCTGTGAGTTGCGTAGTTTCCTGTCCGACTCGTATTTATAAAGACTGTCAAAAAAAAAGGAACTGGACAATTGTTACAAGTGTGTGGAGTAAATTTGGAAAATCCAAACTTCTCACATGGACACATAGTTGCATGTGGCTTCTTCATGCGTCGGATAACCTTCTGATTTAGTCATTTACGAGTCATTACATGGAAAGACAAAATATATCACGTATCCAAAAGCATTTCAATAAATAGAGTTATAAACACTTTCTTTCTTTGAGTGGCGTTGTAAACTGTAACGCATGTCAGGTACTCACTAATTGGAAAAAAATGTATACCTTGTGGTTTTCTCGTTATAATTATAAGTGCTGATATTCGATTTTTAATTACTTTAGAAGGAACCTCAAGTCATTATTAATTAATCTCCCTCCTATTTGATTTAAATTTTTATGTTTAATAGCAAGTTAGAAGACAGACAAGACCATAAGACAATGTTTAGAGAGGCCACTTTAATTAAAAAGATATTTTTGAATCTGAATATTCCACATAAATTATTGGGAGCATATAATGTTCTTATAAATTTATTATTTTAAATGATATTATTTTATTGTTTGTGTACAGAAATATATTATATTTTATGTATATGTATATCTAACTATAACGTGTTCATTATAATGTGATATTGTTATACGTTTTCTTCGTGCCTTGTTCTACATATTAATGTAATGTATGAATGTTGTGTTATGTTTGTTATGGAATTATTTGGAATGTATTAATTATTTTTGTATTTATTATTTGAACATAAAATAATAACAGAATTAACGTCATCTTCACAGCAAGTTACATCCAGTTGTACGCCCACGTATAACACGGTACGGTCGCGGCCCTGTTCTCTGTTTAACACGTTCGTATATAATATATATGTATGTATATGTAATGCATGATTCTCAGTACCTATACCCATAAAAATGAATCGTTCATTTTGGTTTGCTTATAATTTTATATAATTTAAAACTGAGGAAGAGTTAAATTGTTTTCCAAACTGAAATCGAAATTAGAACATGAAATAGTGAAGTAAAATAGACTCATCAATGAAATTAAAGAGACGATAAAATTTTTAAAAATTGTTACCTTTTTTCAAGGAGCTGGATCTTATTTGCTAGTCACAACTAGCCCGACAAGGATTTCAAAAGCTTGAAGACAAGTGTTTACTTTTTGATGCTGAAAAAATAATCGATGTTTCTGACGATTTTGTGATATTTTATTTTTTTGATTTTTTTTTTTTTAAATCAAAAATATATTTCATTCAAAAGATTATACATGCCGTATTTTTCATTTTATTTAAGATCTCTCTTAGCTAGGCCTACATAATACCGTGTGAGTTTTTTGAGAGTTGCCATTTTTATTACAACCAAATTTGTATGATAGAAATGGTACTGGAAAAGGTTCTTTTCTTGGATGTAATTGAAATATAACCAACCAGAACACTATCGGTTGAAGTATCCACAAGTACATATGCATATGACCACCTAACTGATAAATTAAAGAAAAATTAAAAAAATTAAACTTGGGTAAAAAAAATTTTTTTGTTCATTTATATTCTTAATTAATGCATTAGATCAGTTCTATCGAAAAATTAATATATAGTCTCATTTAAAAATCTATAAGTTTGTATCATAGGTCGAAAACCATAAGAGCTATAAAGCTCCTGACTACAGCAATCGGTTGCCCCCGTCGACATCTACAACTATTATTTAAACAATTTTTCGATTAAATCAACGGTTTAGCTGTAATAAAAGGGGCAAATATATATATATATATATATATATATATATATATATATATATATATATATATATATATATATATATAAAGTAAGTACCTACGGGTAATATGGCCTAGCTAAGGGAGATCTTAAATAAAATTAAAAATACTGCAAATAATCAACTTTTTTTGTTAATAAATCAACTCCAAAAGTGCTAATCATAACTCATTTTTTTTCCCAATTTTGGAAATTAAAATATTCGAATAGAAAATATTTAATATTTTTGAAAACTATGTTCCTAGGCGTTAATTTACTACGGTAGGGTATTAAGGCCTATTATAAAAAATCAACAGAAAATGACAAAAAAAAAAACTAAATTCGATCCAGTATTTGGCAAGAATCTTCATCCAAGGAATGAATAATGCGTGCCCTCCAGCACCTGCTTTTAATACGCTTAATTGATATTTGACCAGAATGAAGGTTTGCTTCAGATGTTGATACTGCCCATGATGAGTACGGCTGTGGTAAGTTGAAGGTCTGCACATTGTTAACCTTGTTATAAGGAATCATTTGCACTGTAACTTTGGACAATATTGAAGGTGTAAAAGCAGTTTCAGGTATTAAAGGCATAATAAGGCTTATTTGCAATTTTGATAGGCCTTTGATAGCCCCTGTCACCAACATCCAAATAAATTTAAAAAAAATTAAAAAATTATGAAGAACAAAATTAGGTGAACAGAAAAATATTTAACAATATTAATACTAAAATTACCTAAGATAATTTTCGTTGGAATTTATATATATCCGGTTTATGCCAACCAATGTCCACTCCAATAATAAGTTTTAATATTTTTTATTTCTTATTTGGAAAGTTTAATAGAATCTCAGTATTTTGCAACTCATAAAAATTACGTTATACTGACTAAAAAAATTTATAGTGACACAATTTTGTTAGACACGAATGAAGATGTATTACAGTTGACTTGTATAGATACATATACCTAGGTGCCTGTTGTCTGTTAATACAGTTAAAAGTGAAATTTTCACAACAATCATTCTTATTAATCAGACACATTAAAATAAATAAAATTTATAAATGCGTGGTAGGTACTTAAATTAGTATCGTTATATTTAGTGTTCCAATTATTATTTAAAACTTGATAGTATAAATTATTTTTAATAATTTTTGTTAAAATATTTATGTTTTGTTGATGAAATTATTTATATTTAAACTGTTATTGTAGTTTTCTTTTTTTTGTATTTCATGGTGTTAATGACAGGACGTATTATTCATTGTAATATTATTATTGGAAAATTTTTATGTAGAAATAAATTTAATCACATTAATAATTTAGAGCAGGTATGTGCAACGTAGATGCAGCTAGCGTGCCAATTCCAGCCCTTAACTTGATTTTATCTGGTTCTCGTAACAGTTTCCAAATTTTATTAGACCTGGCCCGTAGAAACCTAATAGATATTGCTTCCGAGACTACTAAAGTAGCGGAAGCATTGTGATCACTTTTGAAAAATAAAAAATTTTTTCTCTTCAAAATCAAATTTTTTACGCACATTTTACATTTTAGAGCTCCCTGAACAATTTTGGTTTGGGCCGTCCGTCTGTCTGTCCGTCTGTGTGTCTCCAATTTTGCACCAAGTGGCATAACTTCCGAACTATTCGATTGTTTTTAATGGAATTTTCAGAAATTATGCAGTTTGGCTCCGCGATGGTCCCCTATGAATTTAATCAAAATCGGAATAACGGTAGCAACGCCGCTACCATGTCATTCCAAAATTGCACCAAGTGGCATAACTTCGGAACTACTCAATTCTTTTTTATGAAATTTTCAGAAATTATGTAGTTTGGTTCCTATATGGTCCCCTATGAATTTAATCGAAATCGGAGTAACGGTAGCTACGCCGCTACCATGAAATCCCATTAAATGTCAATATCTTATTTACTGCTAGTCCTATCTCGCTCAAATTTTTAGGGTATATTGGGGGTTAGTTTCTAAAATATTTTTTGCTATTATTTTATAATTTAGCCTTTAAGTCTTTTGAGTTACAACAGTTTTTTATAAACTTCAAGGCGAAAATATAATTTCACGGTATATAATATGTATATTTGGTAGAATACTGTTTTAAAGCCTTTTACGACTACGAGGAAGCTGTGTGCCCACCCTATTGGCAGCGTGTTTTATTTTGTATTGAATATTATTTTATACTTTTGTATAGGTATCTATTTTCTGGAGTCAATTATAACTTTTAGTATCTCAATTACAAAATTATAGGTATTTTTTGAAAGCTGAAGTCTAGTAATAACTATGCTCATACTACTTTCTTTCTTTGATAATTTTGCAGCTTTAAAAGTTCGTTTCAGGTTAATTTCCTCCTCTCCTTTCTGCTTACGTAATATTATGTAATGATAAGAAATCTAGAGCAAATCATTCTAATAATTTTGGTTTTATTTTTATCTTGATATCTGTATAATATTAATGGAGTTAGATACACTTGCACAAAACTTGTTTTTAGTCAAAAAACACTTCCAAAGCAAATTTAAAATGGCCACTAAAAAACGTATCAGTCTGAAAATTTTTTTTAATTTTAGTTTTGCGTTCACCTGTTAGGAAAATCAAAAATGTTAAATAATATGGCTGGTTCCAAGGGGTCAAACTAGATTGTCTATGTCTCTGTTCCACTTGTAATGAGTTTGTGACGTAAATCTCCCCACTCTATTGGTGTAGATACACACTGTTTGCAGTGGTATTGGTTTAATGGTTGCGTCTGTGTGCGTATTTACACATAACACTACACCACACGTATTACCAGAGAGAGAAATGTGTGCTGTTCAACTAACAATATCTAACAATGTAATATAATGCACTGTGTGTTCGGTGACGGACAGCGGCTGACTACATGACTTAGCTGTGACAGGCCTACAAATGACTCCAAGCGAATTACACTTTTTTGATGTTAGTTGGCTTCTAGTGTTCTATGGCTGGTTCATTTCTATGGAAATGTTCCTTGAGTAATTCAGAAAAAATTCAAAATAGTTCTAGAATATTCGTACTGAAACGTTAAAGCTCCATTCAATTAGTACGAACTCCCGAATCATTGCCCACATTGTTGTAAAACTTAATCCCAAATTCGAGTAGATATTGCTCTGTTACAAAAATATTTAATAGGTACTTATTTAGGTTAATTTATCAAGTCTATCTGATGTATTTAAAAATAAAAAAATTTAAACATGATTTATTTTGTATAATTGAAAATAAAAATAGCCGAAAGATTAAAAACCTCATCGTACGTACGCGTTGAAAACAACGAAAAAAAAAGAAAATAAAAACAAAAAATTTTTTTGCACACGACCATAGAATTTCCACGCCGCGGTGCGATGCCATACCGCAGTAATACTAACAACACTTCATAAATTTTAAAATCATAATTAAAATAATTTATAAAATACAATTAAAACTAAAATAACTAATTTAATATAAATAAAAGCCCGCTATTTTTAGACATGTGCTCATTAAATAAATATGTTACAACAAAGTAAAGAACGAACTTTTAGCTACATACACATTTATTATAATACCTATATATACTTCTAACTATAATAATATTATACTTTTATAGTGGATGACCTAAAAATATTCAAAAATTCTTTACAGCAAAAAATTTGCTTCACTGAATTTAGTTCAAAATGTGGCGCTGAGTATCGTTTTTAATATTCGTCCAATGGTTATCGTAGGTACTATATGTCCATATGTTTCTAAAATGTGCAAATATTCACGAAGTCTCAGGAAAACCTGTGAACACGCCAAAAAAAAGAGTGTATACATACAGTCTGTTTCAGCGAAGTAATAACATATAAAATTTAACATAGGAAAAAATTGTTGGGATCAGAGTATTCTTGTTTTTTATGGGTATCATTTTTATTAGGTATCCATAGTTATTAAAATTTTCTTTAATTGCAAAAAAGTAAATTTGAAAACGAAACAATAGGTGTCCAATTTTCTACCAAGCAGTATTATTTGTTAATAAATATTTCAACATTAGATTAAGGTTTATTTATAGTTATCTCAATAAATTTATTGTTATTGCCTCTTAACCCTAGAATCATACGTACTCGTCAAAACGACGAACGAACTTCTCTACCTGCTCCAATACTGTGACTTGTCGGAACCTGCTCGCTGTGAAACTTCTGTTATCTAATTTATTTGTTATTATAACACATAAGACATATAAATTTTGTTTATAGCTATTGTCGTTTTTTTTATACTGAAATAGTGTGCGTCAAAAGGACGACGATGCACACTGAGAAAAAAATACAGTAATTTTTACTGAAATTTCTGGTAAAAAATTACTGAGCTCTCTGGTAATGCGGACATAAGTGACAGGCTAAGCAAAAAATACGATAATTTATAGTAAAAATTTTAAATTATCCTATAGCTCAGTAAAAATTACCGTATTATTTATAAATAAGGCTTTTTTTTTTATTTATTAATAAATAATTGAATTAAAATAGTTTAAAAGGATATTGATAGAAGGGTAAGCATTAAAATCAAATTATTAATATAGAAAAAAATTTTTGTGGTTTTTTATTATTTGTGGAAAAAAATATATAAATTCTTTATTTGACATAGGTATTACATGATAAAAATTTTTAACAATAAGCACATTACAATAATTTGTATAAAAACATATTTCAATTAACATATCAAAACTATACAAAAATTCATGAAACAACAATTTTTTGTTTTAAAAATTTATTATAAAAAAAAAACACTATATAAACATCCAGTCACGTTGGTTATTGAACAACTAAATGAACCAGTCCTGGTTAGTTGCAGTCTGAAGTCGTGTTGGTCGTGTTATTGCGCATGCTCGGTGCTATTGCGCATGCTTGTTTTATTTATTCTCAGTTTATGTGATGCTTGGCTATGCAGTGGTGTGTGACAAATAACAAATGCACAACGACTCAGTAAAAATTATTCATATGTCCAGTATATTTTACAAAAAATTAAGTAAATTTTCCCGGTGTCCACTTGAAATTTTACTAGCCCATCGAATTTTACGCAGCTGTATAGGAAAAATTCTTAAGGTGTATAGGAAAAATTCTTAAGGTGTACAGGAAAAATTTTCAAATGAATCGTAAAAAATAATGTTTGAAACGCATTTTTTATATTTTTGCTTAATAATTTCCTACGGACTAGTCACTTAAGACTCGTTTACCGGAGGCAGCTCAGTAATTTTTACTGGAATTTTTTCTCTGTGTATGATTAACCTATATTTTTTTTTAAAGATTTTGTACTCCACATATAAAAGTTTTCCAATTTTTCTAAAATTTATTAAAGATATGGATGTTATAATTAATTTATTCAATGATTATGGTAATGTGAAAGATGATTACAGCTGTTTGACTTATAGAGACGACATAATACTGAAGTTTTAATATATTGAATCGAAAACTAAAGAATGCGTTTCGAATGACTAAATAAAAGATTAACAATTTATTTTGTGGAAAATATTTTAATTTTTATTATTTTTTGAAATCTTATTCGAAAAATTACTAACAAATTTTAGAAAATTTACAAATGTGGCTAATGGGGAAATAACTACATATCTATAGGAATATTTATGACTGAGAAATTTCACATTCTGTAAAGTCACACATGTCCACTGATTCATAATAGTTCATAAATTAATTATTACAATTGATGTATTTATATATTTTTTAATTTTTATAATGAAAATATGCTTTGATTAAAAGATTAAAAAAATTAATAAATATTTACATTAAGAAATTTTTCCAAATCCAATTTTTTTAAATATTTTGTTCGCTTTTGTAGTATTGTTATGTAAAAAAATGTTTTTTGCAAATAAACTCTAAAACTCCCCGTAAAAAGTCCATTCGTCGAAACGACGCCGATATATGATTAACTTGACTCGTAGACCAACGTATGATTCTAGGGTTAATTACTTTTAAACATTATTTTGACGCGATATTATTTAAAGTTTTGCTAAATATTTAAAAATAGTAATACTTAAAATATAGCACCCCTGTGATCATAACAAATTTTCCCTGGGTTAAAATTTATATGTTATTAGTTGGTTGAAACACCCGGTATAGCTTAACTTATTTATATCTAAGAATATAATTTAAAAGGGTGACTCACCCCCTCTCCAATGTTACTCAAACTGAATTTTGAATTGAAGAATTCAATTTCTACGTCATTCTAATTTTCTGAAAAAATTTTTCATGAAGAACTTGAACTACCGAAATAGTATAAGACTATTCAACAAAGCCACTCCTTAGTTAACTACCCCTAGACTTAATATTAGGACATTTAGCAAAAACAGGTCAATTAGATTTTTTGACGTAGATTTCAAATCTGTACACAAAATTTTTATATTGTTTATTTTTTACCAAAATTAACCCTCAAATTTTAACCCCTAACCACCCCTGTTGACGTAATTTGAAAAAAATTCATATCAATAGATAGCTCTTTAAAAAAGAGCAATATCGCCAATATAAAATTTTGCTCTATCTCTTACTGTTTTCGAGATATTTGAAAAATTAAATTTTTACCCCAATTTTTGAAGGGCGATTTCTTCCCTTCAAACCGTTTTTCCGCAGATAAAAAATACGTGTCGCTTATTTTTTAGTGTTCTACAACATATTTATAAGTTTCATCAAAATCGATAGGTCCAGCCTCGGGACCTTTACTTGTCAGTTCAATTTCATTAGGTTTTAGTCTAAGCCACAGTGGTTCTGTAAAGATAGAAGTTAAGATAACTGATTTTAAATTTTTTAAAATACCGTAAATTGGATGAATCGGCTCGATTTTAAGATTTTCATTGTATTTTTTGGTATTTCCTTTACGAGTACTTATTCTTTAACATATTTATTATACCTCCAGCTTAACCGAAATTTCAAGTTCTCATGATTTTCTCTTAAGAAAGTAAAAACAAATAAAAAGTTGCAATTTTATTATCTCACATACATATGTGATTTAAAATAACTAAAAATTAATTAAACAATAATTTATTCATAAGAACACCAAAATATATTTTACTTGGTGGTACTAATATAATTATGTACTTAATGAAAGTTTTAAGAACCAAAAAATAGCTCTATCTTAAGATGTCTACTATAGTTTAAAAAAGACATGACATATGTATATTCCTTTACGTCTAGAATTTTTAAATCAAAGTCCCAGTTTATCATTAAGAGCCGATTCAATCCATTTTACTGTATATCAAAATAAATATTAAAATCACTCTATATTATAATAAAATGTATTTTATATACCTATACACATAATTAAGTTTTATATAAATCTGTGAATAATTATCTTTTATTATTTTAAATAATAATTCATTTAATAAATCACTTTTATAATTACACAGACTTTTTGAATGTGCGTCGTTTTGTTTGCATTCCAAAATAAAAATGTAAAAAAAGTTCCTGTAGATAAATGTATTCGTTTGATTGCCTAAAACGAAATTTAATTTGAATTTTCAGTTTTTCTCAATTTCTATAGCGTCTTCGATAACTATTTTTTGTGTTCTATGTATACTGAAAAAAAATTTTTAGCTATCGCAGCCAAAAACTACCAGATTTTTGATTGAAATATGGCATGAAACAGTTTTATTTTATTTCCGTAACTAAAAAATAACGTTTCCAAAGACTACAGGAAATTGTTGAAGTAACAAGTAATTAATATAATACTGTATATATTTACACAAACAAAATAATTTTAGTAAAATAATATATTATTGTTATAGATACTAAATAACCATGTACAAATAACTATTTATTCTATTTTTAATGTAATCAAACATTATGCAAAGGCAAATGATTTTGTTGTAGTAGCAATTCGTGCCAATCTTGAAAGACAAGTCTCGAGTTCCAGATTGGTATTTTTTATTGTATTTATTTAATTTTTTTACATCTCGTTTAAGGGGGACCACTAGTGGGACATTTTGAAAAAAACTGGAATAATTTTTTTGCATGTTTTGTTAGTCTATAACTCTATAGTCTATACCTTTAAATAGTTGTTGCGTTACAGCCATCTAAAGAGCGAATTTTGATTTTCATTGTTAACTTTGAGGTATTAAGAAATGTATGAAGATTAATAGTTCGGGATTTTTTGGACGTGGCTGCCAGTCACATGTTGTGTAGCTGCTAGACCCTGGTACATTTAAACGACTCATATAGTTTTACTATGACCGTTCTAGTGAATACATCATAAATAATTTTAGTAAAAATTCTCAGTAATTAAAACTAAAAGGTAAGATAAAGAAAAACTACATTTTTCAAATTTGCTGCAGTTATAACTCGAAAACAAATCATCCGATCGATTTGATTCTTATTGCAACTTCTTTTATATATGTTTCTTCGTGTCCTGAACCTCCAGTTTTTCGATCGAATAAAAAATGTAATTTTCGCAGGCTAAAAATCATCAAATTTTCGAGCAAGATTTGAAACTTTGTTTTAAGGACTCCGCCATTTTGTTAGATTTCACCTTTTTTTCAATTGAGGTTCACGGCACGGGCAATACCTTCTAGTTTAATAGGCTTTTTGGTTTTTTTGATTTCAGGCACTGTGAAGGTCACTATCACTGCAACAGTGGGGGAACTTTTTTGGAGCCTTTGGAGATCTCTAATAACTCATCGAATTTTCAATTTTTTTGTCCAAAAATTTTATATTGAATTTATTATATATCAACGAATATATCCTTAAAATATTAAAACATTCCATATAGTAGTTTTCTTTAAAAAAAATCCCAAAAATCACTTTTTTTTCAGACGCTCACACTAGTGGTCCCCCTTAATGTTTACTCAAAAAATTATGCTAAATTCAATTGGTTTTGGAATACCTACGATTCGAACTGACAGTATGTGTGTTAAACGGGTGCTACACAATGCTACGAACGTTCCTTCCAACGTTCGATCGAACGTTTGAGGCAATTAAGTTCGATAGTTGGTGCGACGAATGTATCTGCTACACGGTGAATCGAATGTTTGATCCAATACGAATGATGATGTGTTGGTACAAACGTTTATTCAGTGTACGAGGCTGTTATCTGCTGATGTTATCTCTAATGTTATACACTGATGTTGTCTCTCTTCACATGAACGAGTCGTGCAACTGCTGAGTCGAACCAACCAACGCAACCAACATTGACCTTCAAACGTTTGAAGCATCCCTTTGACTCGGTGCAAGAATACCGACATCGAGCGGGACATGGCCAAATGCGAATGTTTGACGCTCGACATTGGACACTCGTAGGTTCGAACAACGGCCACACGATGCGATGAACCATCGAACGTCCAATGTTGGAAGGTGTTCGTAGCATCGTGTAGAACCGGCTTTAGTTTCATTCAATATTCGGCTCTTCACCCGTTGCACCGGAAAACCATTAATACTACTTCTTCGTATTTATTAAATATGTATATGATGCTGTAACAATTATTTGTGTTATAAAGAATTAACGGTTTGTCTTCCCATTTTCTTCATAAATGGACAGAAAAAATTTTTATTTTATTAAATAGTAATTAAAATAGGTACAATAAAAAATTGCTAAAATCGTTAATTTGATGAATTGATAACAATTAAATATTTTGAGAAAAAAAAATGACCGCATTCTTTCTTCTATATTCTTTAAATAAATAAATAAATATTTCTTGTTGTATTAGCAATAGTGCACTAGTTACAGTAAACACCAATCTTTTGTTGTAAACATGTAGTTTCAGTTGATAAATTTTTTATTCCAACCTTTTTAAGGAGGGAGTTCACACAAGAAACGGCTAATAAACTAATTTTTTTCAAATCTCGTTTTTTGTTTTTATTTTGTTCTGTGGTTCTTTACAAACAAGGTGATATATAAAACATGGCCAAAATTTTTTTTTTTCAAGTAGAAAAATATTTATTTGTGAGCCGCTTCACAGCCAAGTTGCTGCGCTTTTGCAGACAACGCTCGCTCCCCCGCGATTTGATCAGTATTATTTAGTTTTAGTGTGTACATGAGTTATAGTATGCATGAAAAAGGAACAAGAGGGGACAATGTATGGGACTGGAAAGTTTTAATAAACAGTGAGTAAACCGCTTCTTTTGTTATTATTTTTGTTTTTTACCGTTTCCCGAAAGTTGTGTTTTTCCCGACAAAGAAAATCATATCTCCAGTTCTAGAAAAGATAGAGACTTAATTATTTTTAAATTTTGCTCATAAACATATTGCGCATAAAGTGGAGTATGCTTTTTCTATTTGAACAATTGTAACTATTTTTAAACTTTTTTTTCAAATAAAAAATTGGGTTTTATAATTTTTAGAAGTTTGGGATTACAATTTTATAGTCAGTTTTTAAAATTACCTGAAACCCATACTCAGCTTTATGGACAGGTCCTTTAGGAATAAAATAATGAAAAAATATTTAAAAAATATTCATTACTTTTTGAGATATGGCGTTCCTTGTAAACGTTTAAAAACTTGTGGAAAAGTGCCCCCTCCCCCCAGAGGGAAGAGTAATGAATGTTTCAAAAACAAAATTTTCTATTTGAAACCCTCCCTAATTTGGTAAAAAAATTCTACAAGCAAAATAATCATAAATTAAAAAGTTGCTTTTTTATTTGAACTCCTCCCTTAATAGTCGCAAATAATTTTTATTTTTGTTTGGGTGACTTTATAAATTTAAAGTATCGTGAATTATAAAAAGTTGTTAGAGCAACTATTTCAAGTTAAATTTTTTTAGTAACAACAACTGTTTAGTTTTTTCAATGTATTACCTTAAAATAACCGTATAAAAATATTAAGAACCCTTTCTTAACTAAGAGCCACACGGTTTGAGTTAGTTGTTAATTTTTTTAAATTTTTAAAATATTGATAGGGATATTTAAATGGTCGTTATCTGATATGTAACTTAAAAGTGTCATTTTAAAATATACGTATTTGTGTGTATATGTTCATATGTAGTCACCTGGTTAGTAAGTAAATAAGGTGTGGTAACTTAAGTAATATTATTATTACTTAGTAGATGTTAAAATGTAGTTTTCAAACTGTAGAAGTTTTCAACACGTTGTTTAGTTAAATTAAATTATATCTATAGATTATTTAACTTCAATACTGGCATATATGTAAAATTGAAATTATCATTTTCCAAGCAAATTCAATAATATTTCAAAAAAATCGAATTCTGAACTAAGTGTCTCTAACTTTGGTGTTCTGAGTAATACTTTTTGGTATTTAGATTCCTCAAAATATCCAAAATTTTGTTCAGAATTAATAAAGCAGAACTATCGTAAGAAATTTGAACGGTTTTTAAATGAAATTTTATTATTCAAACTGAGAAATTCACCTTTAGTTTCAAGAAATTTCAAGGTACCCTCTTAAATTACATACTTGTTAACATACACTCATTTTTAATATTAACACACTGACAGTGGGTAATAATGTCACAATAAGTGGTTCTGAAGTTGTACTGTGGTATGTAAGGTTTTTATAAGGTTTGTTTTTTAATGGATGTTATAGTTTTCGTTATCGAAAATTATCGATACCGAAAATAACAATATTTTCAAAAAGAATGGAATCGCAATATGCAATATATACATACATACATATATATATATATATATATATATATATATATATATATATATATATATATATATATATATATATATATATATACCTATATATACAGCGTGAGTTTTTCGAGAGTTTCCATTTTGATTACAGCCAAACCGTTGATTTAATCGAAAAATTGTTCAAATAATTGTTGTAGATATCGACGGGGGCAACCGATTGCTATAGTCAGGAGCTTTATAGCTCTTATGGTTTCCGAGTTATGACCCAGACTTATAGTTTTTTAAATGGAAACGTATGTTTAAAAGTTTTTCAAAAATTTGTTCATGATTCAAAACTACCAGTAACACTCAAATTCTCTTTGTTTTATCTCATATTTTTGAGTAATTACGTTTTAAAAATGACACTTTTAAATTTCGTACTCAAGTAGGTACTTGCAAACGATTAGGATTTTACGTAATTTAAAAAGATATTGACTCAATATGGTTGCCATTTTTGACAATGTAGTAACGAAAAATTAAACTATTATTACGTTTTCCATCGGAAATTAAAATTATTAAATAGATTAAATTATTATATAAAAATGATAACTAAGTACAATAAAGAAATAAAATTTCAGTTTTAATTCATCAAAAAATAAGAAAATTATTTTTCTGAAATGCCACTGTTTGACAGATACATAGGCGTCTAAACATATTTTGTAGCAAGTATTTTTAAAGGAAATGAAAAGTTTTTTGTGAAAAAACTTTTCCTTTTTAATTTCGTTTGTAACAAAATGAAAATACTATCGAATTTCAAATATTTTTACACTATTTGAGTACATTTATTAATAATATTATCGTTCCCAATTAACCTCACTTTGCTACTATTAAGAAACTCCAATGTCATTTTGATTTGTATTGGGTATATACATTCATTTCACCTGCCATATGTCGTTCTATAAATAAATAAAAAATAAATCTATTTTTCAGTAAATTAATGAGATACTTCAAATTATTTTTAAATTAAGTTACTTTAAATACTAATCTTTTAAAATTATTTGATTTTATTATGCAAAAGTGTTAAAAACTTGAAATAGAGCCCGACATCTATACTCCAAACTCTGAATTATTCCAAAACTATACTCCAAAAATTACCACTTGGCTAACAGAAAATGATATTAAATGAGGTTATTTTCTTGGATGCAATAGAAATGTTAGCCGTCTGAAATTCTGTCGGTTGAAAGAGCCTCAAATTCATGTGCACATTTCTACCGCCTAATTGCTAAATTAAAGAAAAATTCAAAAAATAGACTTGGGTAAAAAAATTTTTTTCTTCATTTATATTTTTAATCGATGCATTAGATCAGTTTTATCGAAAAATTGACATATAGTCTCATTTAAAAATCTATAAGTTTGTATCATAACTCGAAAACCATAAGAGCTATAAAGCTCCTGACTATAGCAATCGGTTGCCCCAGTCGATACTTACAACTCTTATTTGAACAATTTTTCGATTAAATCAACGGATTGGCTGTAATCAAAATGGCAACTTTCGAAAAACTCACACGATATATTAGAGCTGTGAGGGTGTAATAAAAGGACAGACGAACAGATAGACAGACGTGACGAATAAGGGTTCTGAAGTTTTTCCTTCGGAAATCCAAAAGATGACTTATATATCTCCTATTTACAATTAAAAATTTAGGAACTTAACATGCCAAAAGTACGGGAACTTCCTCTAATAATACTCGTAATATTTTTAAGGAAAGTGAAAACTTTAATAGTAATAAAATAAAATAAGTAATAAAACAGAAAAGTGATTATTCGAAATTCTTCTGTTAGTTGTCAACTTAAAAATTACTTTTTAGTACTTATACGTATATTGAAATGAAACATCAACTGGTTTAATTTATTTATTTACATCTTCAAAATAATCTCACATTAAGATTATTTTAACGACTTGCTTTAATTAGATTAAAATCATTATGAATTTTTTCGCCATCTTCATTTCGCCCAGTTCAATTTCACGCTTGTTGTAAATGTAATGTTGTTATGATATCCGAAAGATTGCAAAATGGCAATTGCCAGATGTGCATGCGTGTATATTATTAACATATATATGAAATCAACATAATAATTTCTGCACTTTAATTGCCATTCATAATCTGGTTATGTATTGCTGATGGTGAGAATATGATGTTATCGGTATCACTAGGTACTCTTGAAGATGTCTGTCGTTGCCAAGAGTGTTCGCTAAAGAAAATTTATTAATCGTTTTAAACTGTAAAGGTAGTTATAGTGTTACAGGTGTGTCACAATACAAAGTGTTTAAACGCTTTTATCAATTTTGAATTAATTCGATGGATTTGTAAAAGAACCTGGCCGATTATATTCTCGATACATATTGCAACAATCTTTTACAATGTTATACATGAAATCACCGCCAAATAGTTAAAATTTTTCCAGTATATTTATGACAACACTCAGGATGCCGTTACATAGGTTGGGTTAAGTTGTTATCCTCCTTTAATTTTTGATAAAGTTTCGCCGAAAATAAAATTTTATAAATTTTGAAGTCAAAGTGCTAATAAATAAAAGTAATATTCTTTATTTGAAACATGTACAATTCAATTTTCTACTTCGTACTTCTTCGCTTTGCCTTGGTAAATTTTCACCTCTTGTCGACTTTTGGCTCGAACCAAAGAGCTCGAAGTCGAAACACGAAGTGACTCGTTACACTACTCGGTCTACTTTAATAATTTAGTATGCTTTCAGATGTTTTTAAATGTACATGAATACAGTCCACATCTTATAAATTCTCACGAGGTTGGCCAACTTCGCCGAGTTCTTTGGCGACGAATTTTGACTACTAGTGTAATGAACGCTCTAAAGGTTTCCGACAGTATTTATTAATATTTCAATACAACGTGGATCAATTCATGCTTTTTCAATTGTGACATGCTTTGGCTAATATTTATAACAAGTATACATGATTTGGTCTATCAAATGTTCATTATATGGAACCCCAATAATGCGGGGCCAATTCGCTTTTGACCGATTTTTCTATTTTTAATAATATGACTTAAAGAAGTCGTGCTTCAAATTTATTTAAATTCCCTAATCAGGTGACCAAAAGTAAACAAAAAAAAAAGATATGCTCGTTTCATAGGTAATGACCATAGACTCTGCTATATCCAGCGAGAAAACTATAATGAATATTCGCTTTTGTATTCGTAATATATACCTATCAGGGATGGCCAACTTTTGTGTACTATTATTTGAAGAATTTATCGCGATCGAATTACTGTCATTGTACACTGTGTTTTAGTACGAGATTTCTAAGTTAAGACAGCGCGAATGATCGACCAAATATTGACTTCGCGATTGACCGGTCTCGTTTTTTTCCGTTTACTGATTTGACAATATCCAGTCGCCATCAAGCAGGGTTAACAAGAGAGAGTAGCCGAGGTTGCAGGGCAGTCGAGGGCAACAGGCCCCGTAGTTGTCGGCATGGGGCTCGGGAAAATGTAGCAAAAGTTTTTTTATTGCTCACCACTTATTTTTTCGATCGGGGAAAATTTTTACGAAATCTTATTTATTCTCACGCCATTTCTTTTCACGGCCCTGTCTTCAAGCGAGAGTTGAAGTGATATTTCTTTATATATATTCACATGGCCGGATCTATAGAGGACAATGATGGCATGTGCCCCCCCCCCCCAAGCTTTTAGGGGAGCCAAAAATGTAAGTTGAGGGGCGCCAAAACGGTGAAAATGTTTAAATTTTTCTTGGCGCAGCGATATTTTAGAAAGTTTTCCCTGGAAAAGGAAGTGATGAGCAAAAAGAAAAAAAAGGTCAACACTGTCCATTTCTGATAGGGGTCAGAAGTGATGAGCAAAAAAAAAAAGAAAAGGTCGACAGTGTCCATTTTTGATAGCGGCCAAGTGAAAAATTTTTAAAATATCGCTGCACCAAAATTTCTCATTTTGCATTTTTGCCGCGAATGGCGCCAACAGGAAAATTTCCCCCCCTCCTAATAACTCTAGATCCGGCCCTGTATATTCACATTCGTATTCGCAACTTAAATATTTTTTCTTCGTATTCATTTTAAGTTAATTTGCCACAACCCTACATTCACAATCAGTGATTGCACTAGCCACTAAACTTTACATACATACACACATAAAAGCAATATACACATAGATGTAGCAAAATTTTATTGCATTTACTAATTCGTTGATATCAAAATCTTGTTCCAGCACAAATAACATGAAACCATATTTCACTCTTCTTGTAATTTTTACAAAATTTACAACGTTACATTGTGATACAAATTTTACGTTGCATTCAGGGAAAAAAACGATCACAACAAGTATATATTTTATCAAATAAAGACAACCATATATAATTAGTATATACTATCTTTTATTATTAATAAAACTAATTGATATTAGTTCAACAACGTAGATTATCGTACCATTGCAGTCGCGTATATTTTAAGTGATAATTACCGGTAATTGTCAGAAATACCGGTTATAGATAGAGATAGCGAGATGGATCAATAGAATTAAAATATATTGTTTGTTCACTCATTCAATGATTCTTTTGTATATGTAGAAATTGTAGATGGATTTTAAAAATATTGTAATTATAAAACAATACATAATTAGTTATCCCTGTTTTACAATCTGGGCGAACCTGTATTTTATCTTTTTTTATTTAATGTGATAACAATTTTATTAAGGATGCTTACACACACTTTTTCAGAACAAGCAGAATCAGTACGTTTACAAAAATAAGTGTGAATTCTATATTTTTTACGATAAGAATTATAATATTAATAGATTTGAGCGTTACTTTATGGTATTCCATATTTGTAAATAATAAACATACTTTACTTTGCAAAATACCACTTTTATTTTTGAAACTGTGGCAATATTGTTTCAAAAATAAAAGTGGTATTTTGCGAAGTAAAGTATTTGTTTATTATTTATAATAATTATATTATAGTTAGAAGGTACCAAAAATGAGAGGTAGTGCTGAGAAAAGTCAGTCTTGGTTTTACATTTCTTGCAAGGCTTAAATAAAGACCAGGACTTCTTCAATATTTGATTAACCGCATAAAACCAAGATTATAAATATAGTTTCGGGACTAGTACGAAAATTAAAGTGAGTAAAATCAGGAAAAAACAAGATACTTGCTAAAATATAAGAATGTAGCTTACCCTAATTAGAAATGAACCGAATTTTCAAAAAATTTCTTAAAAATTTTAATTAGCACAATTTGCAAATGCGAGAATGAAAATAATCAGTCTTGTTTTTGCAGTATTTTTGAAAAGGGTAATTTTAGAATAAGTCCAATACTGTCTTAAATCTCTACGGCGTCCACTACAGTCTCAGTCGAAATTCTTCGCCAAAATACTCGGCGAAGTTGGCCGGAGTTCAAGTAGCGTCATCAGACATTCGTATAAAACTTTGTGAAGATTTAGGATGCAAACTGCAGGTATTTACACTCGAAAGCATTTGAATGTATACTTAACTACTGAAGTAAATCAAGTAGTGTAGTAAATCGCTTCATACTCGAACATCGGCAAGAAGTGGAAATTATCCTAAGCGAGGCGAGGAAGCATGAAGTGACATTCTATACTTTCATACTCCACCAACTTCATCAGGCAACTTCACGAGTAATGTAGTGCATGTTTACTACTCTTATTGGGAAATTAATTGTTTGAAATATATTAAATATACGTGATGATGTCACCAAGACTGAATATTACAATACAGATCAATTAAAATTCACATAGTGTTTGAAAAATTATCAAAACTGGGTCGGCTGGGACTCGAACCCGGATCTCTTAGTTACTAGCCAAGCGCCTTACCAATTAGGCCACCGACCGTTCGTTGGAGTGCCACTCCAATTTTGATAATCAATCAAACACATCCTCTCTTTGATGCGAGACGCAGTTACATTTTTTATAGATCAAGATTATGTATGTGCTAGCAAAATCACGACCAAGATCTCTAGTACTTTGACTCTGGTCTTACATTTACCATTACTAACAGAAACTTTGTGGAGATAAAGTAAAAAAAATAGTTTTTTAAAGCAAGCTTTTATTTAAAAATGAACTAAAATGCATAAAATAACTTTTGAGTGAAGTTTGGAGCAATGTGCAACATACTTCATAGAATCTTGAGGCGTTATTATTAATTATTGTTGTTTCAGATGTGAGTAGCTACCTTATTCCTCAGTAGTTACCAAACTTGATTAAACGCCTCAAGTTTTTATTATAAATTATGTTGCACATTACTTCAAACTTCACTCAATAATTATTTTATACATTTTAGTTCATTTTTAATTAAACGCTTGCTTTAAAAAACCATTTTTTTTACTTAAATTTATTTTATACTTTTTTATCTAATAACAATTAATTTAGAGAGTCAAACATAACTATGGAAACTAAAAATTGCAATGTAAAATCATGAGACAATATTTGACAGTTCGAAATGTCAAAAATTTACATAAGACTAGAAATCAGCAATTTTAGTTTTGAGGGAATTTAGGACAAAACTTATTATATTGCATTGTCGTCCAAGTTATACACATACGCAAAATTTGAAACTTCTAGTTTTATTAGAAGTTGTGTAAATTTTGATTGCATTTGATCTAAAGAAATATATTAACATTGCAAGTTAAATAAAAGCTGTTAATAATAAAATACGACGCATCCTTAGCTATAAAATTTCTAGTTTTCATTTTAATAAAAATAATTGATTGAACCCCCTTAAAAAGCCCATGGTAAACTTCCAGGTACATTGATTGTTTTACGAATGATTAGTACCTCATTTTTATTAAGCCGCCTATTTTATTCTTAATAAATAAATGCAAAGTAAAAAAAAAAACATAAACAAACGCTTCTCTTGCACCGACGAACATCGGTTTGCACTCGTACGTTTGACAGTTTAAGTTTCATTTGCAAGATCAATTTGTAGTATGGAATGTTTTATATGCATTTTTTTGCAATTTTATTTGCATAAAAACCAATCACAAACAAACAACAGTCTAGCAGGCCATAAGACGACTGCAGACAACATTCGAATTTTACATATTTTTATGTGGCTTGTAATTGTGTGTGTTTTGCAGACGAATACAACTTCTTGTGTTAATTTATGGCCTTATTTAATTAACAGGTTATTTAATTTTATTTGAAATTAAAAAAGGAAAGATTTTAGACAACGTATTGAATAAGAAGTTTTTGGAATTTTATGTTTTTTTTTTTTTCGCAAAATCGGTAATAAATTTTATATGCTTATCTTTTACGAGTGAAATAAAGACAAAGTTTGCATTTTTTATCAAAAATTTAAAAACTGATTTATTAGTTTATAAATCTGTATAAATATTTCTCCAGGCATCGGGAATCTTTTTTGGCTTCGGTTTACAAATACGATTCGGTTCAGTGGTATTTTCATTTTGAAACAGTGATTAACACTTTACAGTCGGATAATACAGCATCTGTGTCGTAGCCAGAATAACCGTAGGAACCAATCGCGACCAGTTATCACACATGAGAGTGGTGACTGGTCGCGAACCGGTCGCATAACATGGGTAACACACTCTCAGTGTAGTGATGATTTATGTAAACGTGCGAGTTTTTTATATGGAATTGCTGGCAAGGACTACCTACCCTTTGGAAAAGGGTCAGATGGTCACCATATTTAAAATTTAGTTCGTATTTGCCATATCCTATTTATAGAACTCAAGTCAACTACTTTTGAAATTATCAAAATTGTTAGTAGATAACTCACAGGTTTATAGATTATTGTTGATATTTATTCAAGATGCTGAATTATTTTTACGTTGATGTTCGAATTATTAACGTCTCTAAAGCTTTCCATATACAGAAGGATCTACATTATATAATATAGGTATATCTTGAAGAAAAATCTTGAACTGGAATGGAATAATCTACGGAACTAATGATAGGTCGATTAAATATTTAATTCTCCCTGAATTATTAAACTTAATACCTGTCAGTGCACACCTTCAGCCAAAATTATCATTTGCACGAAATATTATATTAAAATTTTTGAGAAACAATTTTTGGCTCTTGTACATAATCGAAGACTTCCAAGTTGAGGTACGAATGAAAAATTATTCTAGGAGAAGAAAAATTTTTGGTCAGTTTGACTACAAAGTATTCGTAAAGTTACAACAGTCCTTTAAAACGACAATGTATGTATCTATTGACTTAATTGGTACAACGGGTAGAGATATTTAGTGGAACACAGATATTGCTGGTTCGATTCGCAAATGTTCCAATAGTAATATAATTTTAAATATGTAGTGAAAATTGAGTAAATATTTAGAAGAGATACATAATTAAATAAATATATTTAAAAAAATTACCATTCTAGAACCGAAGGACTTTCTATCAAGCCAAACACAAATTTTTATTTTAGTTAATGCAACAAAATCATTTGCGTTTGCTTAATGTTTTGATTAAATTAACAATTAAATATTGTTATTTGGTGAAGTATTTGTTTTGAAAATTGAAATTTTGCGTAGTTATTAGAAGCATTATTTTTCAGTTACGGTAACGAAATTTTATTTAATGTCATATTTCATTAAAATATTTTAACAGTGTACTGGTTGTGGTAACTAAAAATTTTTTTCAGTGTACTTTAGTTTTATTTTTTTCAACAACTAACACCAATGTTACCTAAATCCGTTTAGAGTATTGCTCATCCACTATTATTAATCTAATCACGTTGGTGTCCATTAGGCATTTCTAGCAGTATAAACTGCTTAATATTAAAAATGTAATTATAAATACATGTTTATAGATTTTACTATTTTACAATACTGATTCTAGTAATGTAAATAAATTTTGCGTGGGCGACTGGACTGTAGGTTAAAACGTCTGCTGTTTTGTAACCAACGGCTACTACCAATAACAAACCAGTAATGTTCCTACTTTAATGATATTTATGTTCTCGATTTCAATACAGGAAAAAATAAAATAACTTCAACACTTCTTTTATATATACACTTACTTATTGTATATGTAGTTTAACATTTATTTCTAATATTATCAATATAAATATTATGTCTTTTTTATTATTTTGTTAAGCTGATTCACGTTAACAGATCCGTACTAACATCAAATGAAATATAGTAAAAATATATCGAGAGTTTTAGAAGAAAAGTTCATCTTTAATTTTACTTCTAAGCAACCCAAACATTAAACACAAACTTTACCATTGTACCACAAACCTAAACGAGAAAACGCAGTTATAATATTTAGGTATAAGTAAAACTCACGAAGACCTAATAAAACTATGTCAATCCTTACTGAAACTAATGAAAATTCAATATTATCTAAAATAATACTCTCCTAATAAGCTAGATGAGTTATCTATTATGTTAGACAGCAAGATTCTTTCTTACTTTTATGATGCCAACTTAAAAGAATAACTAACTTAGCAGAATCTATATCAGCAAATTTTCAAATAGTTACCAATAATTTTCAGCTCTAAGCAACAATTTGGTTTTTTTCCAAAACCAAAATCATCATAATTGCTTTTTCGGATGTAAATGTCCTTGTTAAAGTACCCATTTCCCATTTATAACCATTAATTTTTGTCTAATAGTACGCCACTGATATAATTTATGAAGCTGGCACAGTATTTTGACGTAATTACCATAGTTTGTTATTATATTACTTTTTGTTTATTTACTATTGTAAGTAACCGTGAATAAGGACGTCGTCGCTTCGTAAGTTGTCGCAAAAGAAATGAGTATAGAAAAAATAACGTGCATATATGGTCTGTATCCCTAAAAAATAGCCTCACATTGATATATCTTGATGTAGAGGAAACAACTGACTTACTCAGCCCCCCTTAATATACTCTCTCCCTACTTTCCTTTGCGCAGCTACCGACTTGTTCAAGAGAATAATTAATATTTCTTACTTCCCTTGTAATGAAACTTACTATTCTTTCTAATAAATTTTTGTTATTTTCATAAATTCCTCTCACTTTCGTAGATTTTTTGTAGCACCTTTTCTACCCCACGGTATTTTTTGTTTTTTTGAAAAAAAATTTCAATAAACCACCAAAAAAATAAGAGAGAATTCCATTAATAATTCTTTTCATCATCTGGCAATTTTAATTAAAAAAAAGTTTAATCGTTTTTTACTACGTTAAAAATAATCCTTGAACAATTGTTGTAAATAACAAGCTTAGCGGCAGTACAGATGATCCGTTTTTTGTAAGAAGATTATGGAAATTAATTGTAAATAAATAAAAAAAATTAAAGCGTCACAAAAAAAGGACAAACTCATTTTTCATACAGCTTACAAAATTTATGTAAAAAATAATTTTGAAAAAAAATTTCTTGTGACCATATACTATATAAATCAATATCTATATGTTCCATAATTCAATTCCTGATCACCTAAAGCTTCATTTCCAATTTAACAATACCTCTTTGAATAAAAAAAAATTGATCAATTGATAATAACTGATAATTATTTCAATTTGAATACATATTAAAAATATTCAATTTCGCCTGCAAGCGCGTCTAACAAAGAGCGAAAAATTGTAATTACATTTTGGAACAATTAAAATACATTATCGAACATTTTAACGACCATCTGTTACGGTGGAAAAAAATTGAAACAAAAAATGATCATTTAATAATTGAAAATAGAAAAAAATTAACCCTTTTTTGTCATCAACAATAATGACATAGGTGGATAACTGGATGGGGTACCTAACGGGAACCCTGTATGTGAATTGGATAGACAAAAAAATAGGATGCCACTAGCTACTGTTTCATTCATATGAATTTTTTTTTTGATGGATCAAAATTGCATATTGGATTTACGCTTTATTAAAATGTTGTTCATGTGTTTAAAAATTAGAATTGTGCAACATTTTTTATTAATCTTTTCTTGCAATCTACAAAGAAATTAAACAAAAATATATCCCAACTACGAAAAAATTTTATCAAAAGTAGATTTTAGTGTGACCTCTGTGGTGGCCCCGGGGCACTTCTAATATAGTGGCTCCTGAACATTTTCCATGTAGAGTAGTGATGAGCAAAATTAGTCTTGGTCTTGCAGTCTTGTCTTGGTCTTGCATTTTTTACAAGACCAATACCAAGACTATGTATACCAAGAGCAAGACCAAGACCAAGACTATAAGTATGGCTGCAAGACCAATACCAAGACTCAAGTGAGCAAGACCAAGACAATAGCAAGAAAAAAGCAAGGCTCTAATTGCTAAATTATTTAAATAGTTTAAAAGTATAATTACTACCGTAAAGAGAGAAAATTCTGATTTTAGAAGGAAAAAATTCGCTAATAAAAAATACAAGAAAGTGCAAGATTCTGTAGCAATACCAAGACCAAGACCAACACCAAGACTGAATTTTGCAAAACCAAGACCATGACCAAGACTCAAACTGCTCTAGCAAGACCAAGACAAAAATTCTTAATGCAAGAACAAGACCAAACCAAGACTGCCAAGTCTTGGTCTTGGTCTTGCATTTGCTCATCACTAATGTAGAGGCCTCTGAGTATTTTTGTGAGAGGCCCCCTAGGAAAAATTTCGAAATTTTCCAAATTTTCCCGAAAAAAAGGGCTTAGCGAGCATAAAAAAAACAAAAACGAAAAAGCGCTTATCCTCTGGCCCTTATTTTGTAGAAGCCCCGGGGCACGCGTCCCACGTGCTCTTATGTAGGCTCTGACTGTACTTTTAAACGAAGTATCAAAAACCTCCATGAGTCTGACAATGAGTGCCGCTAGAAATTTTATGGGGAGTCAAAGTTCACTAAAAATGGTTTTCAGTTTTTGATTTAAAAAAAAATTATCTTATAACGAGAGCACACAATTTGGTGTCCGTGAATATTGTTCATTGTTAAAGGTGTTGTAGCTTTCGCTTTCCTTCGTAGCAGATTAACAAAATTTTGCGAAATAGTTTCACATTTCAAAGAAAAAAATTGAGTTGAAAGTGAGTCTAACATTTAGGTCGTAGTTTATATACACGTTAAAGTGTGAATAAATGAGTGAAATCCAGAAACTGGGTTTTTTTATTGCCAAAAAAATTAATACAGAGATTAAGCTATTTTTGCCAAGAGATCATAAGTAATTAGAAAGAGTGATATAATAATGATTCTAATGATCAAAGACGTAAACATACAATCTTAAATGCGCATTTCACTTTAATAAATATACGAATAATTTTATGAAATATTTTAGGTTCATGACCTCTCCTTTTGTCTCCTCATAGATAATTGCATCTCATCTATTCAATAATACACAAACGCGATTACTAATTGACAATTCATATGCAAATGTTTTATTAGTTCATTCGTCGTATACACTAAATGAACGCATTGACGGACACAGAGGCAGACGCACAAAAGGCAATGTAGTGTTGTTAGATGTTATATGCATGTAATAATAGTTAACAGTAGTTATTACATTCTATAGCTCGGCACACCGCAGCCAACTAAGGTTTAGTTCATTATCGTTTGTCAAATGTCCATTTTCTAAACTCATTTAGACTTAAAGTAGTATAGGTACATTGCATTTATCTCTGTTAAATACACAAAATAACAAAAGCATTTAACTCGACAATTCCCAAGCCGCGATCTATCGACAAAATATTCTTATTTTGTGCTAGTTTTTATCTTTAGGTACTCAACATATAAAAAATAAATAATTGAAAAAAAATACCCTTCAGTTTTTTCTTAAATGGCGTGTCAATTATAGGTCATACGGGTCGTTATTTGTAATATGAACTGATAAAACGGTATGAAATTACCGGCAAAAAATCACTTTCATTATAAGCTTGATTCTTAAATAATAATTTGTTATAACCTACAGTAGGTAATTAACAGTACCTACTTTTTAGACATTTTTATAACAGCGAAAATACCACAAGATACACTCACGTGCAATAAAACAGCAAATGTCTGTAAAAAAATATCACAAATCACTGTCACCCAGAGGTGACACTGGGAATTCCCGAGTTAATTTGACAAGAATTGATTTTTGAGTACACTTTTGACTCGTAAGCAACATAAAAATTGAAAAAGAATCATACGCCTTACTCTTTTTCTTATTATCTAAAAAGAGTAAAGTATATTATTCTATTTTAATCTTTTTTATTGTTGCTTACAACGACTCAAAAATGTATTTGACAGTATCAAGAAAAAATAGTCAAAACAATTTTCAATGAACTCTTCTAATAAAAACGAAAAATCCGTTATGATAATTCATCGTAACTGTTATTATTTAAATCAAAAAAAGAAAAAAACTTTTATGTTACAACCTACTCTAATCAAACACAACTATGGAAATTAATCCAAATTTAATTAATACTATAAAGCTTACTTATCGTAATAAAGCAAGAAATGAAAAGTTTTTTTCTTATTTATAAAATACCTATTTTACTGTTTATAGAATATGACGTAACGGACAGGTAATGAACGTTTTCGTGCAAACTTTGATAACGAACATTAAATTAACTTTTTTCAAATATTTTCAGCATTATTTTTAAAATTTTGAAATATAAATGCATAGGTAACGCATAGTATCAAAGAATTTGTCAATTACACTACTAAAGCAATTTTAGTCGTCTAGTTTGAAAATCTTGGCTTTGATAATTTGGGTTACTCTTGGTATAGATATACATAAATGACCTATTACGGTCTTACGGATCCTTGAACCAAATAATCTTACCATTTCCACTTAATCTTCTAACTAATTACGCGACAATATACATACATAGATATCTTTCCGAAAATTGTTTTTTCTCAATTTTATCTGCATTTACCGTTATAGGTCATAAATCGGGTAGTTTAAATAAAATATTTAAAAATTTAGCGTCTAAATATTCCTCGTGAATCATTCTATCAGTTATTGAAAGTGTAAACGAGTACTTTTTGAGTAAACAAATACCCCTGTCGCAGAATCCTGTATAACGGAGCGAATTTCCGATCACAAATGTTACCCTTTCTTGAAAATCCGCTTACATAGGATAATGATTCAAAAACGTACCTTATGTGATGTAAAAAGAATTCAAAAAACTTGAGAATTTTGGCAAGTTTTTGCAAAAAAATTCCTTTTTGAGGTTCTGAGCATCGGGTATATCCGACTGAAGAATTCATCCAAGGGTCTGGGATTTTAAACGTTTTCGCCTCATATTTCGTAAAATTAAGGTGTTTTATTCGAGAATTATCGAGCGGACACATATATACATAATATGCATTTATATACATACACACATACATATTTCGTAAATGTTATTTTCGGGTTCTAGGGACCTTAAAATAAATTTCTACCACAATCCCGGACTTAAGTCTCACCCTGACACCTGCTTTAATAGCACAATTTCCGTTCGAAAATACGCAAAAACATCCGATATCATATTGTACGCAGTTTTTATTTCTGATCCTGACTGAATATAGACTTCTGATTCTTAACTATCTTATCTTCCTCCACTCTTAAATATTTTATTTAATAAATTGATAGTAAACTATGAACCACTTTGATATAATAATCAGTTTAGTTGTAAGATAGGACACATTCAAGTTTGTTAAAGGTTCGTATGTTCACAGCTGATTTGGCCTCTTTTCCTTTGAATTTTCCAGTGCCATGTGAGTACTAGTAACATTAGTCATGTAAAATTTGATGTTACAGAGTATTAAAACGAATACAGAAACGGCTCTAACTGTGCAGAAATGACCCGAATGGTTTTAATTCTTCTTTATTAATCTTTTATTTCATATAATAAAACAAGCTATAATATGTAGGTATGTACTTATGTTATTATACATATTGCAAAAGCATTCCAGACGTATTTAAAATGTCGGAAAATTATATTTATTAACAAAATAAAAGTAGCATAAATTTGAAATTATTATCTTTACGCCTTATGCGTCCATTGTTATATTTCTATAAATTCTGATATTAATATTTAAAATAATAAGATTATTATAAAAGTATTACAAGTAATACTTTTAATTCGAACATAACTTTTATTGTACAAAAACCATGAAATATACCAAATGTTAAGTTAATTTAAAATCACCTTTGTTTCAGAATCACTGTACATTTATATTTATAATCTGTAATTAATCGAAAAAAGTTACATAATATTAAGGGGGGTTGTATAGTTTTGAATGGTCCTTATTGCCATTTCATAGCACCTAAACAAAACAGGAAAAAGTTAAACAACCCCTCTGTTAATTTTTTTTTGCGTTTGAGAACATTTATTTGCTTATGAATTGATTATGTCAAGCAGAAATTTACTGATGACGAATCTGTTATTGTTTCAAAAATGAATTAATGTATTGTTGGAGGCAAGAAATTATGAAGTCACGTCATGTATATGATTTAAGTAGTCTGTAAATGGCTATATAAACAAAAAACCAATGTTCTGCGTACCATACAAAATAGATCTTAAAATCACCAAAGATATAGAAGTATCAATATCAGTGTCAATAATTAATTTCAGACCTTTTTTTATGGTCTTACGGTTATATATATATATTTAACAATCAATTCTTGGTGTTTTCTATCAGACTGGGATTCTGACCAAAACTAGAGCCTGTTTCTGGATCAAAATTGGATTTTGACTAGATTTTTTTTTAAATATGTCATGGTTACGATATGTCACATCCTTTACGATATAGGTAATAATTTAATTCAAAATACCCCTGTCGTAGCATTCTGCGTAACATAGTGAATTTTCTGCTATAAAAATTAATTTTTTTCAAAAATCTGTTTGATGGTAATAATTTACAAACGTATCTTATGTGATTTTTTCCGCTCTTTGTCGTGGTAACCAACAAAATTTGAACAAATTTTTTTGAGGTTTCGGTCATCGTATATGTTTAGCTAAAGAACTTATATAAGGACTTAGTAGAACTCTTCCAAACTTCCAATTTTTTGCCACACTCAAGTTCACCACCTGATCTAGTAGCCCAAGTCTTTTTTGGAAAGCCGCTAAAACAATATTTTTGATATTTCCATATATACCATTAGTATGAAAAAGTTCTTTGTTCACTATTAGGAATAAAAATCAATTATCGATATCATTCTCATCGTAGATATTATATACTTATAAATGTTTTCTGTTACTTTTATGAATAGTTAACACAATAAAAATTGAATCAGTATACCTACAACTAAACGTGTGTATCACCTTACACTTACAATTTTATGTATGTCTGGCATTTTCATAGTTTATTTACCATCATTGCCATTTACGAGACGAAGTCGCCTCTTAACATCAGACTAAAATTTGGAATTTACTGAAAGAATTTTAAACTGACACAATGCTTCATTTGCCTTAGACCCTTCTACCAGACTGGATCGGACTTACTGGAGGACCTATTTGCACAAAATTCGGGAGTAAAATATATGTAGTTGTAGTCTTTTGATTTTTTAAGATTTGAAAGGCATATCTGAAAACTCCATAAAAAGTAACAGTTTGCCTGTTTCTGCTCAGATTTAGGGTAATTGCGAGAGAAATGCCGCAGTAGCCATAGTTTGTCCGCTGATTGATAGATAGCGGTATTAATGGATTATATCTTTAAAATAAGTTACTTATTTAAGTTGTATATGGTAACATTTATGATTAGTCCATCAGTTTAGTAATTATCCAACTTTTTATCATTGAAAAGTAAAAGTAAGGATCGGGAAGAGTTTTCATATTAGTGAAGATAACGATTAAGATGTATAAAGTGCCAAAAATGGTTACATATGGCATGCATCATGTATGGAGATGTCTGTAAAATGCAAAATTTTTAATATGAACTATGCTGCGTCCCTCTTTCCTTGATGCGGCATCTCTCCCATAGGTGTGGGAGAGACGCCGCTTTGCAGGCTCTACAAAAATGTTAATTATGAATCCTTTATGACTCAAAATTTAAAATTATTTATAAATAATTTTAAAGAACAATGTTTACATTTACCGAGTACCAAATTTCAAATCAATTTAATGCATATTTAAGAATTATCAATTGTTTTCAAAATGTGCGGCATCTCTCCCGCATTCACCCTATAACTTAAGGTGTTAATAAGTCTTACTACTGAATAGGTAATTTGAAGTAAAAATCGTGAATTTTACAAACATGATTGCTAATGTTGCTCCAAAACTCAAAAAATTTAAAAATAAAAACAAAAATACATAATTAAAATAAAATTATATTTTGATTTCAAAAAACATTTTGCCAAGGAATAGGGGGATTTCCATTAGCAATCTATTTAATTTTTGTATTATATGTTAAATTTTGATATTACACAGAACTCTTTCCGGCAAGTTATCCATTTTAATTTCAGAAACGATGTCTATGACGTAATTACACATGTCTGTAATTGTGAATTGTGAAAAGAACTATACGCACAGCTGTAATATTATTAACAGTGCGGGAGCTACAATGAAATTTTTTTTACTATCAAAAAATTCGAACCACTCATTTTATAAAAACGATAAGGTCCGTAACATTATTACAACTCACGTATTAGTTAAGCGTTTAATAACTACTGGTGCTAACCGTTATCCCGCGAGCATATCAACAAGCGACGTTGTCACACATAAGGGATCAATCAGAAAGGGGTTGAAATTAATTTTATTCATAATCATCCATTGTATCTGATGCACACGGGTCTATGGGATCCATTTTGTTCTATTGTTTTGTGCTTGTCTATTTGTTTCAATTCATCAAACTGTGTGCATACAATCCTTTTTTTGCAGTTTAATGATCAAGTATACAAATCTGAACTAATTTTCATATCAATAGCGGAAGAAGAATTAATAATTGTTGAGGGGGACTTTATGATGCGAGTGATGTAGCGTATGGAATGTATTGTTTTGTAAATTTTTTGCAATCTCATCTGAAAACTTTACATTTACAATATGTTGAATTTCAAAATTTTTAATATTTGAGAAATGATCATCATGATGAGTAAAAAATTATTTCAGTTCTTATACGTACTTTCTCAATTGATAACTACAAATAATAAATTTGTACAGAAAAACTGAACTTAGAAATAGACTTTTTACAAATCAAAAATTTGGAGACAGGAAGAAAAAAATTTTTATTTTCCTTCAAACCAAAGGTTACATGTATTTTCAATGTAATAGACAGGTTTTCACCTTCGAATAGGAAATTTATTATAATTATTCTAACAGTCAGTTGAAAAGAAAATGTACAAATAAAAAAGTTAATTTTAAAAAATCAAAAATCGGGTTTTTTGATTTTTTCAAATTATTTTTTTATTTAAGTCTTTTTAGTGTTGTCTTTTAAGTCTTATCTAGAAGAAAAAATATATAGGTACGCATACGAAATTATAGCGGCTGGCAGCCAAAATTGCCGCGAATTTGGCATTAAAAAATTTTTTTTGCCGTATACTAGCTTTTGTCCGCGACTTTTTCCGCGTTAACTCGTTGTAGTGTGACTAGTTGTACACACATGTCATTATCAACTCCACTCATCCAGACGAATTTGTAGACAAAAGTTAGCTTTCATATAAATTTTCATACCTTATTTTACCGCCTTAGGGGATAAATTTTCAAAATTCTACTCTTCGTGTCACTTACGTTACTAAAGAAACCTCTGTGCAAAATTTCAGATACTTAAACCTAACGATTTTTTATATAATTTTTCATTCCCTATTTTACCCCTTTGCAGGACAGATTTCTAAAAATCACTTCTTAGTGCTCATCTAAGTTATGTAAGAAATCCCTGTGTAAAATTTCACATTTCTAGGCTGAACATTTTTCTATATAAATTTTCATCCCCTATTATAACACGTTAGGGGACGAATTTCCAAAAATTAACTTTTGGTGTTTACTTAAGTTACTCAAAAAATTTACAAAAATTTCACGTTCCTAAACCTAGGGGTTTTCTATATAAATTTTCAACCCCTATTATGCGCCTACGTTACTAAGGGACCTCTGTATAAAATTTCACGTTTCTAGAGTCAATGGTTTGCTATATAAATTTTCATCCCCCATTTTATATCCTTAGGGAATGAATTTCCAAAAATCTCTTCCTGGTGCTCGCCTATGTTACATAAGGTACCCCTGTCCAAAATAGCACTCAACAGTTTTTTATACAAATTTTTCATCCCCTACTTAGGGGATGAATTTTAACATTTCATGTAGCCTTTAGCACTTCCGAGATTAAGATGAATCCAACGACACCTCCTTTACCAAAATGCGTCAAGCCGTTTAGGCTGTAGGCTGCACCACAGAAACCGACATAGGATACATAGATACAAACATACATACATAGGTACTTCTTAAATACATTATCCACCTTCTGGTGCAGTCGGGTAAAAATACTATAACAAAATTAGCAGACAATTTCAAAAAGTGAGTTTTATTTGAATTTCATAAGAAGTGTGTAGTTACAATAAATAAGAAATTGAAGTTAGAAAACTTGAAAATTTTCAGTATAGAAAGTTGATACGTAAAATATTTTCAAGTTGTGGAGAAAATGAGGTATACGACCTAATTTTATTAAAACTTTACCGATAGCTTCATGATTGCCATAATGTTTTTTCAGAGCCGTGGAAAGAAATGGCGGGCCCCGGGAATAAACCGAATTTTTTTTAATTTTTCTCTCAAAAAAATAAGTGGTGAGTAAAATCAAATTCTTAACATTTTTCACGGGCCCGCTACCGACAGCTACCGGCCCCCTTCCCAAGCCCGGGCCCGGGAGCTGCAAGCCCGACTACTCCACCTTCTCGTCGGGTCTGTGTTTTTTACAAAACTACCCAAAAAAGAGTTTTTGGGATTCATGTACGCAAGTGTATGTATGTAAAATGTACATATTATGCACCTATCCTAGGTATTGATGTGTTTAAGCTTCTTTATTCCAACATAAATGCTTCTAAACTCCTGAATGGATTTATTTGTTACATTTCTTATGTTACTCCGAGCAACACAGGCTAAAAGGTATGAAAAACCGCTTGAACTTGTAGATATGTGTAATACGGTTAGAATCCTTACGTTACTCCGGATAACATATGTTAGATAAGATCTTTTTATTCGCTAAAAAAGTTCTACCTACCTTTTTTCCATAGCAGTCTTCTAAGACGTGCAGGCCTTCATTTTGAAATTGAAAAGAATGCGATGTTTTTGTCCAGTCTTCTTTATTTTGGAAATATTTCTAAAATGATATACCTAAACGTACGAGTTTTAAACATTTAGAAAATGCAACTAAAACAGACAAGAATAATTATTAATAACCAACATTTCTATATATATATATATATATATATATATATATATATATATATATATATATATATATATATATATATATATATATATATATATATATATACAGCGTGGTCCAGAATTATGTACCGTAATTGCTGGAGCTGATAGTATGTTCAAAAATAATGGTACCTTTTTATCTACACTTTTTTCCAAAACTCAATAATAAGGGAAATAAAGCAGAGGGGTAAAATGTAGAGGGGTGGAACGAAACTAACTTTTTCTTTTAAAAACAATTTTGGGTGCTTTTGATTACTCGATTCATAATCTAGGGGTGCGTATGAACATTAAAATAATTAAATTTATGGTATTAATTATTCCATCACTTATGACTAGGGGATAATTTGGAAGTAGATATTTCTACTTTAAATTACTCGAAAACGGTAATATTTATCGAAATGTAACAAGTATACCTTTTTTGCATTAAATTGTCTGAGGAATCATATTATCAAGGATTGTGTTTAAATAATTGCAAGTTAAAAAAGAAAAGACGTGATAACTTACACCTACCACCCAAAACTACCCCTTAGTCATGAGTGGTGGAATAAGTGTTGACATAAATTTAATCCTTCTAACGCAAAATAAATACCTCTAAAATATCAATCCGTTATTCAAAAGCGTTTGGAAAATATTTAAGAAATAATGGTTTTCGCTTCACCCCTTTACAGAGTTGTATCTCCCTTATTATTGAGTTTTAAAAAAAAGTGTACATGAACAGGTACCATTATTTTTGAACATACTACCAGCTCTAGCAATTACGGTACATAATTTTGGACCACCTTGTATATGTACTCTTCCTTAAGCGTGTTGATAGTGTATTCGCTAGTTTCTTGTCGCTATAATAATTGTAAACTGCAACTTATTTCTTATTGAATTTAGGGCCATAGTTTTTATCAAATTTAAGGACCACCGAATATAATATCATGTATCATATTTATTTTAAGTCACTTTACTAAATTATATCTTTAAATTGCCAACTTACTGTTATATGCACGACATGTTCAACACTGTAGCCTGTTGCAACGCTTTTACGAAAAACCCAAATAAGTAGGTACATAGCATTCATTATAAGAAAAATCAACTTTTGCAAGTAAAAAGAAGTCTTTACAATTATTATCGTAGACTTAAAGTCTCTCTAGCTCATTAAGCACTGTATCTGAAATTAATCAATTAGTTTAACATTTATTTTACGAAGTGTTTAGTCGTCCGCTAAACGGACGAATAAAATAAGTTAGTCGTCCGCTAAACGATGAATAAAATAACTTAGTCGTCCGCTAAACGGATGAATAAAAGAACTTAGTCGTCCGTAAAGTATTGACTTTTCGCGTAAGTATTGATTTTTAATAATGTTATTAGTTCTTAAATAAATGAAAGTAATTTAGAATCATATTTAAAAAATCGAATTGAAAAACTAGGTGGTGAGATTGGTTTTGATTAGGTTAGTTTAGTTAGTTTTGACAATATACCTCGATTTTTGATATAAAAACTAGGTGGTGAGGTTGCTTTTTTTAGGTTAGTTTAGTTAGTTTTGACAATATACTTCCATTTTTGATATGAAAACTAGGTGGTGAGGTTAGTTAAGGTTACCCTTTGCCCGAAGGTTAGGTTAGTTTTGATAATATACTTCGATTTTTGATATAAAAACTAGGTGGTGAGGTTAGTTAAGGTTAGCCTTTGCCCGAAGGTTAGGTTAGTTTTGACAATATACTTCGATTTTGCTGAAAAAACTAGGTGGTGAGGTTAGTTAAGGTTACCCTTTGTCCGAATGCCCTAACCTAACCAAAAGCAACCTCACCACCTAGTTTTTATATCAAAAATCGTGGTATATTGTCAAATCTAACTAAACTAACCTAACCGAAACCAACCTCACCACCTAGTTTTTCAATTCGATTTTTTAAATATGATTCTAAATAACTTTCATTTATTTAAGAACTAATAACATTATTAAAAATCAATACTTACGCGAAAAGTCAATACTTTACGGACGACTAAGTTATTTTATTCATCCGTTTAGCGGACGACTAAGTTATTTTATTCGTCCGTTTAGCGGACGACTAGTAACTTATTCATTCGTTTAGCGGACGACTAAGTTATTTTATTCGTCCGTTTAGCGGACGACTAGCAACAGCCTTTATTTTATTGAAAAAATCAATAACTGTGTTTGAATTCTGAAATTAACAAAGCGTCGACTCAATTTTTCGTTAAAGCTATAATTAATATGTTCTTCACCAACACAAGCTTCACCAACATTTAATAAATTAAAAAAACAATAGGAACAATGCTTGGAAGAAAAAAATTTTGAAAATTTATCGCCTGTTTAACCTCGATAAATCTTAAAATGACTCATCATTTCCAGGTGTATTTAAATTACGCTGTAATTATTTTTAAAAAGCGATAAAAAATTATAATTTTTGGTAGCTTCAAAACAAACTTTCGGAATTGTTAAAAATTTGTTAATATGGTTTAGAAAAAGTAAGTCACGATCATCAATTTTTAAAATACCAATGTAACGGAGAGAATTAAAAAATTAACATTAACATTATATAGAAATTAAAAATAACAGTAAAAAATAATAATTAATATTTTAGCCGAATAGCCAGTTAACCTTGTTTCATTAATTAAATAAATATGACATTATAATATAAATTAACCAGGAATTTTTTGACAATGTTTTTCATTTACAATAAATTCTTAGTTATGTCAAATAGAGTGAATTTCATAAGCAAAACAGCATCATGTTATCAGATCAATTACTTTTTAGGATCCTGAAGGAAAAATATCTATCCTTCTCTATCACCCCTGCAATTTCTATATCTTTCGACTTATGGCGAAGAAATGGATGTACATGCTGTAGATGTAGTTCTCAGTTACTATACAATAAAAAAATATATTTCTTAATTTCTTAAAATACTTTCCCATATTGGAAATTGAGTATGAAAATTATTATTATGTACCTATCATATTGTTTAAAATGAAGTTAAGATTCTATTCAAAACTCAGTTTACGAAATAGTGAGCTTCCAAATGAAATTATTTTTATTCAACCTACCCTACAAGTTTTCGGTCGTGAATCCAAAAAATTTAAAAAAAATTTAAATTATTTCAGACACGTAAAAAAAAATGAAAAAAATTAACATTTTAAAGATTTACTTTGTGAAAAACCATATTACAAAATAGGAGATATACCAAGTTTTCTTTGTTACTTTTCATTAAAATAGACTGTGAGATTACTAGTATAACACCATGGTGTTAACGAAAGCTTATAATCATGGGCTTCTGCTTCTGCTTCGGCTTTAGCTGGTAAAATGACCTTCGGTCGGACACTGTAAATATAAATATATAACGGATAAATACATAACTATTTCAAATACAAAATTTTCACAATTGAACAACTGTTTTCGTAAGTACGCGATTAAATCCATTGTCCATCTTATATAGTAGATACCTTAGAAATTTTATACTAAATTATATATACCTTTGCAGTTAATTTTAATTCAAAACACAACTGGAAATTGAAGTTCCAGTAATTATGGTAATACTGACACTTTGCAGGGTCAACTGGCGACTGTAATCAGGGCCGGACCTATAGTTTTTACGAGGGGGGAGTAAACTTTGCTGTTGGCGCCCTCCCCAAGAAAAACGCCAAAAAGAACATTTAAAAAAACCATTAAATTACGTTTTTGGTGCCTCTAAAAATTTGAAAACTTGCAGTGCAAAAAGTAAAAAACATCCTATTCACCGTTTTAGCGCCCCTAAAAACTTACAGGGGGCACGTGCCCCTGCTGCTCCTTGCTGGATCCACCCTGTCTGTATTACTTTAGAAAAATTCTCTTATTTTTTAACAAGATTTTGGAATCAGATTTCTGTTTCAGCCACTATCCAGAATTTTTGTTTATGACCAGTTTAAAGAAAACTTGAATATTGATACAAATCATGTTATTAGTTAACATGTAAATAGTTATTTATTATAAACGAATTATAACAATAAAAAATTTTATTTTGGAAACAGAACCTTTGTGAAGATGATGAAATCATAGGTGTATGTATTATATTTTCACTTTAAGAAATAAAGAAAAAAAATGTTAATTATGTTGTTTAAGTGACACCTACGCAAAGAATTTTAATTAATGAGTGTCTTTTTGGATTTTTTTTTACTGATAAAATATTACAGTTTTTTTTTCTTTTTTATTAAATTTATTACAAATTTATTAAAATTTTGTCTTAATGAATATTTAGTTTTATCAGTTTGACGTTATGTGTATTTAAAATCGTAATGTACGGTGTGTCCCATTTTTGATGATTTTTCCGGTTATGTAAAGGAGTGAAAGAGTAGTATCTTTAGATATAAAAGATTAAATCAAATAGAACGGAAAAACGAGTTTTTTCAACTTTTACGTTCGAATCTCTTGAAAACTTAACGTGATAATGTAATTCTAAATCTGAATTTGGATTCGGTATGTCAGAAACATTTGAAATGCTGGAATTTTCTCGTAGACTTTTTAAAAAGCTTTTATCGAAAAATAATGCTACGGAAGCTTGTTACACGTTTTACAACCTATCCAGAAATAGGTGTCCAATTGGTGTGAAATTTAGCTTTGATAAGAGTTAATTCAAATAAAATTTTAAAGTATTTGACAGAAATATGTGAAAAATTCGGAAATCAACAAAATGGTGGCTACACAAAATTAGCACCTCGACATTACATTTTTTTCGGTCTGCCAGAAGTATACACTGAGAAAAAATTACAGTAAAAATTACGGAGCTGCCTCCGGTAAACCAGGCCCAAGTGACCAGTCGGTAGGAAATTATCAAGCAAAAATATAAAAAATGCCTTTCAAACATTACTTTTTACGATTCATTTGAAAATTTTTCCTGTACAGCTTAAGAATTTTTCCTATACAGCTCCGTAAAATTCGATGAGCTAGTATAATTTCAAGTGGATATCAGGAAAATTTACTTAATTTTTGTAAAATTATACTAGATATAGAAGAATTTTTACGGAGCTACAGTGTAATTTTTAGTAAGCTGAAAAGTAGACGCTATTTGTTATTTCTATTTTCTCCTTGAGACCTGTCTTTCAGCATCTCTCTCACACAAGCATCACACACAACTGACGATAAACAGTTGTGTGTAACATCCACATAAGGTCGAGTTTGGTGCATTGCAAAAAAATTATTAGAAGTATTTTTAGATAATCACACGGAACGTTATTTAGTTTGTAGTAAAAAATATTTATTGTGTGACCGTTACCAGTTCAGTTTCAGTAGCAGTGAGCCATGGTAGTGAGTGGATGTACACTGAGTGGAATGTTATCATTTTTTTTCTATTTTTTTTTTTTTTTTTATTTTTATAATAAACTATTTAATGGACTTTACATTTAAAACAAAGAATTGTTATTTGTGTTTCATGAATTGTTGTTTATTTTATATTTTAATTGTTGTATGTTTTTTATATGTATTGATGTTTATGGAAACATGTTTTTCCACAAATAATAAAAAACCACGGAACATTTTTTTAATATTAATAATTTGATTTTAATCCTTACCCTTCTATCAATATCTTTTTAAACTATTTTAATTCAATTATTTATTAATAAATAAAAAAAAAAAAAAAAAAAAAAAAAAAAAAAAAAAAAAAACATTATAAATAATACGGTAAGAGAGTAGAATTTTTCCTGTACAGAGCCGAAATTTTTACGGAGTCACAGTGTAATTTTTACTGTGCAGTCAAATTTTACGGAGCCATAGGGTAAATTTTACTATACTCATCCTACTTTTTCCTTTGCCTGTCACTTATGCCCGCATTATCAGAGAGCTCCGTAATTTTTTACTAGAAATTTCCGTAAAAATTACCGTATTTTTTTCTCAGTGTATATATTTTTAAAAAAATTTATAGTTATATTATAGGTGCATAATCTTTTTCAAATTATTTTAAAATAAATCAAAAATCAAGTATATGCGTCATCTGAATCAAAATTTACTGTGCACGACGATTTGTTTTTGTTTACAAATTTTTGCAATGTTACTGACATTTTTTGGTATCTTTTTTGTGCTATAACTTGCTTATTTTTTTTTTATTTTGATAAAACTACACCTAATTAGCTTTCAAAAACACAATTTTTTGGTCGAGTTTCATGAGAATTCGTCCGTAAATTGTTACATCTTTTTGAAACATGCTGTATTGTACTCCGCCAAAAAAAAGTGGAATCATATATTTTCAAGAAGATTTAATGACACGGATATATAAATTTTTATTTCCAAATAAAACCATTTGTTTTTGAATTTGTATAGGTATATAACACTATAATTATAAAGAAACAACAAACAAATGATAAAAAAAATAACCACCATAAGGTTGTTCAATGTTTTAATTTGTGCCCGGTGTTTTCGAAAAAGATTTATTTAAGCCAATTATGTTAATTGTATTCAAAAAAGCATAAATTTGCACTTTTTTTAAAAAATTAGATTAATTTATAATGTCGTTAAAGTTATTATCAGTAAAGAGGAAGGTGGGTCTATGACTTTGTAAAAATATACGAAAACCGTGTGTAGGGTATTTCAGATAAATGATATTAGGTAAATGAAATCTAGGGTGGAATATTTCTGTTAAAGATGCGTTAACAAAATATCTCGCGATTTTCCTATACTTTAATGTTTAATTTTTTAGAAGTATTGGAAATTGTCTAAACAGTCTGGCGCCCTGAAATGAATAGATATTGATCAATATTTAACAACTGAAAATATTAAATTTCTTTTCGATTTTATTTTATTTTCTTTTGTAGTTACTTCTTACATTGAAAATTGTTACGAGTCGATGTAAAATCGCAGGTTTAGGTTAACTGACAGATAAGAAAGATTTTCGTATTGTAATAAAACCCGAATTTAGAATAAAAATAAAAAAACATTTTAAAATTTTTCTTAAGAATGTTTGGTTGCTGCTGGGTATAAAACAAATCATTTTAAGGGAATTTAAAAAATTGTACTTACTTTAAAGCAGTGGTGGTTCCAGGGGCGATAAGGGGATAAATCCTCCTCCTAAATGTATGTACTGTTTTAGACCATAACCAAAGAAATTGTCCACCAAATATTCCCTCCAGCAATATCCCTCCCTGAAATATTTTCCTAGGATCATTCCTGCTTTAAATAGATAATACTTACAATATTTTAAATAGCGACCTTTCCAGATAGTTAATTTGATTTTTGATTAGAGTATACATTCGAAATTCTTTTGAATTCGGATTGAAATAATTATTTATTGGATATATTTAAATGGTTTAGTTTGATATATCCTACACTTATTATTTGAGATCGGTTTCCGGTTATTGATACATATATTTTATATTTAATTAAAATCAAGTTTTTCAAAATTTATTAACACATATAACTGTTTAATTTACAATATTTTTTATTTAAATACATATAAATTTTATTTTATAAAATGTTTTTTAGATAAAGTAACAAATTTATACTATCTACATACGAGTATATTTATACAACACAGTCATTGTTTAAGGAAAAACAAAGAGCATAACGATGAAGGTAAAAGATAGAATATGTGCGTATGTGTGTCTGGATCAGAATACAAGAAATAAATAATCGAAGTACAATAAAATTTTATACAAAATACAGTAAAATCTCTATAAACTCGCCTTAATGTTGCAAAAATTTGGGATGTTTTCAAAAGTTTGGATTTTTCTAGAGAATATGTAAATACAAAACCACTATTTGGAAGTACCAAATTTGATATTTATAGGATTACATTTTTTAGAAAGAGTATATTATTTTGACTACAGTCAGTGGTGTAGCGTGCTTTGGAAGGGCCCTGTATCAAAATTAGTTGGGGGGCCAAATGAATGGTAAAGATTTCTCACAAAAGAAAAAAAAATGCTTGTATTAAATTAAAATAAATATTTTTGATTATAAGTTATCGCTTCCTCCTAGAAATTGAGCTAGCCAAACAACTCAAATTAAATATACACTTTTCTTGCCTTTTTTCGGCAAATTGATTTATTAAATCATCTATAGTTGAAGACGGTTTCAGTTTTTTTTTTAAATTTCTGCCTCTGTAGACAATAGTGATAAGTCTGATAGCCGTTCCTGCCCCATCGAAGTCCTTAGGTAATTTCTTATCAGTTTTAATTTTGAAAAACTTCTTTCAGCTATTGCGGTTGTAACTGGAAGGGTCAAGAATAGAAAGCATGCTGTTATTACCTCCGAAAAACTGGATGCAAGGCTATTGAATTTTATCAGCAATAATTCCATGAGCTCCTTAATGGAATGAATTTTTTGAATTTCAGATTTTAAGCATGTTTTCGGTGCAATTAATTGTTCATAAAGATTAACTGAGATGTCTTTACTGTATTTAGCCGACAGTTTTCCGGAAGCGTTTTTTATCATTTCGTTTGAAGAATATGGGAGTTTCTCCGGTTGTAATACTTCGAACATATTACTCAGGTCACAAAGGCTCTGAAACCTGTTTAGTTTAAGAAATTAATATATCTAAACAGCAATAGTATACATTGACTTTGAAATATGATTCCGGGTCTGAAATTCTCTCGTATGACAGTTTTGTTGTATGTTTTTTTTTTGCCCGGGAAGCACGAGATTAAGTGACATTGTGGATAACATTTTACTAATTTTTGCTTACACACGCTAGGGGCCTCTGTAGCTCGGGGCCCCGTATCATTGATACGGCTGATACGGCGATAGCTACGCCCCTGACTACAGTTGAAATATGCTTACTTTCGGAGACCATTACTAAACTTAATATTTTGGAAATTTATAAAAGTAAACCAATTTTTTGGCTATATTTTATTTTCTAACTGTAACTCACTAGACACAATGGTCGTGAAATTGAGGTAAGTTATGTTATCTGTAAATAGTACTTAACATAAATTGTGGTAATATTCTGTGATAGAAAATTAAAGAAATTTTATAGGTAGGTATATATTTTGTTGCCTTTGGGTCACAGATACCGTTCTTGGCTTTAATATTATACATACAGATATTTCTTCCTGCCAACACAAGAAATAATCCCAAGTTCTTTTCAGCTTCTTTGTAGCTGTTCTCATCTTATATGGCGAAAAGTTTAATTTTTTACAGGCATGTGCAGCGAACAGACCACAGGCTGGATTCGGCCCTCAAATTGATTTGATCCGACCTCCGTAATAATTTACAAATCTTATTAAATTGGGCCATTAAAAAAATATTTAAAAAGTTTTCAATTTACATTTTTTAAAAACCTGTTAGGTATAATTATCTCTAACCGTTTAATATAATTTCCTTGATGAAATAAAACTAGAAGTTTCTCTTTACGCTGTCCCTTATACCTAAATTCAAATTATAAGTTCAGATAGGTTGTGATATCTGTTTTTCTGCCTGGAGTTCTGACTAAATTGCACATCTTGGCATAGCGGTAGGTACCTGGTATAGATAGTACTTTACCGTTTCTAAGACACTTGATTTTTACAATAATTTAAAAAAAATAAATTTTGTAAAAAACACAACACTAAAAACAAATCTTATAAATACATAGAGAAAAAAAACTACAATTTTAACATTGAATATCTATAGTTGAGGATATATCCATCTTCAAAAATTGAACGGGACCGGACATTTAATGTTATTTTATTATTATTTTTGATAAAAATAATAATAAAATATTTAATGTACCCAATCAAAACACCAACCTATTATGATTCTCGACAAGAAAAAAAAACCTCCATAAAATGAGTGTTACTTAATATTATTCTTATATAAATAAAAACTTATAGTGCGTTGAACATAAGAGAGGTGATAGGTTAAGTGGGCGAGGTGTAGTCACCGCCCTAACCTCGCACAACTTGTTTCTTAACTGCTTAGCTGGACATTCAAACAACTTAACGAAAACATTCCTCCGATTTCAATGTCCACAATTCAATAACGTGTTAACTGTCTAAAAGTTTATCCCAAACAATCTAAAAGGTGAACGCATATATAATTTTTTTTTTAAATTTGCGCAAAATGTTTGTTTTACTAAACAATTCTTAAAAATTTTTAAATTTTTTTAAAAACGGTGTTTTTAAAATTTATTGATAATGGTATTCTACTGAAAATTTAAACTCATAATAATACGGTTAGCAGTTGTCGATGTATTGCTTTAAATTCTGCTACTTTTCGTATATTTGAGCTTAGATAAAAACTGAAAATAGTATCCATTCATATAAATATTGATTAGTTTAAGAAAAAAGAATAAAATATATAATTTATGGTGAATAAATATAGTGCTATCTGTTGTTATTAATAAAAATTATATTTAAAAACATTTGTTATATTCTTTAATTCCATCCTATTTTTTTTATTTTTATTTTTATCTCATCTTTTATTAATAATTTAGGTGACCATTTCGATCAAGTGGATATTACACTTGGAGTTTTAAAATTTTAAATCATATTTCAATACATCACCACAACATAAGGTGTCCATATACATTCTTGAGACGCAAAAAACTGGCACTGGTCTGGTCAAAACCAAGATAATTTTGCGAAAACCAAAACGTACACCCTGTAAACGACTTAAATAGGTCGAAACATAATTATTTGACTTCTACATTTATGTTAGAGTTTCAGCCCATGCTATTTTACTCTCACTTTAAGGGCAGGGTAAGGTATTAAAATAATTTTTTTTATTTTTATTTTATCTTTTTAACTGAATGCATAATATCTCAAGAATATTGTCTTAAAATTTCAAGTTGATTGGAGCAAAATTGACGAAGTTATAAGCATTTTTGTTGTTACCTGGCAGATGTTTCGCTCTCTATATATCTCTCTCTTTCAGTTATAGAAATTTTAATGGAAGTAGGTACTAATGTGTTTATACATGTACTGTATATTTTGTCCGTATAGGGTACAAAATTTAGTTTAGCAGTAAGTATTCTATATCAGTTTTATACAAGAATTTTTAAGTGTTCAAAACTTTAAAGCGTTTTCCCCACAGCTCACGTTTTCAAAGTCCGTGCCCCTCATAACTTCAAAACTGCAGCACCGATCTATTTGAAATTTTGAACACTATTTCTGTACATAATTTACGAGGTAACGCTGGAGAGTTTTTTTTCAAATTTGTTAATAATTTTTATTTTACAATAACTAATTAGCTAATTTGTTTCGCAAAAATCATATTTTTCTGTTCTAAGTGTTCCAAAAAAATGAAAAATTGAAATTTCGAAAAACCCTCCGAGCGTTACCTGAGGAAAACTATTATCTAACGAATAAACTTTAATTTTTTTTATTTCGGATGATTCAGCACCAAGTTATGAGGGGCACCGCAATTCTACTTTTTTCCAAGACACGTTCGAATAATTGCTGCCATTACTGTATTATTTAATATTTCTTCGTTAAAATTTTATACAATATTCTTCGAATGTTATACTTTAATGTACCACTGGTTTTAGTAAAGAGATTTTAACTGTGTCGTCACAAAAAAAATAACAAAAACATCCCTTTTTTGTACGAATTAACCTTACCCTCTCCTTAATGTAATTTTCTTACACAATGCGTATATTAACAATCTGTACTTCTAGATCAAACAAACTTACTTGTTAGTATCGGGTTATTTCGAAAGTTATCCAATCTATTTCACAATCTCTTTCACTGGTGGATGAATGATAACATACATTCTACTACAGCCTACATTTTTAAAGTTAAAATTGTTTTCTATAATCATGGGGTTCCGAAAATTCCAAAATTGAAATACTACATTGAGAAATCAGCAAAAATGTATCTGAGATTAAAATTCCTCCAAGGGACCGGGGTCCAAAATTGAAGTATTCAATTACGAACAGATTTCAAGGTGTAGAAATTATAGATACACTATTGAAATATAAATATAGCAAAGCGTTAATGAACTGATTTCGTATAAAAAATTTTGGAATATATATTTGATTGGAATGTAATTTGACCAAAAATTAAGATAATTTTTCGTATATAGATGAAATCACGAGACGAAGTCAGTCATTTCTAAAGTCACAGTTTTATGGTTCGAAATGACTAAATTGTTACAGAAAATGAAGCCGCTCTATAAAACTACTATACCGACGTACTAATATCTTGGATAATGTTGGGCACGTGTGTACTAAAAACCTATACCTGTTATATAAACTAAAAAAAAATTCCAATGGAACCATACTCGCGTTATACCTACGTATAGCTGCGTACTATATAGCAGACATTATCAATCGCATACACTTACCTAAAGACACGCGTTCCAGTCGAGACTTTACAATAGTAAGTCCATGCTTTACTAAGAAAACGACGATCAGGCTACTTTTACTATAAATATTGTAGCTATGCTTTTATATAGAGCAGGTAGTTTGGCCACAATCATTCCGAACTCATAAGAATCGAATTTTTTTGCTGAAATCAGTTCAGGAGACAATGTCGGCAATGACAGTCTATATTACCAGATTTTTTTTTATAATAAAAGGAAAAATAACGTTTTTTAATACACGGAGAGAAAATTCATTACTCAAAAATTACTGTGCTCAGCACTAAAATCGACGTGTAAAAGGTGAACATATTCAATTTTGTACGCTAAAAATATAAAAATTATAATTAATCATAGAAAATTTAAAGGATAGAATATTGTTTCCGTAATATTAGCTCCGAAAAATTTGTAAAACAGCACAGTAAAAAGTTCCATTGTTAGAGGACGGGGATGTCACCGTTTAATTCATCATTTTGTTACTTCACTATCTTTAGTATTAGAATAAATTGTTGGCAATCATTTTTGTATGCATCATAAAGTTCTTACAGGTTCGAAGTTTTTACAGGTACCGCCCAAGCAACATGCAAATTAATTTGTTGCTAAGCATTTGGAGAAAAATAATTTTGGAATTTTTGTAAGTATTAATAAGTATTTCTATCATAAAGAATCTAAAGTCGGAAAAGATCGGGCATCTTCGAAGTTTTTACAGGTACTGCGCAAAACGGCTAAATCGAATCTTGTTGGGTGTATAATAAAGTTTTATGATTGAACCCAAATCACAGCAGGAAAGATCGTTTACTTTTTGCAAAACGAAAAAAGTCCCTTTGAAAATCAATACATGTGTAGGTAAACTAATGTATTATTTTTATGTGCGTACCAGGTGTTACAAATTATTCATCTAGTAAAAATTGACCTACTAAAATAAATATATTTGTAATAAATTTCATATACGTAATTAACTTACTTTAATTAATTATAATTGTATAAATAGTTGCCCAATAGTTAGCCCATTTGGGCTAAATCGAATCTTGTTGGGTGTATAATAAAGTTTTATGATTGAACCCAAATCACAGCAGGAAAGATCGTTTACTTTTTGCAAAACGAAAAAAGTCCCTTTGAAAATCAATACATGTGTAGGTAAACTAATGTATTATTTTTATGTGCGTACCAGGTGTTACAAATTATTCATCTAGTAAAAATTGACCTACTAAAATAAATATATTTGTAATAAATTTCATATACGTAATTAACTTACTTTAATTAATTATAATTGTATAAATAGTATTAAGAAAAACTTCATTGTGGCTCCAGCGGAAAAGGCTGCTTCCAAATTTTGGAAAGTGAACTCTCTTATAAATGTGTAAACCCTCATGTGTTCATTATCATTATAATAATTATTTTGTAGTTATTACACATGTTTTCCATTCATCTATTGTATTTTCTTAGCCAACTATTTCCATAAATTCTTAAGAAATTAACATTGTTTTAGATGTCAGTTGAGTAAGCGTTATTCCAAATGTCTACTATAGTCGACATCAAGTTTTTTCAGTAAGAAAAAAATTTTAAAGTGGTTTTTTGATTTCTTTTAATAGTAATAAACACAAATTTTACAAAAAATCAAAAATTTGAAAAAAAAAATTTTTATTTGGAATGAGGAGGTTAATATATAATACTTAAGATCTAATATTTGATGCAGCGAACCTTAGTCAGTATCTAAACAATATTCTCTTTATTGCTGTCTTTATTGTATTTTTCTGTTCGATTCGTGCGTTTTACTTACTATAATACTTGCTAAAAACCGCTTCGATGTGAACGATTTATTAAGACAACAAACCAGATTCAACCATAATCCTCGTAATTTTTTATTTGATTTTCCTTCTCGTAGATCTAGAACGATTATGGTGAGGCAGAAGGAATCTAGGTTGGATAAAGTAGGTAACAATTATTTAAGCTAGTTACAATGGTTACGTTGGTTTATAGACGAGTAAGCTTTATAGCAAGCTTTACTTATTATTGACAGCTGCAAAATATTTCAAATATCAGATCAAAACAAACAATTAAATATTTCTAATATAGATACATCAATTTTGTTATCTTAAATAAAGATCTACCAAATTCTTTATTTTTTTAGTTAATAAAAAAAATCTTAATGTATTTATTATTATATAAATACATATCTATTACTAATAAATTATTATTTCAAAACTCTAAAAATTAAATAAGCATCAATCTCATTCGGCTTCATAACGAACTCTTACGTCGTACCTACATCCATGATAATCAACTAACAGTATACATACCAGGTATACCTAATAGTGATCCAGCAAATGATTTATCCATCATAGATCACTCATTCTGTTAAATTAAAAAATAAAAATAAATGAAATCAATCTATTTAAAATACAAACAACAACGGGCCCTATTATTCAAAAATTTATTATCTATTGATTTGATTGGATTTAGACGCAATGATGAAGAATCGCTCTTTTAAAAATGTTTCTAATACCTGTTTGATTTTCAGTTTGACTCTAATATTTCATTTGGATTAAATAATAGTTTATTATTTGCTTATTTATTTTTATATTAATCATATTGAAAAATAAAAAAAAAGCCAAAGAGGTGTTAGACACGCATTAACTTAGGGTTCCTCAGTGGATTGACTTTTACATAGCTTTTGAAATAAAGCAAAGGGCATTTAAGTAAATTTTTGTACAGTTTGTCTAAAAATAGATAAATATATTCGACAAAAGCTTTAGTGTAACTTAATATTCAATATTTTGCAAACGAGATTTAACCCCTTATTGCATGAATTACGAAGGAGGTGAAGAAAAAAAATTTTTTTACAGAAAATGTCTTTCACTTCTTTTATTTTAGTAGTCAAATTAAGAAAAAAAAATTAAGTTTTATTGTTTAGAAATTACTTAATGAAGCCATATATGGCTTCGTATGCATTCTAGTATTATAATTATAATCGATATATGACTTCGTATGCGTTAAATAAAAAATACAATTATATTTTATGAAAATCTGTATGCAATTTTATTTGCCATTGTAACATAAATAAACTTGACACTTTCCACATTTGGCGAATGAACGAAATTTAGAGCAGTTTTGACATAATTGTCAATTTAGTTTTGTCCAATCGGGGAAATGGTCACCGTATCTGATCGCACAGACTTCAAAAGGAGGTCTTGATGCCTAGCTGGAGTTTTTCGTGCTTTTAGCGAATTTCCAGAATGGAATTGAGCTATTACAGCCACTGTCACAACGCGACCTGAGTCCGGGACCCTGGCAGAAATTTGTTTTGAGGTCCCTAGAAACGGAAAATAATATTCGCTAAAATTTATATATATATATATATATATATATATAAATATATATATATAAATATATATATATATATATATATATATATATATATATATATATATATATATATATATATATATATATATATATATGTCCGCACGATAACTCTCGAACGGAATGTCCTAGGATTACGAAATTTGGTGAAAGTATTGGAAGTCCCAAACCGTTGGATGAGTTCGTTAACCAGACACGTCGGATGCCAGGAACATGGTTTTTGTTCTTGCAAAAAATTAGTTTTTTGCCAAAATTTCCACTTATTCAAAAACTTTTGCGAAATTTTTTTACACCATTTAAAAGAGAAGAAAAAATTACATAAAAAAGGTCTTCAAACTTTTTTTCTAGGTCAATTAGTTTCCGAGAAAACTATGTGACTTAGAATGTGATCTTAGGGATGTAATCTTAAAGTGTTAAGTTAATCACATTCTAAGCACATATTCGACACACTATGTATAGTCAAAGAGGATATAGTGTATATAATAAGTATAACGTCAATATCGTATACCCATACGATCACATAATTATGATATATGTATAATGTTGATGTAAGACGAAGTAAGAGTACAGAGGTACAGCAACTATTTTAAAAGAGGATACGATAACTCAAGAACGAAATACCTGATTTTTAAGAAATTTCTTGAAAACGTTGGTATATATATATATATATATATATATATATATATATATATATATATATATATATATATATGTATATATATATATCCCTGTCCTAGATCCCTATCCTATATATATATATATATATATATATATATATATATATATATATATATATATATATATATATATATATATATATATATGTAGAAATATTTACAATAATTTAGTTTTTCTTTTAATTGAATAAATTCTTTAATTTAATATTTTGACAAAGGCACATTAACAAATCCAATATATTGAGTAATTATGTCCAATCGCCTTCAAATTAATCTTCTAAATAATCGTCTGGGTAATACGTCTTTTAAAATATTCGTCTTGAAAAATACATCTTTTGTAATAATCGTCTTTATATATCGTCTTCAAAATACGTCTCTATTTTTTTATCATAGCTAACTTAACATTATTGCTCAAATTTTAGAACAATTATAAATTAATTAAAATACCCCTATTACAGCATCCTGCATAACATAGCGAATTTCCATTTACAAAAGTACGTTTTTCTCGGAAACTAGTTGATATAGAGTAATTGTAAATAAAAAATACCCCTGTCGCAGCATCCTGCATAACATAGCGAATTTCCATTTACAAAAGTACGTTTTTCTCGGAAACTAGTTGATATAGAGTAATTGTAAATAAAAAAAACCTTCTTTATGTGAATTTTCCGCCTCATTCCGCCAAATCTTTTTCACGAAAAATGTCCAAAACACCGTAAACGTTTTCACGAAATTTCTTAAAAATAAGATGTATCGTTCTTGAGTTATCGTGCGGACGCTTAGTAAACATATATATAAATGTGTCCACACGATAACTCAAGAACGAAACATCTTATTTTCAAGAAATTTCGTGAAAACGTTTACGGGGTTTTGGACATTTTTCGTGAAAAAGATTTGGCGGAATGAGGCGGAAAATTCACAGAAAGAAGGTTTTTTTATTTAGAATTACTCTATATCAACTAGTTTCCGAGAAAAACGTACTTTTGTAAATGGAAATTCGCTATGTTATGCAGGATGCTGCGACAGGGGTATTTTAATGAATATAGGTGAGCCGGGAAAGCTAGATGGAGTACCTTTTCGGCTTGTTGCAGTACATTTTCTGGCCACCAAAGTTGATGGACTGCCTTGGCTGGTGGGAGTACTGGGGAATTAGAAGCAAAATCATCGTCACTCACGAAGTCATCACCAGGAATAGAATTGATATGCTGGGATGTACCATAAAAGCGATACGAAGTCATATATGCCCAATAATAATTTGGATTAAATGCATACGAAGCCAAATATGGCCACTTCAAAATAAGCCCCAAAAATCAAAGTAAACAAGGAAACACACACGAATCACAACTATTCCATGTTCTTGAATATATAAAGAATGTGTTTTGAAAATTTTTGTTTTTAATACTTACCGTTTTATTGTTTTTAGTTTTCACAAATAAAATTAACACCAATTAATTGCACTGTAACGGTCGGACACTTTGAACATAACTTCAAATAATTTGACAACCCGTACTTCCCAAAGACAACAAAAATTACGTTCCGATACTCGAAGGAGTATAAAGTTAGGATTTAACATAAGTTTCAAAGAAAAAATTTTAATATGCTGAAAAAAAAATAGTAAAAGTTAGAATCCATATATGGCTTTGTATGCGATAAGGAGTTAAAAATGAAAACTAGTTCCAAAACTCTTTCATTTTAAAAAATCTTTATCGATAACCCACACACTAGGGTACATGGAATTACTTCTTCAGTTATTTACGGAAAATGAAAATTAAATGATTTGGACTTGAAATTTTGGAAGCTGTTTCCTAATACTGGAACATACCTCAATGCAAAATTTATTGAGGAGTATTCCCTCAACTGTTAATTACTTTCTGAATTTCCGAAAAGTTGTTTGTCTTTACCTCACAAGTCAGCCGAAATAAATTTAATTCTAACTAGTATCTCTAATACATAGTACCTATCCCTAGATTCTAACAGTAACTAGTATTCTAATAGTATCTCTAATCTTTTTCAAATTTGCTGGACCAGCAGTTTAAAAATTACGAAAGGGGAGACAAGGTATTATATTTGAAGTTTAGTATTCGCAAACAAAAATGATAAACTTCAAAAAGAAAAAAAAAACCCAGCTTCATACGAGGTCTTTTTAATAATATGCCACACACTGTGAAACGTGGGAAAAAATTTTACCTGCATACTTTCCAGTACGGGAAAGCACCTTAAGGAATTAAGAAAAACATTTTTTCCTACGTATCACGCATTCATGGTCACAGGTCAAAGGTGCAGGAATTATGGGGCTGCAACAGATGGGCATACAAACAGATGGACGTGACGAAGTTATACCTAAGTGTTCAAAAAAAGAAAAACGGCGAATTTGTAAATGTTTCCGTAAGTAAGACTAAAATGCATGTCAACGATGGTGGAAGTGTTGGTAAATTCATGAATAAATATCCTAAATTAGTTTTTCATCAGACACTGTTAAGAGAAAAAAAAATTTACATTTAAGTATGATTTACGTGAGTATAGAACTTTGTTGTGTCTAGTGATTAAATCTCGAGACTTCTAGGGTGTTATTGTATTCTAAATCTACTACTTATTGTAAAATTCTTTTTACAGAGATTGGAAGTCAATATATTCCCAACGTTACGATAAATTTTTAATTAGGAGCTCACAAATAAAAGTAAATTTTTGTGATATAATTTAAGCCTACTCTGTTTTCAATGAGAAAAGATCTTCATTTAAAGGGTTTATAAGTGACGTTTCATTTTAAGACAGTATCAACATCAAAGACTAGGTAAAATAATAAAATTTCATATATTTCTGAATTTATTTTCAACGTTTTTAAACATTCCTACTTATAACAAATTAAACATTCAAAAATAAAAAATAAAAAAAATTGTAGAGTCAACGGAAAGCTTTTATTTTTTCAAAACGGAAAAACGGAAATGCCAGACTGTTTCAATTTTTATTTAAATAGTTAAAATATCAAAATATAAAAATGCTAGTAGCTACCTACGTATATAAATAAATAAGCAAAGATCAAGAATAAAATATTTTTTTGTTAAAAAAATAATAAAATATTTAAATAACAAAAATTGTACGATTTGTTGTTTTTATTTTTGATTTTAAATTTGTTATTTCTATATTTTTTATTCATATAAATAATATATTCTCCTTTATCTATCTACAAAATATTACGTATGTATGTACCGAAGTACTGTCATGATTTTTGTGCTTACTTTTTTGCTTCTATTTTCTTCATTTTGTTTTACTTGGTTCAACTCTTTTTTTTTGCATAGTCGTCCTCGTTCATCCAGCAGCCACTTCTACTGGTGTACTTTTTTTCCAACGAATTCCGTAGTATTTTTACATTTGTTCAACTAAAAATATAATACCAAGAAAAACAATCTATTAGGCATTGTATAAAATGTATAAGCGGTTTCAATCAGAATTGGACAGCAAAGTTGGTTTTTTGATAATTGAAAACATATAAATATTAGAGTGTGTATTTTATCCCACTACCAAACTTTCTACTTTTTTGTATTTTTATCATAACGACGTTGGGTCCGTATAGTTTGATTTTTGTATAGGTACAATCAGAAAAAATTTGCGATTTTTGGAAATTTTTTGGTTTTGAATAACGATTTCATAAATTATCTATGATTTTATCTCATTTCTAAATCTCCTGCCATGCTTCATGGAATGAAGCGTTGCCAATTGTTACTAGATTTTAGGTTAATATGTTAGAGTAATTTTTTTTTTGGTTAAGTTAGGTAGAATTCATTTATTTCAAAAATTAATCTTTTCCCAATGACGCTTTTTTTCATCACTTTGAAATTTTGTATACGTGTTTAAACAGATTTATCTGGTTATCACCCAAAATTTTAAATTTTTAGCATCATTTTTCATGTGTATGTACTCATGTACACGGAGAGAAAATTCCTATAAAGATTACTGTGCTCATACTACAATCGACGTGTAACAGGCGAACATATCCAATTTTTGTACGGTAAAATTGGATATGTTCGCCTGTTACACGTCGATTGTAGTATGAGCACAGTAATTTTTATAGGAATTTTCTCTCCGTGTACATGAGTACATACACACAATGGGCTTCTTAATCAACATGAAACTGCAAGGGATTTTTTTACTCTATGTAGAATCGATCCAATTTTGTAGGTTTCAGTTGGTTTTTATCATTTTGATTCTAGGGACTAAAAGTTTTTAAGTGTTACTGTTAAATGTCATACATACTATGCTGTTCTGTTTACTAGAATCAAGACATTTTTAATTACAAGAAGTGTCTTTCATTTAACGTTAATTTTTTGATAAGTTGCAATTTTCAAATGATTTATTTAACATATGTATATTTACCATGTACGAGGGAGAAACACTAAAAATACTTCGTTCTTATTTTCATTTTTTTTTTTTTTTTTTTTTGCTGTCTCCCAATCAGACAACAAAACCTGTACGTAACGGATAGAGAAGGGAGAGATATTTGTATACGAAAATTTTGTGCTAAAACAATGACTCTATTTCTTTTTAATGTTCACCAACGTCTGTTTGTCATTTTAGTAACATTACGCTGGTTTGGATAATGGTGTGTCCTATCAACTAAAAAAATTATGTGCTATCAAAACATGGAAAAAAATAAAAGATGAGCCTATTGTTCTCCCAATACTCGCAGTTAGTTTTACTTTTATGCGTACTATAAATGGTTCTGAAGAATTTGCGGCAGTTAACTAGAGTTATTTGACTCTCGGTGCTCTGTAGTTAAAGCTGGTTCTACACGATGTTACGAACGTTCCTTCCAACGTTCGATCGAACGTTTGAGGCAATTAAGTTCGATAGTGGGTGCGACGAATGTATCTGCTACACGGTGAATCGAATGTTTGATCCAATACGAATGATGATGTGTTGGTACTCAGTGGACGAAGCTGTTATCTGTCTGATGTTATCTCTAATGTTATACACTGATGTTGTCTCTCTTCACATGAACGAGTCGTGCAGCTGCTGAGTCGAACCAACCAACGCAACCAACATTGACCTTCAAACGTTCGAAGCATCCCTTTGACTCGGTGCAAGAATACCGACATCGAGCGGGATATGGCCAAATGCGAATGTTTGACGCTCGACATTGGACACTCGTAGGTTCGAACAACGGCCACACGATGCTATGAACCATCGAACGTCCAATGTTGGAAGGTGTTCGTAGCATCGTGTTGAACCGTCTTAAGCTGAATGTTTCACGAGTACAACGAATGGACCTCGATGACAGCCTTCTCTTCGAACAAAGATTAAATTTATGGTAGCTTTTTTATTTTAAGTATTACGTTAATTTAACTGTTAATGTAAATAATTTTTCTATAGATATTCTCTTAAAAAATTTCAGTACAAGGATTAGGGGGACTTCGAAGGATTTGAGGATTTCGAAAACATAAATGCCGGAACCATTATAATTTTGTTATATTAAAGTCATTCGTCTTTCGTAAGAACTATTAACTAAAATTATTGGTCAGTAACTTCGATCGATAACTTTAAAAGTTACAAAAATGAAAAATAAAAAAAAAAATAAAAAATAATGAAGTCCGAAAAGCTAAGAAAATTCAGAATAATTTTCTTTGTAAAAATTACCATAAGAATTTCCGAAATTTTGATCCATAACTTTGAAGTTGCAGGCAGTCAAATTTTAGATTACTGTTGTATTTAATTTATTGTATATAGGTAAAATAAAGTTGCCTTGAATTCATTAAAGATAGCATAGCGGTATAGGCTTAGCTAAAATATCTGAGTTCTTTAAACTAAATTTAAAATCAATCATAACATTAATTGCAATTTTAATAATACTATAAATTCATAAGCACGGGAATAAAATTTTGAGGAAATTATGAATATCAGAAACTTTATTAAATTCGTGCTTCGTGCTGGGTATGTATTAAGTCTGAAAAAAATTCCCGCTTGAAAAAACGGTAATTCCAGATATTCTGTGCCAGTTCAAATACAACTGAATGGTAACTATAAGTGTGTTAAAATTTTATAAAACTAAAATGGCAGTTATGGTGGAAGCACTGGGAAAAGCACAAAAATATTTTTACAGTATTTATACTTAGGTTTTTCAGTAAGTGTCTTTATAATTTTCAGGTTAAAATAAAGGGCATTCGCGTACTCATATATTTTATGATATACTACTTTCTATGATATAATATGACGTACTTAAATACATTTTTATGATTTATCATAAAAATAGATAAATATATTCGACAACGTTAGTTGTATATGTGATACTTGAGGGTAAATTACACGATAATTTAGTTCTCTATACCTTTCAATGAAATACTAAACTTCGAAGTTTAATATTTCCTAAATGAAATTTAAAAATTAAAAGTGAAAAAATAATTCTGTCGAATGTATTTATCTGTTATACGATAAATCATAAAAATGTATTTGAAAGCTTTATATTCTCTCAAGTCTAGCCATCAAAAAATCGCAGTATCATTTAATAAATTTTATTTTAAAAATGGTTTAAATACAGTAAGACCTTTCATTTTCACATAAGGAATTTCATAATTTTAGTAGTGAAAATTTCCGTTAAAATTACCTACCCTAATTCAGCCAACATAACTAATCCAAATCACTTTGATAATGCCTGATATGAGAAAAAAGCTAATTCCATGATAAATTGTCAAGTTTACTAAAATTTTTCAAAACTTTAAAATCTGTAACTAAATTATAAAACAATGAAACTATTTTATCAAAATAAGATATGTGGGGTCAAACGCGGATACAGGGAACGATTTTTCTCGATAAATAAATTCTCTAATAAATTCAAATTTTATCCTGATTTATCTATTGTTGCTTTAATTTTATACTGGAAATGTTAATTTTTCTTATAGGCTTGCTATCAAATATTTCAATACAGTTATTTTTAAATTTTAATTTAAGCACATTTTTAAAAATTTGAAATCTTAAAAAAAGCATTATGAAACCATTTAAGATTATGTGACGTCTTTTTAGTGTGAGTTCTATTCGCCACTGTGTATAAATTTAACAATGATACAATTTCAAACACACCAATATGATAAAACAAAAAAAAAAGGAAAAAGTTTCTATTTTACTCTTGCTTTGCCATGATTTGGTTCCGTAAGATTTTCACATATGAAAAACAATAACCATGAAGGAGCATTACACTAAATTTTAATCGACAATTATCTTTTTATGTCTGCGACACATATCCACTATATTATCAAAAATTGAATGCGTTTGTCATAAGAATTACAACAGCACAACACTACTTGACTTGTACCCAAAAAAAAAGAAACATACATACAATACGATAGAAATGATTATATACACCGATTACTCTGTTGAAGTGAGATGCATGCATATACATACGACTTTTACATACAGAGAGTTCTGCCGTTGACAAACATTGAAATAAGGGCTCGTTAAGTAAACTTTGTACGATCGTTAAGACACCCATAATATGTGTAAATAAATTTATACGGTATGATTATGATAAAATGTGTAACAGGGGAAGGTGGGTGATCGAACTTCAATGGAAGTGTTCAGAGATTGTGTTGTAAAGAAAGTCTAAAAATGAAGCGTTTTTCCATTTTGAAATTTTTTTTTTGCCTCCTACCCGGTTCATATATTTCGGGAAAAATTACATTTTCCAACTAAAAATCAATATTTGAAAGAATTAATTTTCATAACAATAAATGCATTTTTTAAAATGCTCAAATTTATCGAATTTCTGTTTTGCCTTTCATAATATGTCTTTGAAAGCCTCTGGAAAAACTTTTTCAACTCTGGGGTGACTAACTGGTGTACTAAGTAATGTCTGAAGTTAAATACGGCTGAGGATATAAATTTTTATTTATAACTTAATAACTAAGAATTTTTTCTTTCTGAACTAATCTAGCAAAACATTTTCTACTAATATTACCTATACAGAGATTTAAATTTGCATTCGTGAGAATTCTTTAACTTTTATCAATGCCGGATTTACATTAGGGGCACTCGGGGCGGCAAAATTTGAAACACACGTGATATTGTTTTTTTTTGTCATCGCTTATTTTTTGATAGGAAAATAAAAAATGGGAACTGTTTTTTTTTTTTTACTCTCATTTATTTTCTGATAGAAAAGGTAAAAAAGTGGGAAAGTTAATAAGACATTTTTTTAAAATTTTTGTCAGGTGTGGCATTTTTAACAGTGCCCCGGGGGCACTTAGGAATAATTCGGCCCTGACCGTTATAGTTGTAAAAAATTATATACTCACTATAGAATTAAATGCTATATTTCTGGTATGAACAACTTTGGTTTTGCTTAAAAGTGTTTTAAAAAAAAATTGTTTGTTTTGGTTTACTACGGCCACTCCCCTGAAATAGTATTTTTTGCACGATCGTGTATTTTCATGCATTTACCGATGCTGTTGACAATGCTGGTAAGTTACATTTCCCGAACGTTTGTTTATATCCATGGAAACCAAAAAATAACAGTGCGGTAAGTGAAATAGATGCGTGGTAAGTAAATAGGAGTGTGGTAAGTTAAATTAGCTCAAAAATGATTGTATTTATTTATTTATATTGAAATTAAAAGTACAATTTGAACAATTAGGAAAATTAATCCATTAATAATATGAAAATTTTCACTAGTTTGCACATTATTATTATTATTGTTGGCATCAGTCTTCTTATTTTATTGACATTTCAAAAGGTCGTTCAATCATTAAAATTTTCTGTGGCTTTCATAATCTTCCTTTCATTTTACGAGAATAAATTTGCAGTCAAAAATAAAATGCTTCATCAATTTCATTATTCTCACTAATAATATAGTTTAACAAACTATTTTCCTCAATTTTTTTTAATAGAAAATTCAAAATACCCCTGTCGCAGCATCTGCATAACATAGCGAATTTCCAAATTTTGGGGACTGGCGGATCTCATCTAAGAACTGTACCTATTTAAAATAGTTTAGCTTTCTAAGAGTAAAAGATTTTTTAAAATCGGCTGGGTAATTAGTTTTGATATTTTTGGAACCCAAGAACCCGAACGGACTTTGTGCAGCATAGTTGTATCCATCTAAAATAATTTAGTTCTCTAACAGTGAAAAAATTTTCAAAATCGGTCGGTTAGTTTATTTTTTACAATAATGGGAACAGTAAACCCTGGCGGAAATCATACAACATAACCTTTATTCATCTAAAATAATTTTAGTAAAAAGTTTATCCTAACAGTAAAAAACGGGTCCTAGGGATCTCATATAACTTATGGTAGTTCGTAAGGTTCTTGTGGACATCATTTAATTACTTAATGAATTCAAATACTTTAACTTACTAACGGTGAAAAAATTTTCAAAATTTTCGACATTCGCTAAAAAAATCATTGAAAAATATTTGATATGTTTCGATCAATTAATGGTCAACATCAGCAAATAAAAGTTACTAAAATCGAAGAAAAGAATGAGTTATTTGTCCGTAGAAATTAAAATACAAATTCTGAAAACGAGCAAAGAAATATTGAAAAAACTAGATCGGCAAAACATTCTGACAAATAACACTACCCAACTAATACTTGCCAATTTGAATGAAACTTAACATACTTATTAAACAGCGAAAAATATTAAATACGTGTTTTTTTATTTCGGCTAAATACGCTTTTTAGGGGTAGAAAACACCATTCAACCTCTGTAGATGAAAACAGTTATAGCTAAATATTTTTGAAACGGCATATTTTTTGAAAAAAGGGCTGAGTACCAAATTTGTAGAATTTAAAGCGATGCACTTGATAGTGACCCTGAAATCGATTTTCAAGGTCAGTTGAAAATGATTAGCCATTGCCGAACTTTGACCATATCCTGTACCTATAAGCAGTAATTTCATGTATTGACTCAATCTATCTTCAAAATTGATTTGTTGCGTTATTTTTCTAAAATAAAAAAAATAAAAACCTGACGAAATGAAAAAATAGGCGTAAATTTATAGAAAAAATTAGAAGAAAACATTTTTGTAAGTAATTTTAGAAGTTAAGAAAAGATTTAATATCACTCCAATTGTAAGTTAAACATTAACTTTATGTTATATTAGAAATTTTCAAAATTTTTTAAAATTTTTATTGCTACTCTATAGTTATCATATTAGGAATTCAATTCAACATATGATTAACTATTATTTTTCCGATTGCGATTGAGCAAGTATTTTTCAAAATTACTTCTTGATCACTTATTTTCTATCTTGCATGTGAAATTCGTTCGAATATACTTTGAACCATTTAGGGATGAAAAGTAAACTACTCCTTTTGAAAAATATTAAATGATTTTCAAATGACTTTGGAAATTGACCTCAAGGTCAACTTCAAAGTCAAGTGCATCACGAGAGTCAAGTGCTTCAAGATCATCAAGTGCATCACTTTGAACTCTATAACTTTGGTCCTAAGCACTTTTTTCAGAAAATATATCGTACCATAATCCACTTCTATGTTGATTCCTGGTCTCTTTTCCTGCGTTTCTAATATTTATGTCAATAAAAAATGTGCTACCGTAGACAAGGATGAATAGGTACGCATTCCGACTTCACACCGTATTTTTTTGTATTTATTTTATGAGTACCTAATCTTTAATATATTAAAAATTTACGCGAAGATGGTCACTTTATCAGCAGTATCCAAAAAAATTTAAAAATATCGGTGGTTTTTGAAAAATTAACAAAAATCGTATAATTTCTTCTCTATGAAAAATTGGGGTCAAAAGAGACGAGAAAAGAGTAAATGGGGACAACCCGTAGGGTCGACCAAAATTGAAATTCTAATATAAAATAATTTCGAACTTTTTGTATTTATACATTCAAAAAAGAAATAATAGGTACTTGATGATTTTCTGTAAAAATAAACGTAGAATCTAAAATAAAGTTTATATACTCCTGTCGTTTACCCCTAAGTTTATATTCCTCCTATTCTTATTTTAGTTCAAAAAATAATTTTTCAAAAGACTAAGACATAATAATTAATAACAGTGAGATTCTACGTCCATTTTCAGACTTTTGTTTATTAAATTGCGTAAAAGCTAGTAAATGCAATAACAGATATGATGAATTTATAAGGATTTTCTTGTACTACAAAATCTTAAAAATATGGAAACGCGTACTTTTTTTTCGTTAATTGTGTTTTATTCTTTTGCACAAAATTTTAAAAATACTTTATTTTCTTAAGAAAGGGAGGCAACTTTAGTCACAGATATGCCTATGAACAGTTTTTGGTAATCCGGGAAAAACGAAAACACTTTTTAAAATTTTTTTATTGTTAAAATTGAAATGTTCTTTTAAAGAGGGTTAAAATTACCATATTTTATATTAAAATTTTAACACAATCACTCCCTAATTAACGAACCTTACTTAATATTAGCAAATTGAGAAAAAACACGTCAATTAGATTTTTTTACACAGATTTTATTTGTTATATAATTCAAAAGGATATTTTAAAAATGTGTATGAATGGCTTTCATTAAATAAATTTCAATATATTTTCCATTTATTTTAACAGTGGAATGTCCTTATTAGTGGCTATACTTTCGGCTTGGAGCGAATTAGACGAAGATTTTCTTCTAAAACCAAATTTAATAATTAATTAAAGAAATAAAAAAAAATTTGTGGATTTCCTACCGTTCAAATATAATCTTTATTGTATGTAAAAATGTTATTACATTTTTTCAAAAAACTGTAAGTAAACTGTAAAATTTTCTTTACAAATATGTTAAAATAGAGAAATGTTTCCTTTTTAATTTATTTTTAACTCTTTTTAAATGATTCACTTTAAAATTTTTTAATATTTCTTAATCGAAATTTCATAAAAGAATGTGTCAAAATTTAAAAAAATTTTTCTTTGTTAAAAAAAAAAAATTGAATGTGCAAAATTATTTAATATTAGAATGCTCTGATTATACAATTCTAATCATAACTGTATTGTCAATTGGATAAAAAATTACGTAAAAATATTATTGTTTGAATATGATTTAACGTAATTTTTATACGATTGAAGCAAACTCTTATTAATTTTAGGAAGGTGTAAATATAATCTAAATTCTGATCATATCACATAACAGATATCGTCGGGATTTTTTTTGTAAAAAAAAATGGAACAGAGATACATTATAAAAACATTTAACTGACAGAGAAATAGAATATAGCCGAATCGTTAAATTGGATTAAAAAAATCATGACACGCTACTTATAAAGCGGCTTTTTTCGAATTTAGCTCGCAAAAAATGAGACAGAAAAAAAAAGAATGCGAGTGCGAGTGAAATGGAGAACGACATATTTCCTAGTTTTTCTCGAAAAGTAAGTAATTTAGAGCAACGGTATAAAAACATTTTTTATGCGTTTTACCTTTTACAATGGCTTAGTGTAAAAAAAAATTTGAAAAATTGCTTAATTCTGGCAAAAAACTCATTTTGTTGACAAAAAACGCCCGGAAAACCTACTTCTGGGCATCCGACGTGTCTGGCTAACGAACTCATCCAACGATTTGGAAAATCGAATTCGCACACAAAATTTCATAAGCATTAAACGTTTCGTTCGAGAGTTATCGCGCGGATACATATATATATATATATATATATATATATATAAATTTTAGTGAATATCATTTTCGTATTCTAGGGACCTCAAAACATATTTCTGATATGGTCTCGGGCTTAGGTCGCACCATGACACCTGGCGTAAAAGCTGAATTTCCAGTTTTGGAAATTCGCTAAAAATATTCACGCCAGTGAAATATTGACACTTAATTTTTTATTTACAAATATAGTTGTCAATTGTCACTACAAAGATTCATATTAGTTGTTATGAATATTTATAATATTTATTCATGGCATTCTATGTCAGAACATAGAAATATAAATTTCATGTATATTATCTGAATTTTATTTTTTATTTAACACATTTTTAATCTTTAATTATTTTAAATCGATCGTGCAAAAAATATTATACAATACACGATGCGTTAAGTGCATTTACTGATCTCGAAAATTGCAAAAACTCGACCCTGCGGGTCTCGTTTTCGCAACATTTTCTCGATCAGTAAAAGCAACTTACCGAACTTATATTGTAAAATACTATTTTGCACGATCGTGTATTTTCATGTATTTACCGATGCTGTTGACAATGCTGGTAAGTTACATTTCCCGAACGTTTGTTTATATCCATGGAAACCAAAAAATAACAGTGCGGTAAGTGAAATAGATGCGTGGTAAGTAAATAGGAGTGTGGTAAGTTAAATTAGCTCAAAAATGATTGTATTTATTTATTTATATTGAAATTAAAAGTACATTTTGAACAATTAGGAAAATAAATCCATTAATAATATGAAAATTTTCACTAGTTTGCACATTATTATTATTATTGTTGGCATCAGTCTTCTTATTTTATTAACATTTCAAAAGGTCGTTCAATCATTAAGATTTTCTGTGGCTTTCATAATCTTCCTTTCATTTTACGAGAATGAATTTGCAGTCAAAAATAAAATACTTCATCAATTTCATTATTCTCACTAATAATATAGTTTAACAAACTATTTTCCTCAATTTTTTTTAATAGAAAATTCAAAAAAAATATTCACGCCAGTGAAATATTGACACTTAATTTTTTATTTACAAATATAGTTGTCAATTGTCACTACAAAGATTCATATTAGTTGTTATGAATATTTATAATATTTATTCATGGCATTCTATGTCATAACATAGAAATATAAATTTCATCTATATTATCTGAATTTTATTTTTTATTTAACACATTTTTAATCTTTAATTATTTTAAATCGATCGTGCAAAAAATATTATACAATACACGATGCGTTAAGTGCATTTACTGATCTCGAAAATTGCAAAAACTCGACCCTGCGGGTCTCGTTTTCGCAATATTTTCTCGATCAGTAAATGCAACTTACCGAACTTATATTGTAAAATACTATTACAATATAAGTTCGGTAAGTTGCTTTTACTGATCGAGAAAATGTTGTGAAAACGAGACCCACAGGGTCGAGTTTTTGCAATTTTCGAGATCAGTAAAGGCACTTAACGCATCGTGTATTGTATAATATTTTTTGCACGATCGATTTAAAATAATAAAAAAATAAAAATCTAGTAAATAAAAAATAAAATTCAGATAATATAGGTGAAATTTATATTACTATGTTATCATATAGAATGCCATGAATAAATATTATAAATTTTTATATTAACAACTATACGAATCTTTGTAGTGACTATTGACTATTTGTATAAATTGAATATTCGTAAATAAAAAATTAAGGGTCAATATTTTTTAATTGGTGTGAATATTTTTTTGAATTTTTTATTAAAAAAATTGGAAAAATAGTTTGTTAAACTATAATATTAGTAAGAATAATGAAATTGATGGAGAATTTTAATTCTGGCTGCAATTTATTCTCGTAAAATGAAGGGAAGATTATGAAAACCACAGAAAATTTTAATGATTGAACGACCTTCTGAAATGTCAATAAAATATGAAGACTAATGCCAACAATAATAATAATAATGTGCAAACTAGTGAAAATTTTCATATTAATCGATTTATTTTCCTAATTGTTCAAATGGTAATTTTAATTCCAATATAAATAAATAATTACAATCATTTTTGAGCTAATTTCACTTACCACACTCCTATTAACTTACCACGCATCTATTTCACTTACCGCACTGTTATTTTTTGGTTTCCATGGATATAAACAAACGTTCGGGAAATACACGATCATGCAGAAAATCATTTTATCAGTATTCGATTACGGTTACGGTTCAAGTCGAAGTACTAATTATAGCCTAATACTTGTGTGATCGTCCTAAATTAGGACAGGTTCTTTTTTAACTCTTTGCTAGTCTAGCAGGGAGTTGAAACACTACTTTTTTATAACTAGGATAAATTTAAATTTTCCTTATCAATAATTCCTACAGACGCTTTACCGAAGTAACTCCATTCATGGAATCTAAAAAAAATCTACCTCTTATTAAAAACATCGGTCTTTTTTTTAACTATCAAAACTGATTAATCATATTAGTCATAAGAGATGCTTTCTATATACACATATACCCACTTTTGTCGAGTAATAATTTGACAGATTTTTAAAAGACGATTTAAATTTTTTTCTTCAGCTTTCTTACATTGATGCTGGTTTAAATATTATTTGGATGGTTTCGTTTCAATACCAACCTTCGAAACGAAAACCAAACCAAACAAAACAATGATTGAATGTGAATAATTTGAATTTTGGGGCCGGTTTGTCGAGATGGGAGGTGAATTGATAACATCAACTTGTTAATCAGTTACTAATAAAAAATATTGCAATGTCATTCATTAAAAACGTCTTTGTTATACAGTGTGTTTGAAAAGTGTGTAAAGGATAACACATTTCTCTGTTTCTAAGTGAAATTTTAATAAGGTAGTGCCACCAACTAAAAAATTTCCAAGGTTTTTAGCCGACAAATATTCAATCATATTTTAATTTTTATTGTTTTTCCGATCCTCAACTTATTTTATACGTATCAAAATTGAATGGTTCCAAGAATGAACGAATATTAATTTTAAATATGATAGTTATAGTATGGATTCGAATTTCTATCTCTCCACTCTGAAGTCTAAAGTTCAAGTCAGTACTCACTGCAATAATCGCTTCTATTTTCAATTAATTAAATCAAATAAACGCAACTCAAAAATATATTTCAGGACTTAAGCTTATTCGATATTCTCGCTTCTATTTGTTCACAAACTGTTAAATTTATAAAAAGTGAGAAAAATTTTATATAAATCTGAAAGAGTACACAGTGAAAAAATTTGTATTCTGCGTAAGAAAAAACTAGTGGTTACAATTTTTGTGTTAAATAAGTAATCCAACCCTGTGTTAATGTAACACTTTGTGTTAAATGAAAATTTTGATATAACAAAATTAAAATGTTAATCTGTTTTGAACAATACACAAATAACACAATGTTTGTGTAAAATGCGAAAGAATGTCATTAATAAACTTATTTGTGTATTTCCAACACAAAAAAACTGGTTTCGCGTGCATCTATTGCTTTAGTTATAAGAGCGGGGGTAGTGGTAACTTGTAGCATCGGTGTAGCATCATTGTCAATCATTGGAGTATTGTTCGACGTGCGTTCAACAGAAACATATCTATGTATAGAAGCAGACGGAACATTTCAAAATCAAAAGCGTATTCCTAAGTTTAAATTGGTTTTAATTATTTAGATATTAAATATTGGTAAGTTAATTAAAAATATTATAGATTGAATTTTTTTCTTTGTTTGCAGAATTCACTTCGATTAATTAAAAAATTATCGAATATTCGGTGTTCCAGAATACATTCAAAGGGCAAAGAAGATCAGGTAAAGAAGGAAGAGTAGTCGTTCCAGTGCCCTTCCACACAGAGAAAAAATTCCAGTAAAAATTACTGAGCTGCCTCCGGTAAACGAGTCTTAAGTGACCAGTCCGTAGGAAATTATTAAGCAAAAATATAAAAAATGCGTTTCAAACATTATTTTTTACGATTCATTTGAAAATTTTTCCTGTACACCTTAAGAATTTTTCCTATACACCTTAAGAATTTTTCCTATACAGCTGCGTAAAATTCGATGGGGTAGTAAAATTTCAAGTGGACACCGGGAAAATTTGCTTAATTTTGTGTAAAATTTACTGAAATTATTATAATCTATACTGAGTTGTTGTGTATTTCATAGCAAGTATTGCATAGAACAGAATAAACAAAACAAGTACGCAAGCGCAACCACCACGTAACCTGCTTGAGGTCCAGAGAGCACCTTGTTAGGACAATACACGACATACAACCCATACAAGTTGGTCGGTTCGTCAGTTGTGCGTCATTATTATTTAAGTATTGGACTTTCCATTTAAAACAAAAAATTGTTGTGTTTCATGAATTTTTGGTTAGTTTTTATTTTAATTCTTGTGTTTTTTTTATATGTATGTAACCTGATATGTTAATTGAAATATGTTTTTATACAAATTATTGTAATGTGCTTATTGTTAAAAATTTTTATCATGTAATATTTCAAATAAAGAATTTATATATTTTTTTCCACAAATAATAAAAAACCACAAAAAATTTTTTCTATATTAATAATTTGATTTTAATGCTTACCCTTCTATCAATATCCTTTTAAACTATTTTAATTCAATTATTTATTAATAAATAAAAAAAAACCTTATTTATAAATAATACGGTAATTTTTACTGAGCCGTCGTGTAATTTAAAATTTTTACTATAAATTATCGTAGTTTTTACTTAGCCTGTCACTTATGTCCGCATTACCAGAGAGCTCAGTAATTTTTTACCGAAAATTTCAGTAAAAATTACTGTATTTTTTTCTCAGTGCACGTTCAGTTTGACAACGATCTTCACAATTTTTGGATATTGCTTCAACATTATTTTCATCAGAGCACAACTTTGTAGAAATATTAAATAAAAAAGTTTAAGTATTGAAAAATTATTTTTTACTATTTTCTTTCATTTATATAATAAATAAATAAAAAAAATACTAACTTAAAAAAATAATATGCCAACACATTTACTGAGTAAATTTCTACATTCTAAATTAGTTAATTTTACACATCATTGTGGTAAAATTATAACTAAGTAATTGTGTAAAATTAACACAAGATGTATGTCCTTTTGTGTGTTAAATCATTGACACAAAACTTGTGTAAAGCTTTGACACATATGCTTTGTGTTAAAATAACACAAAGAATTGAGTGGACCGTTCTAGACATGTGAAGTGTGTTAATTTTACCACAATTTTTTTCACTGTGTATCGATAATAAAACGTTCCATAAATTACATGTAACCACTATAATTTAACATTAGAATTCACTTATTTTTTGCAATAATTCATTTTGTAGAAGCCTGTTCACATTATTCCAGTACACACAGTGAAAAAATTTATGCTAAAATTAACACATGAAGGGCACAGGGGAAAAACGATCATAGTCACAAAAAGTAAAAAATGTCAAAGTTCATGCTGTTATGTTGGCAGTATGCAGAATATTGACCCCACAGATGAGACAGATCAAGCCTACGTACCAAAAAGTGTGATTCGAAAGTTGCAATAAGTAGCAATTTATACTGCTGACTGGTTAGTCGTCCATCGACTCTTCAAGCGTACACTTACATTGTTAAGTTGTAGCCACAGTGATGGCTGTTCATTGTTACATTATTAGTAGCAGGTACATGTATAGGGTTGTTCGACTATACGTATGCATTCCCACCTCAGACCACCGCTGCATACATACAGTGTATTAACACACACAAACATCCACTACCTTACACATACCAACATAAACTCTAAATACGTATATAAGCTTCCACCTCCCTGCCAAGTCTGATGACGTACAATTCTGATTACAGTCGGGATGCTAACTATCATAATAGTAGTTTGGCCCCTTGATTCACCCCGTGCTAATTTTACACGTTAAAATCAAACATAGTCGGTGATATGCAGGGCAAGAACAAATATTTTTTCTAAAAAATGCGCATATAATGATTCAATGTCAAATTTCGCGAAAACGGCTAGCCGTTTATTTTCTGCTGGCATGGCGTCTTTTAGCTTACTATATTAGTTATAACCACCGAAAGTTTGAACCAGATCCTATGCGTGGTTTTCAGGCAAAAAATTTTTATGTTGAAAAATGCGCGATTCACACTTTAAAGTTTAAAAAAGCTACCCTGAAAAATTTACTTTTTGTGACTATGATCGTTGTTCTCCTGTACCCTTCACATTTCACATGCCCAGAACGGTCCACTCAATTTTTTGTGTTATTTTAACACAAAGCATATGTGTCAAATCTATACACAAGATTTATGTTAATGATTTAACACACAAGAGGACATATATTTTGTGTTAATTTTTCAGATTTATCAGAGTTAGTTGTTAAACTTTTTTATGCAATATTTTATTTCCACTTAAGATATTTTAATCCAGCACTGGATTGGCCGTCTACATTATTCCAGTGGCGTTGGAATGGGCTAACTGGGATGAAAAATAGACCGCCAATTCAGTCCCTGTACTGTATTGCTTACTGAAATGGATACATTTCAATGCATTCCAGTATCGGTTTACATTATTCAAGTGACATTCCAGCGCTGGTTTCGATCACTGGACTGGAATGCTACTGGAGTAATGAGAACGGGCAATTATGGTTTTAATATATAATCCGAAAATATTCACTGAATTTTTCACTATTTATTTTATTATTAAAGTCGGCTAATATTTTATTTTAAATAATTAGCTTTAATAGAGGTTGCATTTCACTGTAAAGATCAAATTAACGACAGGATTTCACATTTTTTGTTTGTATTTCAAACGCTTTGCGTATCTGACACATCATCTATATCATTTTTGATACTTTAAGGTTCGCATTTTATCTTGTTACTAAACTAATTTTTACCTACATTTATCGCTCCTAAAGTAATTTAAAATAAAAATTAAATTAAAAAGGATATTTCTAATTTCAAAATTGGAATTTTTATTGAGGTATTTCCTTGATAAGAGTTAATTAGGTTCCAGTGATCTGAAATCGAGCAAAATCGTGATTTTTCCAACAGAAAAACATGTATAATCTCGAAAATATCGAGATTAATTGTTGGCATTATACCATGAAAATATGATAAAAATTTTAAAAATGTGGAAATGAGGAATATGTTACTCTTTCTCATTTGTGTAAGCAATTTCGGTTTAAACAAAATCTGACTAGCTTGCTAGGTGGCAACATGAACTTTTATAATAAAATACTACGTATAGAACAAGACAGTAGCGGCGAAAGACTAAAATAGACAAGAGAACTTTTGCGAGGCCCACTCTGACTTCCTTTTCTAAATTTCTCTCTTAAAAATTAGGCGACAAGCAAAAAAATAAAAAAAAAAAAAAACAGATAAAATAAAAATAAATAAATCAATCAAAAATTTGGGGGACAGGTCTACCCATACTGTCAAATTCCCATTTGGTGTCCTTAAAGACTAAAGACTACTGTACATAAATAATTCTTTTTTCATTTCAGGCGCCTCCTATTCTGGGCCCCCGATAGAGGTTTTGCCCCTTGCACAATACCGGAGGCTTCGCCTTCTATACCTAAGAGTGGAGCTCCACCTTCATCAAAAAAATGATAACATCATTTGTTTTCAAGATATACGAGACAAAGTATAGTTCAAAAAAAGTTTCTTATTTCGTTTTTTTTTTTTTAATTTTTTAATTTTATAATAAAATACTGGCGTTTTTAACATCAAAGAAGGTTCTTAGGCCATTATATAATAATGTTATGGTAAAAAATCCATATAATCTATGTTATCTTAATAAAGTCAATTCCATTTTTTACCACAAAAACAAACCGCTAATCCGAATTTGCTGAAAACTTTACCCGGTCTTCATTTCCTGATTACGCATCTAATGAAATTTGTCCGAAGTTGATATCATCATTTGTTTTCGAGATATGCGAGACGAATAAAAATTCATGAACGAACGAACGAACGAACTAACGAACGCACACACAGACATCACGCTAAAAACGATGGATTCGGATTCTAGTGACCTTGAAACGTGGAGATATGTCAAAATAAGCGATTCGTAAAATCGGACCCATTACAATAACTTCCAATGGAAAGTTAAAAAGAAAAACAAAACGCCGTAATCGCCTTTGTGAGGCCTTTATAATTTTTCAAAAAAGCCTGCCCGAAAATTAAGTAACGAAAAAAAAAGATAAAAAATAAGACCAGAAACTGACAACATCCTCAATCATGTGAAGCTCCCAAAGGCGCGAGGCTATAGGCGATCGCCCTCTTCGCCCACTCTTTGCGCCGCGTCTGGAACAAGATTATGTAAACAAATTGCGAGCGCATCATTTTGATCAGTTAATTCGTTTCTAAACCTAGACGAGCTATTATATTATGTTTTGACAAACTATGATAATACAAACCAAATAAGATAAATGGACCTAGTGAGAATGTTACATGGAATTTTTAGAAGTTTTTAGAAGTTTTTAGTTTTTATTACTCAAATTTGAATGAAGCATGGTACTCTTTCTTAGATTAGTAGCAACTTTTAAGTTAAGAAATTACACAATAGTATTAAGGACATATTTACATTATTTTAACAATAACACCTAAGAATTAGTTAACAGAAACATTGGTTGTTAAATGAAATAAGCATCCTTATTTATACAAATTACAATTACATTATATTACCAGTACCTTATAATGCTCGCCTTACTTGACCCATTTGATAGTGGATTATAAGGTGCAACTTTCGCTTAAAAAATCTTTAATTTTTGAAACAACCGGTAATTATTAAAATACAATAAAGTGTATTCGATAGTTAATGATAATGTTTTAGGAATGTGTTGTTGGTTGTCAATAAATTAAGCATATATGTTCGAAGTTGGATGGAAAATTAAGTTAAGGACATACAAATAAACAGACAAACATACATTTGTCTGTGTTTTGTGTGTGTTTGTTGTGTTACAGTGTTCTGTGCTGTGACAATTTATGTCCACAATATATTGATAGATCGTTACTAATTAAAATTAATTATTATCATCGATTCTACTACTGTATCCATGTTCTATGTACATGTATAAGAATGATAATAGTAGGGTGAAAGCGGGAGAGATGCCGCACATTTTGAAAACACTTGATAATTCTTAAAGTATACATTTAATGGATTTGAAATTTGGTACACAATAAATGTAAACATTGTTTTTTAAAATTATTAACAAATAATTTTAAATTTTGAGACATAAAGGATTCATAATTAACACTTTTGTAAAGCCTGCAAAGTGGCGTTTCTCTCACACCTATGGGAGAGATGCCGTATCAAAAAAGGTGAGACGCCGCATAGTTCATATTAAAAATTTTGTTTTTTACACACATCTCCATACATGATGCATGCCATATGTAGCTATTTTTGGCACTTTATACATCTTAACCAGTCAACTTTTTTTTGCTTCTGAGTACTTTTCAAAACATTCAATATACTCGCAATCATCATTATTTTCGTTATCGTCACTAATATAAGACCTCTTCCTGATCCAATTAATGGATCTTTTATATTTAAAAAAAAAAATAGCATAATTAATGTATAAGTCTATGTTTTAACATGTAATATAATGCGGCATCTATACCAACTTTAAATGCGGCATCTATCCTTTTTGTTGAGATAGATGCCGCATGTTGCAACAGCAAGCATAGTGCGGAATTCTAACCTAAAATTTTATACAGTACTTTTTGGTGAATGGGGAAGGTGATTTGAATAATACAAATTTTAACCTTCCGCTCAAAGCAGCGGACTGTATCGAAAATTAAGTTTTGAAAATTGAAAATTACAAAAGAAAAAGAAGAAGAGAAAAAAAAAGAACGTTCAATCTTACCTTAACCTTCCGCTGTCCCTGTTCCAGATAATCCGTGAAATTTCACTTGGGGTAAGGAAAGGTTCCAGAAGGAAGCGGAAAGGGTTCCGTAAAATTTCACTATTAATTAAACTAATAATTTGTTAACACAGGGGTGTTATTTAATAAATTGCTAACACAAGGGTGTTATCAACAAAACCGTTTTTTTTTACTAGAGACGAAAACTATATTATACCTTGACGGCTTAGATTCGACTACTCTTATTTTTTCATCATAGCAAAAAAAAATGTTTTTAGTAGTTATATAACTAAACAAGGATAAAATATGTGAACTCTAAATACATGTTATTGCTTAATTAATTAAAAAATTATTTTTATAATTTAAATGAAAAGTAAATTCAACTACTGGCGCGACCACTTTTAAAATATACCTAAATTAATAATAAAACTCATTTTCATTAAAACAATGAAATATACTTTCTTAAATTCTAATGAATTAAATGCTTGATAAAATATTATGTTAAAAAACTTACTTTTCAATAATAAAAAGTTGGATAATTATTAAACTGATGGACTAATCATAAATTTTGCCATATACCGCGTAAATAAGTAACATATTTTCAACATATAATCCATTAATAGCGCTATCTATCAATCAACGGACGAATTATGGCTAATGCTGCATCTTTCCCGCACTTACCCTATGTGTGTCTACGTTAGTAGTTGTTGATTATTAGTTAAACTACATACTTAACCACAAGTAAATAGAGATGATTAGAATATTTATAAATTCCTGGCAATCTCTCATATTTTAATATAAGAATGTTTTCCAATTGTATGCTGTAAGTTGAACCAATGTAACTTGAATAGGTTAGGAGTTGATCATCAAACATAAAGAAGTATTTTCTAAAAGCTGGTATAAAATGTCTTGATTGTTTGAACAAAACTCGTAACAGGAGAGAATACAAATACAATAGACTCCCGATTATCCGAGGTACTTAATTGGGACCGAGACCACCTCAAGTACGGAAAAATTAAGATAATACGGAGATTATGTACATACTATATGGTGTTGAAAAGTTGAAAATGACGCATGAAAATGTAAGATGTCTCCTTACTGTATTTTAAACATGAAATTGACACAGTTACGTACCTATAAGCAAATAAAAAAGAATTAATTTCTTAAAAAGTCTTGGATTATTTTCTGGGTTAACGTCTGTCCCCTCTTCGATGATGCGATATTACGTCAACGCTGAAAAGAATATCATGTGGTCTACACTATTTCTGTTGCTCTATGTAAACAAGAGCAGCCGTAAGTGATATTAAGAGCTTTATTTTTATTTTCGGATGACTAGCACGATTAAGCGGAGGCTCGGTTAACCGGAGCTCGGATAATCTGGAGTCTACTGTAGAAGAATTCACTAGATATCGAATATCAGTTAATCCCACATTACATCAGCTTTTAGAATATAATAAACTAAGTACTTCATTTTTTTACTTGTCGGCGATTATCCCTTCTTCCGTAACGAGTTTTGCTCTGGCAGTTAAGACCAGGGTTGTCACTCGTTCCAATTCTATCGAGACAGATTTCGATGATGGAATTCCGCTTCGCGACATCATACCCATTTTCCCAATATCAATCTGTGTGCGTTTCCTCCTCCTTAGTGAGTCAAGCAAGGAAATAAATTAATTTGTTCCAGAAATCCTGTCAGTCTATTAAATTTATTCATTTGTTACTTAATCATTTAAACTAATTTTTGTTTGCAGCCGCGTTCGAAATAGAATTTACTCAATTCAATACTCATATAAGAACACTAAAGGCGATCTATTTCAGATTTGAAGTTGTCCGTATTGTGTACCTAAAGCCGGGGATACACATGCCAGTACCTTGCACACTGGCATACCAGTACCTTGCACGTGCCAGCTACTGTGCCCAAAATGGCATGTGTATACATTAACTGGCATGCTTGGACCTAGCTTGCAAGTAGATTGTACAACATTTTGATTTTTTGTGCTAGTAGAGTGGTGAGGAATGCAGTGCGCATGCGTGGCCAGTTCCGCATGCGTGTGTGAACGCACGCGACAGCTACGGGTATACCAGTACCTGGCTAGTGTTGAATGGACCTATGAGCTGTTTTGTAGCTTTTTACTTTTTTGTGTTTTTGAATTTCTGTTCTGTTTTTAGTGTTCATTTTACAAGAACTGTAGCCAAAGCCAAAAATTTTAGAATTATTTCCAAATAAATTCTGGATGGGATAGCATCTCGCATATGAGTATCTTTCTTTTTAGTGTTGTTCTTTATTTTTACCAAGAATTCAAATTTTTCAGGAAGCTTTCTTAAATAGTTTCTATAAGCTCCTATATCTTCCTATCTCATTTCTCCAAGCAAACAAGTACTTGCTCTATAATTTTCTCGTCTGCTAATCCAATCTCTCACCCAAATTTTTCTTTTTTTTTTAGTTCGATTTAGGTCGCATTGACTTTCCAACATATCTGTTGCAAGTAACAATACTATACTATTTAATTCCTTTCGAATGCTTTTCATAATAAATTCGCCTCAAACATTCAGAAATGTTTAAACAGACTTTTTAACGACACAGACAGTCTGTGACTGGCACGTGTATCCAGGCTCGCCTTTTCAGGCCTTGCAACGAACAGCCATACAAGTTACTTGCATGCCAATTACTTGCAAATATATCTTCAGTCTACCAGTTGCTGGCATAAGCTAGGAACTGGTACGCAAGCTACTTTCCCAATTTGCTGGCGTGTGTATTCCCGGCTTAAGGGGGAAAGGTCCTCCAGACAACAGGTTTTTTAATAATTTTTTTTAAGAAACTGGATACATTTATTGTATCAAATGAAGTTACATAGTATAGTACATGTTATGGTGTATTCACACATAAATTTTTATGCAAAAAAGAAATAAAAAATGGCGACGCTACAGCTGTTCCAAATTGACTCTTTTAATTTGCGCCGTGGAATGCTCAGCCTCTTGTAACCAACTAAATTCAATTGGACAAAAAAATTTTATTGAAATAAGTCATTACGCTTTGCATATATCTATTTCTGACGGGAAATTTTTTTTTCACAATTTAAAATCAAAAAAATTAAAAAATTTCACTTTTTTTTATAAACAAATTGTCATAAACAATATTTATAGTAATAATTTATGCAAAATTTTAGGTATATGGAAAGGCCAATACCTTAAAGAATATCTGTACAAAATTTCAAGTTAATACCTTAATAAATTTTTAAGTTATGTTCCACGGCGTGGAAAAAAACCTGTTTTGAGAAAAGCGGTATTAAATAGTTTTCGTTCTTGAAAAGCAGAGTTAAAAGCAGTTTATAGTTATCTAAGATAATCTTTCTATTGGGATTAAAACATTAGAAATATATTCCTTAAGATTCAAATTAACTTTTAAAGCGAAACAAAAAATGAAAAATTTGAAAGTTCTGGAGGACACTCCCCCCTTAAGTGTACTGCCACTTACTGTTTACTTCTCAAAAAAATTGTGAGTAGGTACTTAAATAATTTATTCACTGTAAAATTTATGTTATTGTGGCTGAGTAAAAAAGAATGATCAGTACTGAATTTACACTAGGGGCACTAAGGGGTAGCGTCTCAGGCGACAAATTTTCAGGGGCGACAAAATTTACCATAGCTGTCGGTAAGAAGCCTGAAAAAGGCTTTTTTTGTTCCTCACTTATTTTTTTAGGGAGAAATTTTTAAAAAATGTGATTTATTTAAATAATAAACAAATATGGAATGCCATAAAGTAACGCACAAATCTATTAATGGGATTATTGTCCCAAGAACTCGTCATTTCCTTTGGTCCAGGCTTTAGGTTAGGTAGGTATTTTTCACAAATGGGGCGTCATAGATCCTGAGAAGCAATAGAATTAATAAAAGTTTACACTGAGAAAAAAATACAGTAATTTTTACTGAAATTTCTGGTAAAAAATTACTGAGCTCTCTGGTAATGCGGACATAAGTGACAAGCTAAGCAAAAAGTACGATAATTTATAGTAAAAATTGTAAATTACCCTATAGCTCAGTAAAAATTACCGTATTATTTATAAATAAGGTTTTTTTTTTATTTATTAATAAATAATTGAATTAAAATAGTTTAAAAGGATATTGATAGAAGGGTAAGCATTAAAATCAAATTATTAATATAGAAAAAATTTTTTGTGGTTTTTTATTATTTGTGGAAAAAAATATATAAATTCTTTATTTGACATATTACATGATAAAACAATAGGCACATTACAATAATTTGTATAAAAACATATTTCAATTAACATAATATCAATACATATAAAAAAAAAACATACAATAATTAAAATAAAAACTAAACAAAAATTCATGAAACACAACAAACAAACACTTCATAAACATCCAGTCATGATGGTTGTTATTGCACAACTGAACCAAACCGTCCGAACCTGCTTAGTTGCTATGCCTGTAACTCGTGTTGGTCGTGTTAAGCCGCTGCTACACGATGCTACGAACACCTTCCAACATTCGACGTTGGATGGTTCATAGCATCGTGTAGCCGTTGTTCGAACCTACGAGTGTCCAATGTCGAGCGTCAAACGTTCGCATTTGGTCGTGTCCCGTTCGATGTCGGTATTTTTGCACCGAGTCAAAGGGGTGCTTCGAACGTTTGAAGGTCGATGTTGGTTGCGTTGGTTGGTTCGACTCAGCAGCTGCACGACTCGTTCATGTGAAGAGAGACAACATCAGTGTATAACATTAGAGATAACATCAGACAGATAACAGCGTCGTCCACTGAGTACCAACACATAATCATCATTCGTATTGGATCAAACATTCGATTCACCGTGTAGCAGATACATTCGTCGCACCAACTATCGAACTTAATTGCCTCAAACGTTCGATCGAATGTTGGAAGGAACGTTCGTAGCATCGTGTAGAACCCGCTTTAGACAATGCTCGATGTGCTTGCGTGCTTGTTTTATTTATTCTCATGTCTGTGTGATGCTTGGTTGCAATGATATGTGAGAGGGATGAAATGCACAGCGACTCAGTATAATTTTACAAAAAATTAAGTAAATTTTCCCGGTGTCCACATGAAATTTTACTAGCCCATCGAATTTTACGCAGCTGTATAGGAAAAATTCTTAAGGTGTACAGGAAAAATTCTTAAGGTGTACAGGAAAAATTTTCAAATGAATCGTAAAAAATAATGTTTGAAACGCATTTTTTATATTTTTGCTTAATAATTTCCTACGGACTGGTCACTTAAGACTCGTTTACCGGAGGCAGCTCAGTAATTTTTACTGGAATTTTTTCTCTGTGTACATGTGCAAGTAACTGAATTTGAATAATATGTGGTACCTTCTCCTACGTTAACAGTAGTTTTCAAGCTTTACATTGACAGAAAACTTTACAACAGAAACATTGGTAGTTAGATAAATTCTGCACACCCGAAGAAACTCAATTTTTTTTTAATCTTCATTACATCACACGAACATTACTAATCATTTATTAGAAAAATTTCGTGTGTATGTGCGTTAGTCTTATAATTATAAAATAAATATTACTTACGAAAGTTGTGATAAATTTGTAATCATACTCTATATGTTATTAAACACATATTGATTGATTCAAGGTTAAATTATCAACACTAAATTTTTTTTTTTTAATTATTAGAATGTCATTCCAAATTCTGTGTTTTTAAATAAACCATAGACAAAGGTAGGTATTTAAATTTAATACCTATTTTCCACAAGACGATCAATTAATAAATTACATTTTATAAAGATTAGAAATTAACAATTATCGATGACTGATAAGAATCTTATGTTTTTGTTTTAAAAATTAAGGAAATAGTTTGGGACAACGCCAATAATTAATCAATTTACATTTACCTAAAGAAAAAATCTGTAAAAATGGTAGGAAAAAGTCCTATATTTTATCTCAAAAGCTGTGAAATATTTTGCTACTGAAGAACCCTTACTTAGTGCGTGTTCAAGACGCACTTCGCTAATTTCTTGAAATAATTCATCGCCATTACAATCATCTTGAAGTGGCAGAAAGCATTAACAATTAGGTTAAAAAGTATTAGTTCTGGAAGATTTCTATATTGTATATAGGTTTGAGTTTTCATGATAAATAATGACGGACCACCTACTATAATTGCACCTAATTAATATTTATAAAATACGACTTGTTGTGCATGTAATGAGTTCTCGAGGCGAGTAATAAAAATTTAAAATTTACATGTTGATAAAAATATTTTAAATAATATAACTTTATTAAAACAATAAATTTTCCTATTTCGGGGAAAATTAATAACACTGACGCACGTGAAAATTTAAAATTCTAATTACGTTAAATACAGTGTAATTATACATAAAAATTTATGTGTTAAATCACAGGAAATAATAAAGAAAAACTTGGAATTAATTGAAATTTAACATGGAAAAATAAAAAAATTTTATCAAAAAACAAAGAAATTTAAATTTCACATAAAATTTTTCACAAAAACAGCTGAAAAACAAACAAAAGAAGAATTACAAATCATATTAATTGTTTCTCGTCTTTCTCAGTCAATTGTTTCGGTTATCGATCGTTAAATAAAATTGTACAGTCCCCTACTTATTTCCGTTATATTAAAAAGTACTTCACAGGATACAATTAGGCATGAAGTTAACAAGGCACTTATTAATGAATTAATTATTAAACAAGTTTCTTAGTTAAATGGTATTAATTACCCCCTTCGGTTGAATTAACATATCAAATATCATGTATGGTATTCTTGAAATACATATAATAAAAGTTGAATAATGAAACAAAAGAAAGTTGAACAAATGAATCCTTATATTATAATGGTAACACTTATCTTGACGATTTAACAAAAGTTTTTTGTGGATCAAAAAGTTTTCAAACAATTTATGAGGTTAGATAATGTTAAACAAAAGGGTTTTAAATCTAATTGAATGAATGGTTTGTCTTTTAGTTGATTCATTCAGAAAAATATCAAAGAAAATAGAAATTCTGTACTTTGCTGTAACTTAATTTTTGTTAAGGGGGACCAGTATTGTGACATTTTGAGAAAAAAATGGAAATTTTTTTTCGCATGTTTCGATAGTTTATATCTTTAAAAATAACATACTAAAATTTCAAGTGTATATCTCAAATAGTTTTTGAGTTACAGCCATCTGAGAGCGGATTCTGATTTTCATTGTTTACTTTGAGATATTGAGAAATGTATGAAGGTAGTTTGGGAGTTTCTGGACGTGGCTGCCAGTTACATGTTCTGGAGAAGATAGACACTGAGACATTTAAACGACTCATCTAGTGTTACTATGACCGTTATATTGAGTACATCGTAAATTATTTTAGTAAAAATTCTCAGTGATTAAAACTAAAAGATAAAGTAAAGGAAAACTACATTATTCAAATTTGCTGCAGTTATAACTCGAAGACAAATCATTCGATCGATTTGATTCTTATTGCAGCTTCTTTTATATATGTTTCTTCGTGCCATGAACCTCCAGTTTTTCGATCGAATAAAAAATGTAATTTTTGCAGGCCAAAAATCATTAAATTATCGCGCAAAATTTTTTTTTTTTTAAAAACTCCGCCATTTTGTTAAATTTTAACCTTTTTTTTTCGATTGAGGGTCATGGCATGGGCAATACCTTCTAGTTTAATAGGCTTTTTGGTATTTTATTTTATTTCAGAGACTCTGAAGGTCGCTATCACTGCAGCAGTCGGGGGACTTTTTTGGAGCCTTGGGAGATCGCGAATAACTCACTGAATTTTCAATTTTTTGGTCCAAAAATTTTATCATGAATTTATTGTATATCAACGAATATATCCTTAAAATGTTGGGTAAGAGAAAGATTATGGATCCATCTTTTAATGCAGGTTAAAATGTGATACACACAGCATAATAAAAACATTAACTCTCTGCATGTGGCGTTTGTTTTGCAATTTTTTTTTCCAAATCATATATAATTTGATTTGATTTTTGAGTTCTATACGAAGCTAATTGTATCTTCATGTATCTCAAAGAGGGTTTTTTGTGTTTGACAGAAAAATTGTTTATCATTACTAGGGAACTGGTGCTATATTACAACAAGTATTGTACAGACGCGTAACTTTATCATAGTTTTCGATTAAAATTTGGAAAAAATGAAGAAGAAATTTAGTTACAGTAGCGATGTTGAAATATATTTTTAAATTAGATGAAAATTATAAATATTATATAAAAATATGCTTTTCAATTCTCTTTTTTTTATAATAATTTAGTAATATTTACAGGTAATGCATATTTATATTTTCAATAAAGGTACAGTTAGTTCCGTATAGAACTCAAAAATCAAATCAATTTTATATTAGGAGAGAAAAGGTTCTGGCCACCTGCAGTGAGGATATATGTTGTATGTATTTCACTTGAACGTGCATTTAACCATGGACTCACAATTTTTACACTACCCATTCAACGTAAAGGAAAGAAAAATTCCAATTAGAATAGTACCCGCGAAATTTAATTATGAGAGCTAGAATATTTCAGTGTGGTCAAAAACGCTGAAGAATTTTTGGCATGTCAAATACAACTAGCACTAATTCATCCAACAGCTCAGGATTCTAAAACTCAAAAAGGTCTTGAAAAACTCTTTAGGTTTGGGTTAGATGGGTAAAAGAATTTTTTTTAACTGTAAAAACTCGTGTAAATGATAAAAAAAATTCTATGCGGTCAAGAATCGTACGTCTAAGACAATTACTGGTCGTATCTTGAAATGGCAATTTTTCGAGCCCTAAAAAAACGTTCACAGACTATTTAGATTGATCCAGAGGGGGTCAAATAGGCTATGCGAAAGTAGCAGGGAGTCAGAGTCGCGCTACATAATTTTTCTTTTACAAAAGAAGACAGCACAAATTATCTTCTGGACTTACAAGGAGATGCACCCAGAGTGAAATTCGGGATATTGATGAAACTTCGCTGGTGTGTAGAATAGGTAAAAATAAGCGACCTGTATTTTACCTTTACTTTACCTTTTACGGGGTGAAATCATCCCCTAAATTTGGGGGTTCAATTCTTAAGATATCTCGAAAACTATAAGAGATAGAGGAAAACTTTAAGTTGACGAAATGTTACTCTTTGAAAGACCTATTCGCCTGTATAGGTTAAACCAGGGCCGGGTTCATAAGAGGGGTGAAAATGTGGGTAAATTTTCTTGTACAGTCTGAATGGTTCAATGTATCAAATTTTTACCATTATAAATAGAAAGAGCACCAAGAATTAGGGGATACGTGTTTTTGCGTTTTTTCGAAATATATGTCGGGTCCAAGCCATATAAAGAAGAAAAAAGTAAGGTAGATTACATTGCATTATTATTGATTGCAAATACGTTCTATAGTTTTTTATTTTTATGTTTATTTTCATCATGAAAATGTAAATTTTTACTTTCCGATAATGATTTATGTATTTTTCAGTACTTACTTAATTGGTAATTTAGCCATGTGTATATTTGGATACTCATATTTGATATTTTTTACATCCATTTCTACCAAAGTTCTCTGGTCTGCAAGTGTTGTTCAACAAGAAGCAATAATCTTTCGTTCAACAACTGCCTTTATCTTCTTGCAAATTGGTTTTTAACCAAATAAACGCGGTTTATTTCTTTCTCAATATTCAAACTATTATTCTTATCCTTTTTGTATGTTTTACAGGTGTCAACCCCACTTTTCAAATCGCAAAATTTATTACAAAGCACCTGGACAATGAGCGAAAGAGATTATTGCTTCTTGTCGAATATTCATTAAAACAAGCACACCAGAGAACATTCACTTTCGCAGAAATAGGTATAAAGAATATCGAATAGAGGTAAAGGTGGTAAAATAAGCCCCGATTTTGTTTTTTGTTACTAATTTTTTTCTTTTTAGTTCTTTTATTAAAATTTCTTAGGTAATGTCAACAACAACAGCTTCAGCAACTAACATACAAATATAAACCTTTTATTGTTATTTTTGGTATATTAAACAAACAAAAATGCTGAGCAAGTCATTTTTTGGGAAAATCGATTTATGCTGGTAATATGAGCCCCTATGAAATATAATGCAACATAAATTAATTCCTTTTCTAGGTTTTCATTCATAATGGACTTTCTTTCTAATTTAGTGGAGACAGCTTCTTCAGAGGTTTTATCCAAACGGGCAAGTCTCTGAATTGTGGATCTAGGCACATTAAAGGTTTTGAGGCTTTTTTTATTCCCATCTCTTTACCCTTAATAGCTCTTACAGTATTAATTATATCATCCTTGTCCCATAATCTTCATTTGTGTTTTTTAGGTGGATTTAAGTGTTTTCTTGGCTTTTGTAACAAAAAATCAAAATCTTATAATGTACGTAATATGAGGGGGCTTTACATTGGGGGCTCATATTACCAACACAAAAGGGGGTTCATTTTACAACCACGGCCAATTTGGAAATCTAAGGTTCATAAACTATTTCAAGATTGCACAATTCCGCAAATACTCACCACAGAATAATCTGAATGTTTTACTCTATCATATACCATCACTGAATGTTTTTTATTTCTACAAATAATCAACGAAAAAAATTAGTAAAATCTTATCTTTCAAGTTTTTTCTGCACGAAAAATTAGAAAACATGCGCTCACAACCATAACAACACAAGTAACTGAACTAGAGTACTTCAGCGGCACAATTAATAAACTAATAACTAAATTTAGAAGTTCATTAAAAATAACTGCTAGATGGAACTTGATTACTAGTGAGAAATTGAAGGGGCTCATATTATGTGGACCAGGGCTCATTTTACCAGCTCTACCTCTATGAGTAACCAAACGTACACATGGCTAGATTACCAAGTAAGTTAGTACTGAAAAACATATGAATCATTATCGGAAGGTAAAATTTTATATTTTTGCGATGAAAATCAACATAAAAATGAAAAAAAATATAGAACGTATTTACAATCAATAATAATGCAACATAAGCTACCCTACTTTTTCTTCCTTATATGACTTGGATATCACGCATATTTCGAAAAAATGCAAAAACACGTATCCCCTAATTTTTAGTGCTCTTTCTACTTATGATGGCAAAAATTCGACACATTGAACCATTCAGGCAGTACAGGAAAATTTACCTCCATTTTCACCCCTCAGCCCCTCTTATGAACCCGGCCCTGGTTTAACCTACACAGGTGAATAGGTCTTTCAAAGAATAAGATTTTGTCAATTTAAAGTTTTCCTCTATCTCTTATAGTTTTCGAGATATCTTAAGAAATACAATTTGAACCCCCAACATTAGGGGCTGGTTTCACCGCGTAAACGTGGAAGATGGCTGATAAAAAAAGTACGGGTCCCTTATTTTTGCCTATTCTACACACCAGCAAAGTTTCATCAAAATCCCGAATTTCACTCTGGGTGCATCACCTTGTTAGTAGAAAAAAATCTATGCTCCTCTGAGCGGAGTAGAGTGAATCATGGTAAAAGCCGCTCTTTTGGCTACAAAAACGGAAAAGAGAGCTTAAATGAAACCAAAGCACAATTACGTGTTTTAAGGATGCCCCCTCATAAAAGAGAACTTGAACTATACATATTGCGAAGGATGATAAATTTGAATGCTGTCACTCTTGATTCATTCCTGTTTTTGATAAATTCTTATCAAATTTGTTAAAATTAGAAGAGCTGAGCTAACAATAAGTAAAAAAGGAGCTAACATCCTCAATAAAAATCATCGTTCCTAACTTAAATGGTACCTTAGTTGAAATCACTGATCACTATAGACTGACCATATGTGTGTAAGTGGTCGCACCTATTAAAACACGTTAAATATTTGCCACCTATATTAATATACATTATATCAAAAATAAACTACAGTAATTAATGCTATAAAAGATTACGGTAATAAACGGTACTTTCTTTTACAAGCATTGTTTATTCGCAAGTACTAAGAAATTTCAAGAAAAGACGCACCTATTTCCAATAAAACCAAAAAATTACTCATTAACATATTTTTACATCATGTCTCCAACGTCTTCAAGTCTCCAGCGATTGCTTTTCGCTTTATGTAACGTTAGTAATTAAAAATTCCACTCCGATAATGATTATATTAAAAAATAAATAAAAAAAATAACAATACTGTTGAACAATTAAATTAATCAGTGGTATGCATACAAAATATCACTGGCGACCGTGTATTTTCCTTTTTATGACACATAGAAAAAAATCAAAACAAATTTGCTGCACATCATGATCATACAAAGAATAGTAAGACGCATGTAACATATAGAAATGTTATATTAAAATTTCTATTAACTAATAATATCCCATAGTGGTCCTGTTACATACAGAACCGGATTTATATCAACCCATACAAAATTTTACAACGAATCTATTAAAACAGGTGAAGTATAGGAAAGATAAGCGCTTTCTGGTGTATTTTTCTCATCAACCATATCTTTTAGGAAAATTGGAACAAATTTCCCTATCGCCTTAGCAATTCCCTGCTAGAGAATCTGAGGAGACCACAAGTAAAGTACTGAGAGGCCTCCACATGAGAAATTCCCCGATACTTCTCAAAGTTAAATCCAGCCCTGATTAAATATATAGACATGTAGTGGTTGTGTTCATTGTACAGGAAACTAGGGCTTTATAAATTCTATGTGGTAGATACCTACTTGTTCCTTTATGTTTTCGTTTTTCCGCAGATAAAAAAAAAGTGTCGCTAGTTTTTAGTGTTCTACAACAGATTTAAGTTTCATCAAAATTGATAGGTCCGGCCTCGGGACCTTTACTTGTAAGACATTATTTTCAATATCATACTTCCCGTCATATTGATTTCTTATATTAGTAAAATAAAGGTATTAGGATCTTATTTGCTGTAGCAGATCTTCAAATTAACAGTAAATAATTTTATTAAATACTCGCCCTTTATTAAATTTTATCTGCGATAAAAAGTTAAAAGACAAATAAAGTAAAACCGTAAGATAGGAGCTACTTTAATATAGTAATAAGATATACATATATATATTATATACATTTTGTAATTTCGGAATTGTTTATTTGTAAAAAATAAAAATCCACCGCTATGACGTTATTGTCTATTTATATTCACTTGTTCTTAAGCGGCAAAGGATTCAAATTGATTTCGACATTTTTGTAATTTTCATGTACCCTTTACAAGTCATAAAATTTCAAAGTCACAGTACATAGCTTAATATTTACAGATAGTTACAGATTTCTATTATCTTAATTTTCAACTTTTATAAATTCTTAAAATTAAAGCTTTGTATGTGAATACAATTAAAATTTGCAAGTGTAGTGATTTTAAAATTTAACACGTTATTCGTAAAAGTTTACTATTTTCAGAAAAATATTGTTCCATTCAATATTATTGCCTAAATTTGTAATTTCGTTACATTACCGTAGAACGATTAATGGTCACTCGATTATCCGTCAGTTTCTGTTATCCGTCAACACCTAACCAAAAATACAGTCTCTGGTATTTTACCAAACGCATACGTAATCTCGTAGAAAAATAAATCTTTTGTCAAAATAAAGAATATGATTGAAAAGAATATGAAGTTATTTTTATTAGCAATAGTATGTTGTGTATTGCTCTTTTTGGAATAAACTAATAACCACTGGAAAATTGCAAGAGATGACAGAAATCGTCGTTTAAATCAGCATTTGTTTATTTCAACAAGGATAATACCCCGCTGAACTGTATTCCCCACCGTATACATAACAATTTATTAGGTCATCCGGAAAGTTCGTGCCATTTTCGGAGTCACTCGGATGAATTCATATTTCTTCTAGTAGCAACCGCAATCGATGCATGCAACAACATGTTAGTGTTAGGCTGACAGTGTTGCTTGTAATATGTACCATTATGGCTCTACAGCGGTATTGTTTTAACTCCTTATTGCGTCACTGGTCGGCCTATGGCCTCCCAGTGACGTAATAAGTATTATCTGTGATAACATTGTGATACTTTTCTAGTCTCTGTGTGTGTTTCTAGTCGGTTTTCTCCACTCCGGGGCCCTTTAGACCTCGGAGGGAGTTCCAGCGATGGCTTCCAGGCCTTGGTGACCGGTCGCTCTGTCTAGTACTTATCGTACCGTCACCAAGGACTGTCCACTCTTTTAAAGCCCTGGGATGGCAGGGCCCATCGATGGATTTTATATGTGTATGTTTGTCCGTTGTCTATTGCATTTATGTGTTCCTGTCTTTACGTGTTGTTTTTTATTTTTACTGTGTTTGGCGGCGCATGCCCTTAGTAGGCGATGCCGCCGGGTGCTGCTGACCGCGCCATCCACCGGCAGCAGTACCCCAATTTTAACTAAAAAAAAAAAAAAAAAAAAAAAAAAAAAAAAAAAAAAAAAAAAAAAAAATATGTACCATACATCTTTAAACAGTGTTTAAATAATATTAAATCATGTCATGTTATACGAGTTTAAAAAAGGTACTAATGCAGCTGACGCAACGAGAAATATTTGTAGTGTTTATGGTGATGATGCGTTTTCTGACAGAACTTATAGAAAGTGGTTTGCTAGATTCCAAAAGGGTAACTTTTTTTGGAAGGTAAAGCTGTCTCCGTTCGACCTGTGTGTATTGACAATGAATTTATCCATCAAGAAATAGTGCGAAACCTGAGGCAAACTGTTAAGAATTAGCGGCAACTTTTGAGAATTCAAAGTCCACAGTTTTCGGCCATTTGAAGAAAATCGGGATGATCATTTAACCAAAAACGGCACGAACTTTCTGGATGACCCAATAAAATATCTTTAATTAATAATTTGATTATAATTTTTTTTTTATTTCCCGGTCATTTGCTTATAATATATCTAACAATAATGAAAGAATAACATCTTGTACCATCATTACTAATAATCACTATAAGTACACATTTTCCGTTCAAATGCCAAAGCTAGTAGTAAAATAAATTTATTTATAAATTACTGTTATCCGTCTAATTTGACTAGCCATCACAAACTCGATTCTAGCGGTGACGGTTAATCGAAATGGTACTGTATAACATTTTTATTATTACATATGTTTAATAAAAATGAAATGATACTGTACCAAGTTTATACCTACAAAAATTTATATTTGTGTAAACCGAGCATAATATATTGGAAATGCATGCATAAGTAATTAATGAGTCGTTAACAAATTGTTTGTTGGTGGGTATGATGTAATAAAACATGGATAAAATTATGACCATTGATGGTCACTGACCACTATTGACTGACCATTACATGTCATTATATCATTATAGTGCATGGACTTTTAATTACTTCGTATGGACGTATATATGTTAAAAATAACTCAAATAATGTAACTGAAAATATCTTCCTCCTACTAACATGTTACTGTAAATTAACAAAATTTTGCCTACAAATTAAGTTTCTTCCTGTTTGCTAGGTTCGACGTTTTCACAGAAAATTGTTTTCTTCAATAACAGATTTAAAGGTTTTAAACTTGTAATTTCATTATTTGACTTTATTTGGCGATAAACCTCAATATTAAGACCAACAAAAAACCAAACAGAATTTTTTAACCAATCTTTAACTATACCAGTTGAAAAGAGAGATAATTTAATTTACTCAGTCCCGTGTGGTTCCTGCGAAGCCTTTTACATCGGTCAGACCTCGAAAATGCTGGAACATCGGCTAAAACAACATCGATGGGATCTGAAAAGGGGCGATTTCAAAACTGGCTTAGCACAACATTCAAATGAAAACGACCACCGTTTTGTTTTTGATGACACCAAAGTGCTACATTTTGAAAAAGTTTACCGAAAAAGATTAATTTTGGAAGGCTTATGGATAAACACCCAAGAAACACATTGTAATAATCAAACTAATGTGTCAAATTTGACATGTTATCAAACAATGTGTAAAAATGCGCAGAAGTTTCTAAAAAATCATCCAACGCAGTAAATGTCAAATATGTATATAATAAATATAATACACTAAATTCTCATTACAAACATACATAATTACATTGGATTTTGTCATTAGTAGAAAGATGTTTTTACTTTATTTTGTTTGTTTTTAAATTAGTATTATACTTTTACTTCGTTTTCATTATGTATTTATTAATAATTTAATTAATTGTTTTATCTAATTATGTGCAGTTTTAACTTCTGTAAAATTCAATATTTTATTTTATTCTATTTTAATTTTAACCTTATTTGTTTTATCTTAAAATTGACGTGTTAAAGGATATATTTTTTAAAAATTTTTATTTGTAAGTATTTTTTAAAACATTCTTCTTTTTGCTGTTTCTTTAATAACCTACATTGTTAATTTTATTTTATTTTATTTTTTTGATAAGGCCTGATGAGGGGGATGATTTAGAAAACCCCGAAACGTACGTCGCTCTGAATAAAAATAATTTTTCAAATTACAACTGGTGATTATTTTCCAAAATCCTTTCCTTAATAAACTGATTTGGAATCTTGCTGTCCTACTAATAGTTTAATTTGTTATTTTTAGTGTTCTGTAACAAAAATTGGCAAAACGGAGCATTTATGTTATCACTTCAGGAATCATCCGCCTGTTGGAGTAATTATTTCTGTGGTAAATTTTAAGGAATAATTTACAAAGCGGAAAAAACTGATGTCCTCAAGCTTTATTGTCAAAAAGATTGCTCAAAAAAATCTAAAAAAATTCATTAAGATTAAGAATGAGGTGTAGAATATTCAAAGAAAATTATCGGGACTAAGTTTCCTAACGCTGTTTCCTTGGTATACAAAAAGAGAGTTTGATGGCAAATTTTGCTTTGATCAAGATGTTATTAGTCAGTAAATGTTAGTGTTATATTAAACGCGTATTTCTGTGTACTCTTTAAAGTTTGTTAAAGAAGAAAGAAAGAATAACTGATAAATCTATACACGAAAAATGTAACGATTTCTGCGTATAGGTTCCTTTTATATACTTAATAATTTTTAGTGTATCGGAAATTCTGTTTCCGCTAACACGATTTGCTCGGAAAAACTGATAGAATATAAAATTCTATTGCACATACTAGCTAGGTAGGTACTTGATTCATACCCACTTATCAATAAATAATAGTTTAACTCATTAAACTTTTTTCTTTTTTGACTTATTTATGATACTTTTTATTGATGACTGTTTATATCAATTTTAAAAAAAAAAATTATGTATGCCTGATTTACATATTCCAAGTATTTAGTATTCAGTTCCGAGACAACAGTTTAACTTTTTTCAAATCAATAAAAAAAGACACTAATTTGCAAATAACAAAAATGTGAAATTTTTTTTTGTTAGTATTTATTTATATTGTTATTTAATAAACTCATCCAAGTAATATCAATTGCCCACTTACAGTACCTACTATTGTCCAAGTATATTGTTCTGTCATTATAGTAATTATATGTAAATTTTTTTGTAATAAATTACACACTCCTCTGCCTGTGTTTTTTACATTTACTATACAACAATAAAACTGCGGTGAACTTAATGAAATTGATTCTTTTTGGTGGAACGAATACACAAATAGAAGGTATGTACACGTATGGCATCGTATGGGGGGAGGAGTATTTCCACAAAAATAATACTTTAATCCAGGGCTTCTTAAACTCGCGACCCCAAATAGAGATATATAAGTATTTTGTAAGGATTTATTGAATAAGTAACAATATACTATGTGAGTTTTTCGAGAGTTGCCATTTCTATTACAACCAAATTTTTATGATAGAAATGGTACTGGAAAAGGTTCTTTTCTTGGATGTAGGTTCTTTTATCGGTTGAAGTAGCCTCAAGTACATATGCATATTTTTACCGCCTAACTGATAAATTAAAGAAAAATTAAAAAATTAAACTTGGGTAAAAAAATTTTTTTGCACATTTATGTTGTTAATTAATGCATTAGATCAGTTTTATCGAAAAATTAATATATAGTTCCATTTAAAAATCTATAAGTTTGTATCATAGCTCGAAAACCATAAGAGCTATAAAGCTCCTGACTGTAGCAATCGGTTGCCCCCGTCGATATCTACAACTCTCATTTGAACAATTTTTCGATTAAATCAACGGTTTGGCTGTAATAAAAATGGCAACTCTCGAAAAACTCGCACAGTATATATACATATAAAAAAATTTTCACTATGACCCCAAGATTTCGCCTAGAGACCACAAATGGGATCGCGACTCATAGTTTAAGAAGCCCTGCTTTAATATATTATGAGTAGAAACAACTGGTCTCAAGAATATTCCAAGAGAACACGACTATTCTCGCCCAGCCTTGCTTTTTTAAGCTATAGCGCGATAAAGGATTTTAAGAAATTTTCAAAAATTAATGTAAACGTAGACCAGTGAACATATTATATTAGGAGATACATATTCTACAGACTGAGTTAATAAATGAAGTTTCCAGATACGCTCAAGTTATGATTAACAATTTTTAGTGCCTTTTCGTTTAATTATAGTCGAAATATAATACTGATAATAAAAGGGCCTAGCCGTATTTCCATAACGAAACTGTCCCCAATAGCAACTTATATTAATAAGTATACTAGCGGTATGGTGAGGCTATAAGTAATTGATATCTACCATCTTCCGGGCTAAAACCGAATAGTTACGGAAATAACTAAAAAATAATAAAAAATGAGTGCTTTATTCAAAAATATTTTTCTCGGTAACGAGGTACTTAATATAAAAAAATAATTCTCAGTATTTTTAGTACAGTTACTAATATAAGTTACTATTGGGGCCAGTTTCGCCATGGAAGTACGGCTAGGCCCTTTAATTTCTTTGACATAAAACTGCAAAATTTTGGAAAAGAATGGTATTTTAATTTTATTTTCAAATACTTAATTATACAAATCATGTCTTGCAATAAATATAGTCCCGTTTACTGAATAACAGACAGAACATTATGTTCCTTATATCACACTCCGTTAGATGCTTCAATGAAGTGGTCAGTAAACTGACTTTACACGCTGTCTATTTACTATAATAGAATTCATTAGTCTATGATTATAAATTATTCATTATATTTAATTTAAATAGCTGGAAAATCTCTACGTACCTAAGCTTCGCTTTCATCAAGAGTCTTGGCGATTTTTTCTATATTTTGCTTTAATGAAACCAAATTGTAATATATGATACTTCAACATAGGATATTCTAAAACTTTGTAACAAATGACTTTTTAAAAAAATGTTACGTAACACCTTTATCCACTCATGTCTTCAATTTTGGTATGGGTTTTGTTAAAGTATGCAATAGTACAGAAAGGTCTTGGTCTTAATCTTGCAAAATGTGCACGATTGAGATTAAGACCGATTTTGCTCATTACTAATTATGATCATGTTTACAAGTAGGTAGTATACTTGAATGATTTCTCATGGAATATCACAAATTAATAGTCCTTTATTCCAGTTTTCAAGATCCCCTTTTCTTGAATTGCAAACATAAAATATCATAAAATTTATCATTCAAAAATTACCACCAACTTTTTTTGTTTTCATATCATACACATTTCTACTGTTATCTTGGAAAAGTCATCAAAATTTTTGGAAATTTTACGTATGAATTCTACTTTGAATTTTTAATGTTTAAAAATTTATTACTCCAAAAAGTGAAAAGTATGGGCAAACTAATTTAAATGTCTTGTGGTTTAGAAGTCAGGTTTAGTGTGACATGTTTCGATCAATACAGCCATTACCAAACAAGTCATAATGTTCAAAACAAGTTACAAAATTTATAACATAAAACTGGTCTTTTTTTCTTTTTTTTCTTTATATATATACATATATATACATATATATATACATATATATATATATATATATATATATATATATATATATATTCCCGCTACCTTTTAATATGTGTTCTCCTATGGAAGTAAAGAGCTGAAATTTGGTAAGTGGGACATTTCCGATGCACCTCATACTATCTCAAAGTGGGGTCAAATTTTAGGCAAATTTTGGATCAACCCAACTTTTAGGGGGGTGGTGGGCAACAAAACAATAAATCTTTTCCAAACCGGTTGGAAGTAACGTTTCGGTCGATTATCTACAACATATCCAGTAGAGTAGAGGGGGAAAAACGATTTTGACTGGATCTAACACGCCCACAGCCCCTTAGAGTTCACATAGAGGGTTAAAATTTGGTGTGTTGATAAAGTTCGTACCTAGGTTGTGCTTTTTGGACGTAGTAATATTTTACCCCCACCCCTCTCATTTTTAAGCTACAATTTTATGCTTTTTTGACGTTTTCGAAGTTTGTACCACTTTTGCAGGTCACCCAAATAAACCTAAAAGGCTGAAATTTTGTATTTGGTTTGAGTGAGTATCAAGGGGGTGCCTTTTAGGGGTCTCAACTTTTAACCCTTACCCCCCCACCATTTTTATCCCAAAAAGAGCATGATATTTCTTGTTTTTTAACAGTTTCGTTCAGGTCAAAATCTCCCCAAATAGACTTAGAGGGCTGAAATTTTGTGTACAAATTAAGTTAATAGCCAGCCACTGCTTTTTGGAGGTTTCAAATTTTAACCCTCTCCCCCACGATTTTTACGCCAATATTTCCTTGATTTTTTTGCCTTTTTACTAACAAGCCTAAAGACTCTCTGAGTACACGTAGAGGGCTGGAATTTTGTACATGTATTGAGTTAGTATCCAGTTAGTGCCTTTTAGGAATTCCACGTTACTTTTCCCCCCACTTCTCCCATTTTTACATCGGAGTTCAATGGTATTGTTAAATGTGTTTAAAATGCTTTATATTTATACTATAAGACAAGTAGGCGAATAGTACTAAATTTAAAAATTAAAAAAAAATGAACTTACTTTTTTTTCGACTTACGAAAAAAATTCGACTTACGTGATGGGGCCCCGCTGCTCGCGGCGTTTTTTATTGTTATAGTAGATAAAATGCTCCAAATAATTCTAACAATGAGTTTTTTAGCCTTACTATAACGAAATAATCAATTGTCAACTTACAATATGTATATATTTACTAATGGTTACATTGCCCTATATTTATAAATAACTTTTTAACTCTCTATTATTAACTTCATCTGCTCAAAATTGCTGAATCATCCACTTTTGTACATAAGTGATGATCTCTGATGGTGATTCTTTTAATTGTCCATTATAAAAATTAAATTTGTCTACAGTGATTTATCTGATTCATAATTGCGTTAATTATTATGTAATTTAAATTAATGTAAGAATGGACATGAAAAAAAATACATATGTGTTCAAACTTGTAATATGTATATTAACGAAATTACTCATTAAGTTCAATACTAGAACAAGTAAAAATTCAAAGTAATTAAAAAATTTTTTGCCATTAAATATGCAACGACCCTTTGGTTATTACTGCGGAATTTTTGTAAAGAAATATTAAAAATTTCTTCAGTCTTTTTTGGGAAGCATAATTTCAGGCAGTACTATATAGTACCATAGTATTAAGATAATTTGATTTGTTAGTATATATTATATTAGACTGGTTAGCCATAGATTCGTTAATTTTGTGGTCCCAAATTTAAAATCCATATATAACTCAGTGGCGTAGAGTCTAATTATCAATAATTGCAAAATAAATGTGTTTATGTGATATACATTACATATGCAGGTATTTACTACTGAAATAAATTATATGAAAGAAATGTGTTTATAAATGTGTACTTTCGGAGTTCGAAAATGATTACCTTCGTCTTGATGAAGGTGGGTTCGCGAATATTTAGGTAGTTTAACATAGTATCTGCTTCCCATTTTTAAATTATGGTTTCTACCTATTTGAACGTCACTGACAAAATATATGAAACTTAGGGTATTTTTGTGTATTTGGTATAGGCGCTTTCAGTTAAATTTAAGCATGATTCATTACTTAGGAATTTAAGAAATTCCAGTGCTACAACTTTAATAAAACGTTTGTCTTAGGTAATAGCATAATTTCTATGGATAAAATATACTAAAAATGTGTCTGATAATGTTATTGTTTTACAGTAGCCAATTAGAAAATAGAATTTGACAAGCGGACAATTCAAAATTTAAAAAAAAAATTATACATACCTATTTAAATTAATAAAATTAATCATAAAATTTATTGAGTCAAAATGTATTTCTTTACATTGAAATATACTAAATATAGAGTTATTTAAAATTAGAGTGACATAGTTTTTTCTGAAATAAAAAGCTTAATTAAAGTCATAATCTTCTTAGCATTTTTATGTTTTTGGCCATTTTGGCTATGTAGATGATGTAGTTGCCGTTTGATGTGACTTTTTTTACCTTCTACGTCTACGAACAATAAAGAAAATAATATTTTTATAGCATCTTTTTCTTATCACTACTGAGTTCATTTTAATTTTGAATTATTTTTGGAAATCTACGGTTTTAAAATACTTAAAACTTTAAACATAAGGTAATAATACATATGCATTTGGTAAGAGTGATTTTAACAGTCAGTCATAACAGTAATTTTAATTCACTGATAAAATTCAAAATTAGTAAAATAAGGTGAATTTTCAACAAAAAAAACTGTAATTATAAAATACAAGTATAGGTTTTAGACATAGTTATTACGTTATATGATAAAACGTTAACGATTTTCTAAAATAAGTACTGCACAAACCAAGAATATGGTTAATAATTAGTAAAACCCTACGTACTTTCTCAATAAATTAATATAAAACTTATATTCGACAAATTATATTAAGAATTAAATAAAACAAAACAAATTTTTTATTTTAACTTTATTTTAAATAAAGTAATACAAGATTTACTATGAGGTTATGTTACAAAAACAAACCAATATGAAATAATACAAAACATAAATTTTTATTAGTCACTAATAATTATACAGGATTGTGTTCAAAACTAAAAAAAAATTCACTGGAACACAAAATGTTTATTAATCAGTTTGAAAAACACACAAAATTTTACCACAAACGTACAAAATCAAAATACGAATACACAATTTACTAAAATTTTTAATAATCTTAACAGTAAGAAATAAACAGAAAATTAATTAATGAATAGATTACTTATTTGACAATTTTAATGTAACATTGTAAGTTTTTAAAAAATATAAATAAAAACATAACACGAATTAAATAAAGACACTTTGGCCGGCCATTATTTCATAAATATATTCCAATTTTCTAACAATTAAAACCACATACCAATGTGTAATCTATGAATTATTTGATTGTTGCCAAATTTAAATTTAACGAAACGAAGAAAAAAGTGCGAATAAAAAACGATACAGTTAAATAAATTTTAAAGTTACAATTAACAAAGTCATTTATTTTTAAAAATAATGTAATTTACATTTTGATTTTAATAAGAAGAGGTATAAATAAAAAAATCAATCTTTTTTAAAAAGTTGAAAATTGGCAACACAATTTTAAATGTGTAAAACCTTATTCTGTGTGTAAAACGTAGACATAAGAATAGGCAAACGTTTTTGACGTCTCCGGACGTCTCCTATACAAATACATTGGAACATTCCTTCTTAGCTTTATCTCTATCATTACTGCAATTGTGTAAATTTTAAATCTGCAGTTTGTTTTTAGAAAAGAATGGAAGATTGATTTGTTTCGAATATAAGATCACTTGATGATCAATTGTAACTGAAATACAGTATATTAGAGGAGCAACTTAACCCTAATTTTTAATAAAAAGCGACCACGAGCGTTCTAGTGGCGGATTTTTCTTTTAATCGATTCAAAATTTAAAAAGGAATAAAAAATTCCAATACTATTTTTTTACCAAATGCCGGCGTCACTGTGACAACTTGAAATTAATGAAAATAATAGGTAAGATACATGTATAAATTTTGTATTTGTAGTATTCTCTAAACACAATTGATATATAAAAAAAAATTTCAACATTCTTTTAGAGAGAGAAAAAACTAATGACAGATATGATATTTTAGAATTAATACGTAGACTAAAATCAAACATTTATAAGAAAACTTGTCAAATTATTTATTTTTATCAATTTTTAGCATTGAAGCCGTGGTTTAATCAAAAAATAGTATTTGAATTTTATATTTTATTTTAAATTCTGCATCGATTAAAAAAAATACCAGCCACTAGAACGCTCGTGATCACTTTTTCAATTTCTAAGCATATTTTTAAGGGTAAGTTCCTAGCCTATATGGTTATTATAGGTTCGTTTACTCCTGTAACTATGGAAATGGCTCGTGTGTCTTAAATTGTCGTAAGAAAAATGAGTAGATATACTATAATAACATATATCTGGCCTATAAAAGTCTAGCAAATAGCGTAAGACTAATGCACCTTGAGTATAATTAATATGACTATTTAAGTTAAATTTCGCTTGCTAATTGGCAACATTCTGTAAATTCTACTTGCTGAGTGGTTTAAAAGCGGAAGCAAAAGTATTTTTAGTCGTTTGGAACTAAAAATGCCGCTTTACTTCCTATTATGGGGGATTTAATTATGTACTTTAGTACCGGAATTGCAAAAAATTATTTCAAGTAAGTAATAAAAAACTAGTGGAATAACAATCTAGTGTGTTTCGAAGGTTTAAGTCACTTTCCATTAGTTATGGTTCATTTCAGTTAAATTTAACCATGCTTCGTCACTTTGAATTTAAATAATTTCCGTTTTCTTGGCTTTATCTCTTTTATTATTGCATTTATGTAAATTTTAAATTTGCAGTTTATTTTTAGAAAAGAATAGAAGATTGATTTGTTTCGAATATAAGAATTATTTAATTTTTTAACGAAAACTCATGATCAATTGTATCTGAAAAGAGGTATATAAAAATAATATAGTGATGTAGACTGTTTTCTCTTTTTACATATTCTTAAACTTACACTTAAGTCATTACTAATCTTAACGATGGAACTTACACATATCCATATAAGTATTATTATAGCATAGTATTCATTGTACTATCCATAATAGAATGTCTAATTGCTTTTAATTTAGACCAATTATCAATCACTATATTTACACGACAACTATGGTCAACTACGACAACGGCTATCTGTAGGTACGTATACATACGCTCACATAATAGTTGTTTATATTAACTATATTGTGAGAGAAGTTTGTGTGATTTCCATGCGACCGAGTTCGAGGCTCTGATTGCGTTAATAACAATTTATACGTCATTTGATAATATAATATTTACTTCAAAAGGGACTAACAAATATAAATGAAATTATATTGATTACGTATTGGACTGAGCAAAATTGATTTAAATAAATTTTTTGCTTAAAGCACATACAAATAGTGTTGAGTTTCTAGGCAAAACCAGTGAAGCCAAGAGACATGCAAGAGGATCTTCAAACATATCCCTTCTATTTAAGTTTTTATTAGAATCAGTAATAAGTAGGTGTGAGATTTGACGTCTGAAGAATATCAGAATTTAATGTATTTATTCAATTTACTTAAAAATAACAATATGTTTTGTGCAAAATTATTGCAATAAGAAAACTAATCTTGTTCTCTCTTGCATTTTAAAATTCTATTACGACCAAAAAATTTCAAAAATTTTTTGGTCGTAACAAGTTCTGTGACAAGTTTTTTGAAATATTGTATACGTATGAGTAATGTTCAATTTTACTAACATCTGCTTTGATTGAAGGCGTTAACTAATAAGCCATACTGAAGATTCTTCAAATATTTTATTAATAATATCTTAACCCAATCATTTAAAGAAAGTGTAAGAACAATTTATCGAATCGGGAGCGTAGCGATATCATACCGAGAGCGGAGCATTAATGTGGATCGGGCCTTATTTTGGCATCCTAAAAGTTCCTTAAAAGTCTCATAAGATCACGTGTGAGCGTCCTTAGGTATTGAAAGTCAAAGGTCTTGAAAATCAGTTTTTTAGAGATATCTCGCTTTCTTTGCCTTAAATCGTTTTTGCATTTATTATAAAAGTTATAGAGCCAAGGGGCCAAACTACTATATGATAGATAGCATTTCGACTGCCGCCAGAGTTTTATGTCATCAAACTTGACAGTGAAGCCTCCCCATTTGCTATGGTTATATACATATTTAGAGTTTATGTTTGTATTTGTAGTATAGTGGATGTTAGTTAGTTAGTGTATGTATGATATTCGTTATGTATGTGGTCGAGGTGCATAGTGGGAGTGGATACATACAATAGAACAACTATATATGTATGTATCTACTACTAACACGATCTAACAATCACAGCCACCATCTAACAATGCATGTTTACTCTTGTAGAGCCGACGGACGACTAGTCAGTAAACATTATAAAATGCAGCTTATTGCAACTTTCGGACTACACTTTTTTGTATGTAGGCTTCATCTGTCTCATCTGTGTATAAAGCGTAAAATTCTCTACAAATTTTGTTTCAAGCACTTTTCGATGCGTTTTGCTGTTTTGGAGATAGAGCGCGATGAGTGTGGAACGCTCAGCCATACATGCTATAGTACCAGGTCAATCTCGAATCTAAATCTGTAGTACGGTTTTGTAATGAAATTATTTGCTAAATATTAGTTTATTAATTTTTTGATACAGGGGTGGCCCACCCGCGGCCCTCGGACCGCATGTGGCCCCCCTAGAATTTTTTTTGGCCCGCGAGATTTATCACACTTATAAATAATATGTTTATTTTACATTGACCAAGGTAGTAAAAACCAATGTATAAAAAAATACATAATATATAGGAACATATATAATATAATTTTATATGCGGCCCGCGGAGTTATGATGTGCTTCCAAAGTGGCCCACAAGATCATTTGGGTTGGCCACCCCTGATTTAATACATTCTTATATTTAAATATATTAATTATAAATCAAATTGTTATTTAATATTATTTACCATTTTCATATGAATATATAGTAGAGTATAATTTATAAAATTATTTTAAATAATTATTCTTATTGAGGATAATTGGAATTTAAGTTGGTAAGAACTTCAGTATTTCTGTTCTAACAAGGAGAGGGCACAATCTGGGAAATTGACTTTGGGATGGGATTTCGCAGGATTATAGTCCTTTTGAAGATTAATCAATTGTGAAAATATAAAGATCCATTGGCCAGTCAATTTCGAGAAAAACACTTTAAAGATTCTAACTTCATTTACTGTATGTTTACATATGAGATATCTGAATGTCAAATCAACAGTTAGCGTGGCTCAGTCGGTAGCGTGTCATAGTGGCAACGAGTGCACGGGTTCGATTCCGACTGCAAGTAATTTTTTTTTTTATTTTGTTAATTAAATATTAAAATTAATAAATTTCAAAAATAAATAATTATTTCTAACAATAAATATCATAAATTAAAATGTAATTGTGTTCGTTTTTAATTCGTAACCATTTACTTAATATTTTTTTAATAAGTATCCTAGCTTTTCTTACATAGGTAAATAATAAAATTACCAAAACCGTTTTTTAATTAAAAACATTAAGAATTTTATTGATTATAAATTTACTTATAATTATATACAAGTAACCGGAATGATAATTTTCTTATTAGATGTCTATCCCTCTCTACTTATCATCGCGTTCTTCAGTTTTATTTAACCTTCTCTATGTGTATCAAATTGTACGCGTCTCTTGCAATAATAAAATGTGTTGTATTAACATGTAGTACTAGCGTATACGACAATCTTTATAATATACTCATAAATGAGTACAAGTTGAGGATATGTATTTTATTGCTAGAAATGAAAGGCAAGGAGGGTATTGATGATATTTAATTGTTAATTAGCTTAAATACAATCAAACCTAATTGCAATTGGCATCATTATTAAATGAATTGTTCTATCTGATTATACAAAACAAAGGAACTCAGCTAGATAATTCTCTTTTTTTGCCAGTGTAAGTTTATAACACGTATAAAGATGAACAGCGTACAGTATCTGCTCAAAAATAAGGGAGATACTTTTGACAATTAATATAAAATTCTCACAATCAGTCAGAAATATCAAGTGAAGAAATAGAAATTGACGGCATCCAAATTTATATCAATATAAAATCTAATGTTAATATAAAAACAGGTAGATAATGCCATCCAATTGATATTAAAAGATTGTGATCCGTAAAGGAACTCTTTAATTGTGTTATACTTGAGGAAATGTTAACTAATCGAAAGCTGGCTCGTAGCCGAACAATGGCTGTGTTCGAGCAGAAAAAAATTTTTTAGGCGCTTCAAGCCGCTTCATATGACTGACTAATTTTCTGCTAGGACAGAAATCAAATGATGCGTAGTTCTGTCTTTCACCAAATTTAAATTTTACTGCGATAAATTACAAAATTCTGCCATATTGTTGTTTACTCTGATGATTCTTCAATAATATGATCCATAATGTTATTCATATTGTGTAAAATATATAAAAGAAATAACAAATTTTCCTATGAATAACTCTTATTGAGGTTATTTTGTTTAAATATCTATGACGACATTTTGCTTTTTGGTGCTTTGTTATTCTTAGTAAATCGCCATTTTGCTTTAAAGCGCTTTAAAGAATTTTTTCTGCTCGAATGCAGCCAATCTATTATAATGAAAAGTGACATAGAAAGATATTCTCATACATGCAACTTACATTGATTAAGCTTTAAAAACGTTCGCTATTTTTCACTACCGTTTTTGTTTTCGTGAACGGCTTACCCTTTACGAGATACTTATAATCACAGTTTACAGTAACGGAAAGCAGTGGAGAGTGATGGAACGATAAATTTGTCTGTCACCTAGTAGTGATTTAAATGTGATTTAATATCAAAGCTTTTTAATAAGTAGGTATTAAAAAACGGGAGCGTTTAGGTTTCCTTGCGTCCAGACTTTTTGGCAAGACACTGCATTTATAAAAATGGTGCCTGAACTGTCGGCTAGCATGTAGCCATATTTATATGGTGTCTGGGATACACTAGTCCTCAGAACGAGCCCACTGAGAAAATTTCTTTTAGTAAAGTAAATATTTTTTCCATACCTACAATGAAGAGTCCACGTTTAAAGGACGTTCATTCGTTAGATTTAATAGTAGATAAAAATTTTAATTTTAGAGAATTGAATTACATAGTTATCTTCCCTCAAAAATTTTAAGGCCTTCATTGATCATTTCTTAAAGTAATTGACGATTTAAAATCAAATTTTTTACACAGACCCATTAGGAAAAAACATTCTAAACAGCAATTTCTCGTGTTAAAATTATTATACATATATTATAAGGGTAGATATCAAAATAAAAAGTGTTTAAAAATATTCTTTGAAATATGCAATTTATATAATTTCACAAAAAAACATCGTATTGACGGTAGTGATGCGACTCGAGTGATGTTTACTCGAGTGACTCGAGTGAATTTGTCAAACTCGTATTCGAGTGAAAAAAAATTTTTTACTCGAGTCCAATTGCACTCGAGTTTCCGAGTCAACTCGGCACACCGAGTAGACTCGGTTAGGGCCAGATGTTACTTCACTAATTACAAAGAGACGGGTTGAAACTTGCACTTGATACGATAACAATAAATTAATAGGTATTAGGTTGATTTGATTGAACTATTGAATAATTATTTTATGAAAGTGGGACATACGTGTGATTTTGAATTTAGCTTTCGTTAATATTACTAGTAAAGACTAAAGTATAGGTGTATAATAATGATGTTCCGATTCGATTATTTTACCAATCGATTAATCGATTATATACTAATAATCGTAATCGATTTATAATCGGTATATTAATCGAGGTATAATCGATTATACCGATAATTGACTTAAATATAATAACCTGACTTTATCCACTTTTTAGTCAATAAAATTGAAATATTTAAAATTTACATATCTGTTTTCTAAAAACTAATATTTTATGATTTTCTTCATAATAGTTTCTTTATTCATTATTATTAAATAACATTTAATTGTAAGGTGTAAACAAAAGTCTGATACAGTTTGATTTTATAATTATAATGATTGATAATTGAAACTAATTATAAAATAACTAAGTTTAATTTTTATTTGCAATCAAAATTGCATAAATGTTATTTATGGTCATTAATTGGTCATCCTTACATGGAAATTTTATTATTCTTAAGAAGTCATTTTACTTTTATTTGTTGATTACATAAATAAATAATATGTACACTAATCATATGTATTTTATTTCATATTACCTCATATTACTAATTCAATAAAGGTATTTAAAAATGCTTAAAAAAATCTTACTCGAGTTGGAGGGAGTGAAATAGTTAACTCGGTTGACTCGAGTGACTCGAAAACTCGAGTACAATTCGAGTGACGTAGCAAAATTACTCGAGTGACTCGAGTCACAAAATCCTACTCGAGTCGCATCACTAATTGACGGACGTTAAAATGAAACATTAATTATTGAAATTAAAAAAATAAATTTTTCTGGTAGATTTTGATGTGTCTACGTACATAATATGCATACAAGGTCAAATAAACCGGTAACTTTCAATCAACAACTATGTATGCATTGATATCAGAGATCAGTACATAGGTGGTACATATAGCAATCATCTATAATACATCACAACACATCATATGACGATATGACAAATGAAATACAAGCTCTGTATGCATAACATATAGGTATTATGTTCTGTAGTAATTTGTGCTAGCTACATCACACTATTCTATAGTGTTTTGTGGACGCGCACGAACGTCTTAAAGATTCTACTCTGACTTCTTGTATTTCTTAACCTGTAGGTATTACTAAAATTATAATGCTGCATCATTTAATGTAAATAATAATAAAAAATAATAATAATGTGTTTAACGTCCATTTTTGAGACCATTTAGTCTGCATGCTGTAATATAAAAATCATATTATGTATACTAGTACGGGAGGTACTGGCGCATGAGTACCGAAAACTATTCCACCTCAATTTTTTTATGCGATCCTGTTGACATTGCCCTACTGATGATATAAATGCATGTTGCCAGGGGGCAACCCGGGGCCATATTGCTTAAACCGGAAGTTGTTTAAACAATTGCAAGGAATTGTCATTTTTTAACCGGACAAATTTTTTTTATATTCTATATTGAAATACAAATAAAAAAGGTCCTATGACTTTTTACGATAAAGTTAATAGTTTTCGAGATATGAATTTTTAAAAGTTCGAAAAATCTCAAATTTGGGTACTTTTGACCCATGAAAAATATATTAAAAAAAATAATAAAATATAAATAATACTTTTTTTAAATTCTTTATACAATAGTTAATAATATCCTTAATAGAGATTTAAAAAAATTTCATTGTTTATACCTGTTTTTTAATTGTTAATTTCGCGCCCTCTCAAGTATGCGTCCCCTACCTTTAAAATACCTTTAAGTATTTTTTCAACCGGACAAATTTTTCTTTATATTCTGTATTGAAATACAAACAAAAAAGGTCCTATGACTTTTCACGATCAAGTTAATATTTTTAGAGATATGAATTTTTAAAGGTTCGAAAAATATTGAATCTTTAAAAATTCATATCTCTAAAAATATTAACTTGATCGTGAAAAGTCAAAGGACCTTTTTTGTTTGTATTTCAATAAAGAATATAAAAAAAATTTGTCCGGTTGAAAAAATACTTAAAGGTATTTTAAAGGTAGGGGACGCATACTTGAGAGGGCGCGAAATTAACAATTAAAAAACAGGTATAAACAATGAAATTTTTTTTAAATCTCTATTAAGGATATTATTAACTATTGTATAAAGAATTTAAAAAAAGTATTATTTATATTTTATTATTTTTTTTAATATATTTTTCATGGGTCAAAAGTACCCAAATTTGAGATTTTTCGAACTTTTAAAAATTCATATCTCGAAAACTATTAACTTTATCGTAAAAAGTCATAGGACCTTTTTTATTTGTATTTCAATATAGAATATAAAAAAAATTTGTCCGGTTAAAAAATGACAATTCCTTGCAATTGTTTAAACAACTTCCGGTTTAAGCAATATGGCCCCGGGTTGTCCCCTGGCAACATGCATTTATATCATCAGTAGGGCAATGTCAACAGGATCGCATAAAAAAATTGAGGTGGAATAGTATTCGGTACTCATGCGCCAGTACCTCCCGTACTATACAACATATGGCCCAGTTTTGACGAGGTTTTTTATGTAAGTATGATCTATGATAATTTGCATTTTACAATGGATACAGTTTTCACAGTGTTTCCGCCATAATTATTTTTAGAAAAAAAAAAAAAAAAAACTATGTCCTAAAGCCTAAGTCCTTTAAGATTTCAAACTGAAATTGACGAGTACACACTTTTTGAATTGTACGGTTGGTGTGTATGACTTGCATAGATTATATCCCACGTAAATGAAGAAAGTACTATACATCTCAGAAATTATAAGCCAATTTTATATAATAAATAAAATAATTTATTAGTTACGATTAATTAAATAAAGAGAACAATATACAATTAGTATAATAGCCAATATTGTCTATTCATTCCAATAATTTCATTATATAAATAAACATTATCAGCACAGTTGTTTGTTAGCATCAAGAAAATTTTACCCAGAGCTTGGATCATTAAATTATTTCTTATGATTTGACAAAAATTGATTTTATTAATTAAAAGTTATTGTTTCATTAATTAAAAATGATTATTAAATTAATAATAATAATAAATATCATAGGGCTATTGTTCTTTTCATCGAAAAAGAATAGTTTAATTGAAAAAAGGCACCAAGCAAGCTAACGAATAAGCACTTTCAAATAATTATTGTAATAGCGTTTATTGAATTCGAAATAAAAAAAAATAATAGTAATAATAAAATAATAATCAATTAAGAAAATAAAAATATTTTGACCGTTCGAGAAAATTTTTGCTAGGTTTTAAAAATGATTAATTATTATTAATCTAATTTTTTAATTTTATTGGATGTACTAAAACTGTGGATCGTATTTATGTATATATGTAATATTCAGTTGAAGATTAGGCAATCTGGATTCAGATGATTAGGACGATAATTTTTTCAAACGTGTTAAAACGAAGCGCCTTAAAAATCGCAAATAAGATGATAGTATGATGAAATTGAAAGTGAATTAAGGATTTTCGAAACTGATCTTTTTATTTTTACCGAAATTAAGCATATATTATGTAGGATTACTAGTAAAAATACTTCTAACGAATCACATTTCTAAAAAAAAAATTGTCATTTTGATAGCAAAAATTAATTGTTTTTTTAAAAAAAATATTGTGTTTGTAAACGTTTACGAACATTTGCAAGTATTTTGTGCACTTTTATATATATATTTTTTTTTTTAATTTAAATTTGAAAAATCGATACTTGCAACGAATTCTAATGGACTTTACAATACAATTTTAGTAAACTTGAGGCATATATTTTAAATTTAGCCGCAATTACTGTAAAAACAAATGTGTAAAAATTTTTTAAAATTTTGCCAACAAAATTACTACACTCTGTAATAAATTTAAAAAAAAATTTTATTAATATTAATATTACGTCTTAGTTGATGAATAGATAGAGTAACTTATTGATTATTTTAAAAATTATTATCGATTAGCCAATAATTAGATTCGATCAATGATTAATTTTTGAATAAATGAAATAATTAGTTAATTAAATCTAAAAAAAATAGATGGTATCCCGCTTGGTACAAAGCCATTTATACACTATTCATGATAAAAAAATCTCAAAACTGATTATGTTCCTTAAACCATAATATAAAAAGTAAAATAAAAGTATAAGTAGACGTGTAAATTTACCTTTAGACTATGTTTTAATAAGAATAAAAAAAGTTATACTTGAACTTTTTTTAATTGATAACATACTAATATTAAATATGATCCAATAATTTTGATAACTTTTGATTCAATTACCATTTTATAATTTATATAAATAATTTTTCCTGTAATAATTTTTACTCTTACTTTTTAAGTTTTAGAGGAAAGTCAAAATTTAAAAAAAAATGTCTCGAATTTTATTATTATTTTGTTTAATTGGATTGATACTCGGTAATTTTTTAAATGTTGGAATATTTTCATCTTAAAAATGACAATTTTGTTCGACATTTTTTTTACAGCGAAACCTGCGGATAAAAGTAAAGAAAGTAACGAATCCAGCGAAGAGCCCACATATGAATTGACTGAAGATGAAATAAGGATCATACATGGTCGGGCAGCAAAGACTGGCGAGGTGCCTTACGTGGTATCATTGCATTACATGGAAAAAGGTAAATCATATCAAAATTAATTTAATTCAAACCAATTTCAAATAAAAATTGTATCCAGGATCCGAATCCAAATTTTGTGGTGGCTCAATAATATCACCAGACTGGATTCTCACCGCAGCTCATTGTGTCGATGAATTGCTCAAAAAAGACAGAAAAGGATTCATTGTTGCAGGAGAAGTTGATTTAACGAACAAGGATAGTAAAACGAGACAAGAAGCTGATGTAGCAAGATTTATTAACCATCCAGGATGGAACAAGTTCAGAATTTTCGTATGATTAATTTTCACAAAAAATTTCATGTATCTTTTTTTTTTTATAGAAAAACTATGATTCACGATATTGCACTACTAAAACTGAAGCGACCGCTAAAAATGACCGCGCACGTCATGCCAATTGCATTGCCACCACGTGATCTTATTATTGAACAAGGCAAACCTCAGGCGAGCGGTTGGGGAATTGTTGATGCACAGACCAAAGGAAAAACAAAAATTTTGCAAACAATTGAAATACCCATTATGAAAAACAAAGGTAAAGGAGAAAATTAGAAAGATTGTCGATTTTTCTTCCCTTATTTCAGCTATTACAGCCACTATCACAGTAAGATTTGAGCCCAAAACTATAGAAATTAGTTCTGAAATCCCTAGAAGAGTAGAAATCATATTGTACAAAATTAATTTTTTTTTAAACGGAACATTCTTTGTATTTCATTATCAAATTACATTATTAAATTAGAAAATTTTGAGATCTCTCTATTCAAATTAGATTTCCTTACACTAAAATTCTATATTTTGGAAATTACAAGAAGTCTTTGCTAGACGATCATGTTCAAGTTTCAGAATATTCACTTGGACGTTTTTAATTGTTACCTATTTTTGATTTTGACACGTCAAAAACAGTCAGGATTAGCCACTGCCTTACTTATCGTCCATTGGCTAAAAATCGAACATTTTTTCCTTTTAAAGTAAGCAATTACTTTAGAAATATTTTTTTAAAGCGTTGTTGAAAATTTTTAGATTGCAAGACCGTATATTTCAAGAGTCTTTTGGATACGAATATTTGCGCTGGCAATCGTCGTGGTGTCACATGTCGCGGAGATTCTGGTGGACCACTGGCTATGGATATTGTAAGTAACGACTGTATATTCCACGAAATCATCACCTGGAATCAAATTTTGAAACGAATTGTTTTGATTACAGGATGATAAATGGACACTTATTGGTATTACGTCTTGGGGTACAGATGATCCCTGTGATCGTACACCAGGTGTATTCACCAGAGTATCAGCTTATGTTGATTGGGTATCAAAGGAAACTGGACTAACATTTTAATCACAATTCTAAACTTGTTATCATTTTGGGAAAACCGAAAAAATATTATATTTGTAAATAAATTATTATTTTTACAAAAACAAAAAAGTTGTTTTTGATTATTGTTCAAGGTTAGAAATTTCAGTTTTCAAAAACATTTTTGGCAATGCATCTTATAACCTTTGATCTTGAAACTTTTATCTTTTTCCCGTTATTACTAATTAGTAATTATCAGTACTAATAATGCTGTCTTTAATTTAATAATTTTAAATCAATTTTTTTTTTATAAGAATGTCCTCCTCAACAACACGAAAAAAAAATGAAAAATTATATTCCCAATTTCAAAAATAAATAACTTGTTGATGACATTATCGAAAAGCATCGCCTAACTAATTCACTTTTAAATGATTATTAATTATGACCAACGTAAAAATTCCGGGGGACTTGTAAAATATTGTTTCTCTCTTTTCTTGTAGCGATATAAGAACTCATACAAGCACAGGCTGTTGTCAGTGTCTCGCACAGTTAATTGTATTTTATGTTCAAAAAGATTATGTTTTTGGATTAGTTTTTGTATGAGATATATTAATCATACCAATTGTATGCATACAATGTCGGCTTTGACCCGATTTTGATGAATAATCTTGTTGTTTTAAATTCTATACAAGCGATCTAAAAATACTGAATTTTCGTGATAAATTTAAAAATAGATGAAAAAGAAGGTTTTTACTATCCAAAAGGAATAATTATATTAGACTTCCGAACATCTACAAGAGTTTGAAGTAGGGATGGGAAAAACCGACCGGGTATAAACGAAAACCGGTTTTTCTGTTTCGATTAACCGGTTTATTTCGGTTATTTACCGGTGTTCTTTTTCTTAATCAATAACCGTAGAAAAAACCGGACAAATTATTTAAAAAAATTTAAGTCATTATTCAATGGCCGGTGATTTGTTTGTATTAAAACAAGAATAATTAATTTTTTTCTTTAAAATTCTAATACATTTAGTTAATTTTATGGTTATTTTGGTATGGAAAATAATGAAATCGTGTTTTATTTTAAATATTTATTTTTTATTTGTTTTAATACCAAATAATAAAATCGATTGTCTCGGTCCAACCTGACAGACCAATACCAAGACTCAAACAAATAAAACAAAGAGGAAAGCAACAAGCAAATTTACCAGATACTGTTATCAAATTTCGCTCAACTTTCAAAATCGCTTATTAGCTAGTAATTTACTAGAATTTTTGAAAATTTCTAGATCATGAGAAATTGAAGAAAATGAATAAAAGTTTCATTTATTGCTTTCGAATATTTAGTAATTAATTATATAGGTAATAATATATTAATTATATGAATTTATTTGTTAATTTGTCTTATCGTATTACACTGACAATGAGTGACAATTTATTTTTTAAATAAAGGACAATGGCAAAATTGCCCCTCAGCGCCCACTGATGAGATATGTATTCTCTGAAAGCCCCTTCCTAGTAGATCACAAATATACCCATATTAGGTATGGAGAACCTGGCCTTCAAAAGTTCTGACGTGCAGTAGGTTTTGCATACTCCACGTGGCCATTTCTTAAGGAAACGATGTGTATTGACCTGCAGCGGACACTAGAGTCCTCTTCGGGAGGGTGCACTTCGGACTACTTTATTTCGGCAATCTATCAAGGAGTCTGCCAGAAATCGCCACCGGTAAGACTCTCAAACTTCTCTTCGGATCCTCCCAATGTACAGGTTTGAGGCCGCTCGGTACGTCTTCTGCCATAGGCCACGTGAAAAAACGAGGTTAGGCCATTTGCCAGGAAAGTGGTTTTACAGAGTGACAGGCCGGCCCACGACATGTGTCATAACCCATTTGTACCTATACAGAATATCCCGTTTGGCTATGGCCACGTGCAGACTTTTTGTACATTTGACGCCCTATAACTTTTTGAAGCCCAGGTTCTCCATGAACGTGCCCATTGACAAAGTTGGACTGCTTGACCAAGGCTATTGATCGGCGCCGGTCTCAACCTTGGGCACTAGGGGGCAGCTCCCCATATAGTTTTGCCCATTATCCTTTGCGTTTCCTACAGCTCTTTGTTGCCTAAAAGCAATACTTCGCTTTTGCATATTCGCTAGTTAATAGTTATTCTTCTCGTTAAATTGCTTAGTTTTTAGTTTTGTTTTTAGTTTTTGTTTGTATTTACGGTATTAAATTCGTTTAAAAATAAATATAATTATAAAATTGAAATATTTGCCTATGTGTCGTTTTTCTTAGAGAAAAACCGAAAACCGGTTATTTCAAAAACCGGTTATTTTGAGCGATTTTAACCGTCAAGTTAAACCGAGCATAAAATAAACCGAAAACCGGTTATTTTTGAAAAACCGCCATCCCTAGTTTGAAGACAGTAAGATTTGTTACTTAACTACTGTCAAGATATAAAAAATCTCGAGAGTGTATTTTTATCTTTAGTTAACGTCTCAAACTAGACCAAGTGTTAATACAAATTTTCGCTTCTTTCTAGGTGTTCAGTTTTTAATCTCTTCACAGACATACATTGTTTAAGTCAATGTATAACAAATAATTTTGCACTATTACGCAAAATTTTTAAATTTATGTTTATTTATTTAATTATTTTTGAAAATATATTTTTAGGTCTTAAAAATGAAGTACAGAAGAGATCTTGTCTTCCCAAAATAAACCTGTTAAGATTTCTGTCTAAAATCGGTAATGTAATCTCCAATATCGACTGTAACAGAGAACAACTAAGAGTTGCGCAAAAAATTAATGGTAAGGAGTAAGCCATGCCCTTAAATAGGCCTAAATAAAAGCCCTCAAAAAGACAGATCTCGGGTGTAAGAATTTAATTATTAATCAGTTATAGCATAATTATTGCTTACCGAAACTCTCAGAGTCTCAAGTGTTACCTTGGATGAACTTTGAGAAACTAAAGCTAAGACCCGAAGATTCTTAGACATTCCTGACCTCAAAAATGAGCCTATTGTTAGTAAAATCCTTTTGCCTATTAACTTTTATAACTGTAGGGACGAGAATGATAAATGATGATTATGTGAATTTTAAACGCATTTCTTTCGTAATAACAGTTTTAAAGTTAGCCTGTAGTAAAAATCAGTTTTTAAAAAAAATTAAAATTCTATAAAATGTCCTGGGAAAGTACATAAGGTTTTTTTGATAAGACTGAGTTCTAGTCGGTTCTATACGATTTTCTTCAAAGAATGAACTTTACCCACAAACAATCTACTTTATAATCACCCGTAGATAAATAATATATGAAAATAAATTAATTTCAAATAAAACAAAACATTAATTTATAAAAATAGACGAATGATTCGAACGAAAAAGTGAGTACACACTGTTTATTCTTTTATTTGTTCTTTCACTTAATATAAATTTTTAACTTTATGGATCCTTTCCTTCTAACAAGTATACCAACTATATTATACACATTTATAATAACAATATACACTCATACAACATATTCAAATTCAATACCAACATAATAGAAAAAAAATACACTAACATACCTTTTGTATCATCTATTAAATTGATAAAATAAAATAATTTTTTTTTTTTTTTTTTTTGTAATAATATAAATTGTACTGATTATTTTTACACGTTAGTAAAAAATAAAAAATTAATAGTGCCCCGTCTTTATAATGTACGGTCAGTTTAGATGATTTCTATTCTTATCGCTATGGTTTCAAATATAAAAAACGAAAAGTATTATTTTCTAATGGACTTTAGATTATTTATTTTCATATTCAAAAAAAGGAGGAGAAATTAATAATAATATACATAATGATAATTTAAAATTAATCAATCAAAATGATAAATAATATTTGAGTCACGATTTGAGTCGTTGAATTTTTAAAGTTCAAATCTCAGTTAAATTTATTAAGAAAAGTATAAGAAAATGTGTTTAAATAAGTGCATGGAAAGACGTCAATTTCGAATTTTAAGAGGACAATAATCAATAGTTACAATATTCGGTAACCTTTGTTGAAAGTTTTATGAATATTCTATATGCCGAAATTTTCGAAATGTATAGCGGGTACGCACGAATCTCAGTTAAGGCTTAACAATTTTCAAACAGCAGTCAGACAGTAAAAAGGCCTTCTGGCAACAATTCACACGAGGGATGAAAAAAACACTTTAGTGGCGTAGGGTAGACCGGGGAAAGTTTGGTACAGGGGTAAGTTTACACAATCCTTATAGTTCACAAACCGTTGATCGGAGTGCAGCACTTGTCAGGCCAAACAAGTTACTGAGACTGCCATTTGCAAGCACGTCAGTTTGCAACCAGTACTATTAGTAACAAACAACGTAGAGTAGAATTTGTGATTTTTTTTGAAATGAGTAAATTTTTACACTACTATGTTAGTGTGAATAGTAATTATACTACTAGATCTTTACAATTCATAATGAATTATCTTGTTAAGCCGTTCTTTTACGGTTGTTTTAAGATAGTTTGTTAAATGTTAATCTCATTAAAAAAAAATTATAGGTTATATTTTGTTGAAAATATCCCGAAGGGGCAAGTTTACACAAGGCACATGGGGTATATTTACGCATTCTTTAAATCGTGTTTTATTTGTTGATTTATCAACGATTTCTTCCGAATGTGCTCCGTCTACTTCCGCAGCACTTTCGACTACTTTTCCATACTGACCAATCAGTTTCTAGTTCTACATATGTTACATATCTAGCCTTTTGGGTAACCCATCGCTGAAACATCTGGTATTAGGTTTCTTTCAACGCCAGAAGATATGTGACAATTTAAGAAAGCCGATTCAAGAAAAAGAATTGGTAAAAGCAGGAAGAAATGGAAGAAGAAAATATTTTTTAGAATAAGAAGAAAAAAGAACTAAAAAAATTTTTGCTCTGAAAAGATAAAAACACAAAAAAGTAAAAATTACAACACCAAAGGAAGCGCCTCGAAAAAAACACACTTGATGGCCCGCGTGATTTTGGCCATCAAGGTGTCTTTTTTTTCGAGGCGCCAACTTCAAGTGATAATAATAATAATATAAAACAAAATTTAATTTATTCAAAAAAATTTTCTTTTGTTACCTTAAGATGTAAATAAAAACTTATTAAAAATTCAAAACTTTTCATTTGTTCTTTCTCAAAAAAAACTGCCTCTAAAAATAGACATGAAAAACAGCGCAAGTTACCAGACTACTACCTACTACAGTATTGCTAGGTAATTTAAAGTAATAAACAAATTCAAACTTGTAGATAAAGGTGAAGAGTTATATCGTATTTAAAATACGATTGATTAATCCAAAGTATACTTGATGTAATATTATTACATACATTTAAATAATTTTTTCCTTAATTTTTATGATTTTAAATTATCCGGAATTGCAAAAAATAGTATATAGGATAGACTGCGGTATATTAAGAAAAATTGACCAGTTTTTCCTCATTTTTAAAATATTTAGTTTATGACTGATCACCAGATGTAAGCAGATCGTTGCCAATTGTAATCAAAATAATATTACATTTTTACGAAAATATATATTGAACATATTTAATAAAATTTAAAAATTTTTATCTTTTCGAAGCCTTTAAAGAAGAGGGCGTTTAAAGGTATTTTACTCAGGACGCCAAGTTACCTTACGCCGCCTCTGAAGAGACATTACTTTTTATGAGCATTATTTCAAACATGTTTCACAAAAATTCACTCATATTACCTTTGAATTTCCAGACAAATATACATAAAACTGAACAATAATTAATAGAAACTAATATTTAAAAATTCATAAAACCACATTAACTAAGTCAAATTTGATATTATTTATGCCCAAATAATTTTATTAGATTATTATTTATATGAAAAAAGAGTTTAAAAAATTAAATAAATAAATCGTAAATTAATATAAAATTAATAAAAAGTTTTAATAGGACTATACAACTACTTATAGTAGTAGTCTAGGTAGATATTTATAAGGCTCGACCCTCACTATTGTGACTCTTTCAGTACCCCAATCCACTTTTGGTTCAACAAAATCGCTTCATATCCACCGCAGCGACAGCGTGAATAAGGTTTGTTATTTCTTCTATAAAAACTAATCTTCTTTCAAACCAAGAATGACGTAGTAGTATGGAGCGGTCATAACACATACCATATGCACAGTTTATAACACGGACCGAAGTTGAATCTAAAAAGAGTTGAACAATTTTTTGCTGTGGTTTGGTTATTTGTGGCGTGTTACCTATAATACTTGTATGACACTTCAAGATTATATTAATATGGGCGATATTAAAATATGAATTTTGTTACTGACTAACACCGAAATTGGTTTTAAACACTGCGAAAGTTTATTAAGATAGTAGAAAATACCTACACGGAACAAAAAATTTGTTTGAATACATTTTAAAGATTAAGTGTCAATGAGAGGCCGAAAAACAGTCCAACAGTCCAACTAAATATTTAATTAATACGGTTATAAACAGTCTTTTTAGACCAAATTTGGTGGTTAGGACAACTATGCTTGTTAATAGCACGACTTGCGAAAAGAGAAAAAAATTCTGGAAAGTAAGAAAGTCATTGGGACTATTTCCGTTATAACGTAATCGGATCAGTTACTTTCCTGTATACTAAATACAGCCGATTATAAATTGTCTAGTCTTAGGTTGGAAAGTACCACAAGGGCACCAAAAAAAATAGTTTTAAGGCAAAAAATTATAGGTAGTTTCATATTGGCCTTCAAGAAACCTAGGTAGAATCTTAAAGAAAAATTATGGAATAATTTAGCGAAATGAGTACTTTGGCAATTTTTAAAAATTGGATACAATACTTTAGTGAAGACAGAAAATTAAAAATGAATGGTATAACAAACACTAAGTTAGCATTATGTCCGAAGAGGACGCATTATCAGTAAAAAACAGGTTTTTGGGTTGAGAAATTAAGTTAACTGGTTAACCACGAAGCAAAACCATAGAGAAAAGAACAAAAAGCTAAAATAATTTTGACGAGGGTCAAGAGAGCAAGTCTTAAATTGAAGTGTAATCGGATCCTGAAATCAAATAGAAAATTTACACTTTGATATTTTAAGAGTTGTTAGTAGTCAGATCCGAATCCTCAGCGTATGTGTAAAAAATTGTAGCTAGTGGTGTGTCAAGAGTGTGTCAGATATCGCTTAGGTGATTCAGTCGTTCACAGCACTTGTAGCGGTTCGGACATTGATTGTTGCAACAATGTAATACATGAATACGTAAGCCTGGAGTACATACATATTACAGCAGACATTATGTGTACGTATCATTGTCGAGTGTGTAGGTATGGTATATGTATCATCTCCCTCCAGCCACCGAGCTATTCATACATACGGAATATCACATACACGAACATCAACTATACCACACATACAGACACAAACTCTATATATATAACTTTAATATAACTCTATATATACTACTAAACTCTATAAATAAGTATACAACCATAGAAAGTGGGGAAGCTCCTCCCATTTTTGTGACGTAACCTTCTGGCGATAAACGGGATACTAACTATTATATAGTAGTTTGGCCTCTTGCTCAGATCCTATTGTTGTTCACTACTGTCTGAAGTATTGCACATTCAGCGATTGGAACTATATTCCAACATACTGTTTAACCCCTTCACGCACATAAGCGTAGGGAGAGTGAAAAATAATTGTTATGTTTAAAACTGTTTATTAGAGCCTATTTAAACATATAAATGACAAATTATAATAACCTAATATATTTTTATATAAATTATGAGCATGGGACAAATATGTCCCAGTTTCAGTAAATAGTACAAATTACGGAAGTATGAAAAATTTTAAGTGATTAAAATATTCTACTTTACTTATTTTATTATAATTTACTTACCAAGATTGATAATTTTTTTTTTTTGCAATCTAATCTAATCTAATCTAATCTAATCTAATCTAATCTAATCTAATCTAACTAATATATAAATGCGAAAGTGCGTTTGTTTGTTTGTTTGTTTGTTTGACTGGCTTTCACGCCTAAACAGCTTAACTAATTAACTTGAAATTTTGCACAGATGTATTTTGCGGAACGGAGACGGTTATAGGCTATTTTTTAGCTTGGGAAAATATTTAATTCTCGAGAGAAAATGTATATTATACCATTAAATGAGCAATTTTTTCATTTGTTACTAAGTAAATGTATTTCACAATATTAATAAATATTTCTATAGATACCAACAACAACAATAATATTTTTACCAACGACTACTATGAAATTACTTACATATTTACTATACAAAATTAAATTTATATCCTATTTTTTATGGAAATAAAATATTAGCTATTTATCTGGAAAAGTTGTTTTCACCTCATTTCCTGTGAATATAAATATTAATTGAATCGCAAATATTCTGTTAGCGTATAAAACTTATGTTTGGCTCGCTTATTATCCAAGATAAAGTTAATAAAATACAACAAGTCTCAATGACAGTATGTTATTATATCCTTATCCTTACTAATACTATAAATGCGAAAGTGAGTTTGTTTGTTTGTTTGTTTGTTTGACTGGCTTTCACGCCTCAACCGCTTAACCGATCAACTTGAAACTTTGCACAGACGTTGCTTGCGGGCCAGAGACGGTTATAGGCTACGTTTTATCTCAGGAAAATATTTCATTCCCGAGGGAAAATACATTAAATTACAACAGCTGACTATTAAAAAACGGATAAATGATTTCAAACTTTGTATATTGCTAACAGAAGGGATGAGAAAGAATACAAACTACTTTATACGGGAAATTTACCGGGGAAAATTTCATTCCTGTGGAAAAATATATTTTAAATGAAACAAAAAATGATGATAGACAAATATGACAATATACAGCGATAAAGATAGGTTACTTTATCCCGATAAAGTATCTCATTCCCGAGGGAAAATGTATTTAAAACGAAATAATGAAATAACAACTGACTATTAAAAAAAAGCATGATTGATTTCTAACTTTACATATTGTTTACAGAGACGATGAGAAAGGACGCAGACTATTTTCTAGCCCAGGAAAGTATCTAACTCCCGTGGAAAGTCTTATTCCCGTGGGAAAATATACATTTAAAACAGTAAAAAAAAGAATCATTGATTAATTCATTTGAGCTTGGCATGTTGTTAAAGGAATGTTATAGTCTATTTTTTGCCCGGGGAAAATATTGTATTTCTGTGGGAAAATTCCAAAGAAAAATGTAATAATACCTACTCGACGGATAATGGCGACGTGATGAAAGTACACTTTATATGTTTTAACAAGATGTCATAATTTCAAAAGCCACGCGAGCGAAGCTGCGGGTAACAGCTAGTAATTAATAACGTACAAAATTTTTTAAAAAAATTGAAACTATAAATTAATAACGAACAACTTTGCAACATTGCAACTTTGTACCAAAGTTTTTTTGAAAATTGATAGGTTATTGTGTTGCCAATGCACGAAATTATCAAAACTACTATAGAAGAATAACAATATAAACTTACAAATGTTTTAAATCGTACGAGTATTGCGTAAAACATAAATATAAATTGGGGACAAATGTGTCCCATATCCCTTAAAGGGTTAAGGCAGCAGGTCTTATCAGTTCTTTTTACAATCCAAGACTTAGATTTTCGTTTTAAACATTCCAAGACCAATAGAGTGGAGTAATCGATAAGTAAGGAAAAATTGTACAATACTGAGTTGAATAAAAAGCTTACTCTGATGAATTCCTTTATTCACGCATAATTGTCCAAAATTTCTAATCCTCTCAAAATTTCGGACACACACCACTTAATGATATTATAATGCATATGCTACATAATATTCATACTTAAATATCAAAAAAGAGTTACAAAAAAAACAACAACCAATCTGGTTTTTGGACCACCGTGAATATTTTTTTTTTAAACATCGAAGAAAATTGTATACGAACGGTTGGCTTGTTAGATGCAATGATTTTTTTTCAAAAAACATTTTGTCATCTACTGGAATTTTTTTTTTTTTTGAGATTATTAACTGAGTAATTTATTGAATATGACAGTTTAAATATGATAATAAAAATAGTTATTAATATTTTCAAAAAATTTCTTGATATTTAGTAATAAAAAAAAAATTGAAATAAAAATCAAAGGAAATAGTTAGGTATCCACATTTTAACTAGTTTAGTCTTTTCCTATCTAGTTTAGATAATGAGTTATGATTTCTGTATACCAATTTTTGATAATAATATATTACTAAACGCTTCTTTATGATAATCTAATCAGATATTCTCTAATCAAAAATTAGAAATGGAACACTTCATTTACCTACCAGTTTTAATTCAGTTAATTTAAGCTTTGAATTTGGAAATTTTTGAGGACAAATATGTTTTATTATTTATCGCTTTATAAAAATTCAAAACATTAGTGCACTATATATTTTTAAACACGTATAATATAAATCCATTATAACAATTTGCAAAATTAGTATGCCCCTAATCATTTACAATTAAAAATAAGAATTGCTTATATAAAAAAGTATTCTAAAATTATTTTTTTGTTTAGTTGAATAAATTAAAATATATTTAATTTTAGCAGAACTAATCTACATAAGTTAGTATATGTATAGGGTGTCCCACATAGAGTGTGACACAGTATTCTCATATAGTTCGTTAAGTGATTGTACCTATAATTCTAATAAACCTAATCGAACGTTTGTACATTGGAGCTTTCAGCGATTCAGGCTCTGATATATTTTTTAAGAGCTAAAGACTTGTTCACCCCGAAGTGGCAAGTAGTAAACTGAACTCGTCAGTAGGTTACCTTATGTGGATACCACTCTTTTAAATTTTTTTATCCTTCACTGAAAGAGACAATATAAAATAGAAAAACAAATGAAAAATCCAAAACTTGACTGCGTAAAAATTGAATTAAAAAAATGGAAACAAGATGAAATAAAAGCAGAAAATCACAGAGCAGTAGAGAAAACATATCTATCTTTATACTACTGGAACCAGTGTAACCAATAAGAGATAGAAAATATGTTATATACGTGCACTGGGTTTACTTTGTATTAGTGCGATATTGTGTATTTGTGTTAGTGGTCCTTAGTGGTACATGCATACATATATATGATACCACAACGCTCCGTCTGGGGACGTAACAATGCTAATAACAATCAAATCCATTGTCTTATGATTGACCCACACTCATCGACTGCTACTGAGAGATTGACTACTAAGTAGCCTAATGTGCCCATAAATGCCTACTGGGATTATAGAAAAGATATAATTGCTGTACCTATGTATGTACTCTGGGGAAAAAATAAATAATTTAATGGGAAAGTACCTAAAGCAATCGGAGGCATTTAATATTTCTGTTTAACTTACTACAACATGTATGGTTCCGACTGCTTTACCTTTATGTCATTCAATTATCTGTTTTTCAGTTTCATAGAATACCAATGAAATTCGCAGGGGACCAACTACAAATAAATTGCATAATTTAGGAAAATTTCGTCAAAAACAATCGAATAATTCAGAAGTTATACTTGTAAAATCTAAAATGTGCGTAAAAATTTTCATTTTGTGGAGAAAGAAATTGTTATACAGTGTAAACTCCATATAACGAAATTGAAGGGACCGGGTATTTTATTACGTTATAAAGAGTTTTCGTTATATGGAGAGTAAAAGAAAACAATATAATTTTACGAATACAACTTACGAATTTAGTAAGTGGTTTTAATTTTGACTGAATTAAATGACACTTTTTCGTCAATACACAAACTCTTTCTTTTACTCGCCATGTTTACAGTTAAAAAGTTTGAAAGCAACTAAGAATATGATAACGTAAAGACAGCAATAAGACAGTAGTACGGAAGTACAGTAGGCAAAAACATGTCTAGGCAATAACAACAAACAAATAAACGGATTTCTAAGAATCCCTTTGCATCCCTTTGTGCGTACGAAATATTTACGATTCTGTATCACTATTTTGTTTGAAAGTCAGTGAAATAAAATTTTTTTGGCTTAAAAAATGACGCATTTTTCGCTATTGAGAGTGGCTATTACGTTATAAAGAGTGTTCCAATATACGAATGATAATGTAAACCAAACAAACCTTTGTAATTTCTACATTTTAAGGAGTTTTTCCTTAAATAGAAGTTCGTTATATAGAGTTTACACTGTATTTCAAAAGTGATTACAATGCTCTCGCTAGTTTAGTAGACTCGAAAGCAAAATCGATTAGATAAGTAAACTGGTGAACAGATATAATTTATGGAAAATCGTATCTGAAACACACTGTTGACTGTATGATACATAAACTTAATGATTAACATCAACATTTTAATGCTTAATTCCAACATATTTTGTAACAAAAAAATCGCATTTATCATACCAACTCATTAATGTCAACTCGTAATACAAAATTACATTGTAATTATTTACAAAACATATTTAAACAGAAAAAAACATTTTTAAATAATGAAAATTCTAAAGAAAATTTTCGGTAATTATTCTCAGCATTTTTTTCTATTATTTATTTTATTTGAATAAATTAAAATATATAACTTAAAAGCCCCCATTATGGAACGGTATCTAATACTGGAACAGTTTTGACATTTACATATTTATTTCTTTAATTAAGTAAGCAAACATTAAATGCGAGGTGAATTTAAATTAAAAACAATCATTCTATTAATAATAATTTTTGTTATCAGACGTTTCTTTCCAAAATAACTTCATTAATATGTAAATGTCAAAACTGTTCCAGTATTAGATACCGTTCCACAGTGGGGGCTTTTACGTTATACCTATTTTTACGTTCGCAAAACACACGTCGCGCGTCCTACCAAACATAAATCGTCTCTCCTATCACAGCGCGCCTTGTAAGCTTGTGTTGTGCTCGTTTACGGAGCTTACAAAGCAAACGTACATTACGTTATCTAATTTCATTATTATTTAAATTAATGTAAAACAATTTTTTATTCCTTTCTTCTTTATTTAGGTCATGTCAGTGATTAAAATGAGCAAAAAAATCGATAAAAATGTAAATGGAGTTTAATTTTTTTTTTTTTTGTTATAAATAATTTTTCATAGAATTAAACGTTATAACAGCGACGAACTAATTAAATTTGTAACATGCAAGCTTAAGCCTCAAGATGTTTTATTAAGAAAATAAACGGATAGGCAGATAGATAGGTGAATATGTAGAAGAGAATATATACATAGGTACTGGGTGCCCAGGTATTGGTGTGTAGATGAATCAATTGACTTGTGGTAGGTAGACACACGGGAACTCATAAGGCAGCATTCACATCACAAATTGGAAACATATCAAATAATGGTGTTGATCGTTTAACGGTATTGAATTCTTACGAAAAAAGCTCCCTTGAAGTCAGTTGAAACCAACGAAATTCGACAAAAGTACAAGTTGTGCCTGTACAAACAGGGTTCCGTACAATCAGTTGTTTTTATGGATTTTAAAGTGGGTAAAACATTTATCCCGACGGATGAATTTGATTTCAAAAATATACCATAATTATCGATTTCCGTAACACCTATACCATAAATTTTTTGAAGCTTTATGTTGATTAGGAAACCCATGGTTGGAAAAAATATGTTATAATATTTGGAAAAACACAGTTATACTCTTATGGAAAATAGAGAACTTTTGTTATACGCCAATGAAAAATTATATTAAAATTCAAAACTTTACATAGTAAGTCGCTAGTTTAAATACATACAGAAAATTCCAAAATGACTAGGGAGAATTTTTATTAGAAAAAAAATTAATTCTTGGACTAAAGGAACGCTTAACCTAAAATCTAGCAACATCTGGCAACGTTGCGTCGCATTAAATGAAGTTCAACAGAAGATTTATAATTAACCCTAGAATCATACGTTGGTCTACGAGAAACGTTAATCATACATCGGTGTCAATTTGACGAATGGACTTTTTACGGAGAGTTTTAGAGTTTATTAAAAGAAACATTTTTAAAAAATATTTAAAAAATTGCATTTGGAAAAATGTTTTAATATAAATATTTATTAATTTTTTTAATCTTTTTATCAAAGCATATTTTTATTATAAAAGTTAAAAAATAGATAAATATATCAATTGTATCATAAGACGTCTTTCAAATAATTAATTTATGAACTATTATGAGTCGGTGGACATGTGTGACTTGCAGAATGTGAAATTTCTCGGTCAAAAATATTCCCGTAGGTATGTAGTTATTTCCTCATTAAGCACATTTGTAAATTTTCTAAGATTTGTTAGTAATTTTTCGAATAAAATCTCAAAAAATAATAAAAATTAAAATATTTTCAACAAAATAAATTATTAATCGTTTAGTAAGTCACTTGAAATGCATTATTTGGTTCTCGATTCAATATATTAAAACTTCAGTATTATGTCGCCTCTATAAGTCAAACAGCTGCCATCACCTTTCACATTATCATTATCATTGAATAAATTAATTACAACATCCATATCTTTAATAGATTTTAGAAAAATTCAAAAATTAGGAAAACTTTTATATGTAAAGTACAAAATCTTTAAGAAAAGCATACGTTAATCATACATCGTTGTCAAATTGACGTACACTATTTTAATATAAACAAAACGACAGGAACTATATACAAAATTTATACGTTTTATGTGTTATAATAACAAATAAATTAGATAACAGAAGTTTCACAGCAAGCAGGCGACAACAAGTCGTAGTATTGGAGCAGGTAGAAAGTTCGTTCGTCAATTTAACGAGTACGTATGATTCTAGGGTTGAAATTATACATACAACTTACAAAATTGTAGTTAAGCATTAAATAAAATTCAAAGTCATAGACTACTTTTCTGATTGTATGTACACAAAAATTAGGCTGTACGGTCTCAACATCGTTAAAAATCCATGCGATAAAACAATATTTTTAAAATTTTTAAACTTTTGTAAACCTTTGTAATGATAAAAATGCAGTTTAACGTCAGTTTTTCAGAATTTTATCTGTGAAAAGCACCACCCAGATCATTATTTCTGATACTTTATTCACACAAATTACTATTATGTTTTTGAGGTATAGGAGGAGAGAATTGAAATTTTGACTATATTTCTTTACGGCAAGTTTTTCGAAGAGTATACTCATATTCATCTAAAACCGTAAACTGAAAAAATGGGAATATTTCGAATACTAACACTTAGGTATTTTCAAAAATTTGACTTTTTGTCTCTAGTCCTTTCTATTCTTAAGTTTGAATGTTCCCTTATTCCGAATAAAACCATGGTAATTCACATGATTTCTACGGGTCGTAGAATTAAAACACGACCATAAATAGCTACATTATTCTCCGTCTTCATTTCGTCCATCCTCCCACAACCCACCCAGAATCGAAAAATGTTTAAATGAAATTTTTAACAAATTTTTTTATAGTATTCTTCGAAAGTCGTACTTGGGAGTGCATTTGCGTGTTCGTACGTAGGTAAACTTTTCTTCCTCCACGATATGTTCAATTTACTTCTCTCGGAATAGTGGTAAGTTGATAGTGTGGATCTTAGGGATCGCATGTAACCTCCAGTTTCAGATCCAGTCTCACTGCTTAACAATATTGTTTATTTGCAATAAATTTAGTTCCTTCGATCAATTTGTATTTTAATATTATTTGCGACGATATTATGAATAACTTAGAGCAATGTGTACACAGCCCAATTTACATACAAGACATACAAAACTTTTATATATTTAATAAGATTGCTCTAAACATATTATGAATGTATATAATACTTACAATATTTTTTTTAGTGATTCTTTTTAACTGAGTGCCTGTCACGATCATAAGTAAACAACGGCCAAGTCACACACACACATATTGAGCTGAAGTTGAGTTCGTTCGCTGCTCAAAAGGTGTGGGAGTGATTAAAGTCTATTTAAATTATTCATAAGTAGCAACACGTATACAAGTTTGTTAATAAGAAATACAAAAATATATATCCATATATCCTCAAATCGTGTTCAATAACGACACAACTGCGAAAATTTGAATCTATATTAGCGCATAAAATTGATACTGATGCCTCAAAAATTATGGTCAATATAGCATCGCAACGTGAAATAAGGAGGTTGAATATTGTGTGTCACCTGGGTGTCTAAAGAGTTCTGACCCAAAGTACGGCCATGTATTATCTTAATCGAAAAATGTATGATTTTCCAGAAAGAAAATTCACCGGGAGGAATAGTCGGTTGATAGAATTTCGAAAAAGTAAGAATTATCAAGGATTTTTAGTGATGTGTTATTAGGCAATGAATTTTTGGAAAAAAATTACCAGTTTTTTGAAAAGTTTAATTTTTATTTATAAAAAAATATTTATTTTTTCACTACGTACGTTTCGAGACCATATAATCTCATCATCAGGCCTTAAACAATAATATAAAAATGTAAAAATTAATTAAAAATTGAAATTACTTACAATTTTTTTGATGAAAAAACGACTTTCTGGTAAAATATCAAATAAATAAAATTAATTAAAAACATTCATTATCACGTAAATAAAATAATACAAAAAATATTTTTCATCTGTATAAAAAGCTTAACAATTAAAAATTTAGAAGCAATAAAAGATTATAAATTGTGTAATAATAAACAGTGGCGTCGCAAGACGAAAATGGGGAGTGGGTAAGATAATTTTTACGAGGCCCCCTTTAACATTCTAAAAATAAAATGTGTTGGAAACATTTTCATTTTCTAGTATACTGTTGTCATATCTATGTGAACCATTGTATTTCACGATAAAAACAGTTAAGTGTCTTCTGCGCAGTTACACACAAATTTTGATATGCTGTCAAATTTGTGTTGTCAGTTTGGTTATTGCAATTATTGTATGCATTTATCCAAAAGCTTTCTAAATTTTATTTTTTTTAAGGTTTTCTTCATATTGTAGCACTCTCGTTTTATGAAAACCAAAGCGATGGTCTTTTTCGTTGGAGTGCTGCGCCAGACCAGTACGAATATCTCCCCTAGCCAGATCCCACTGATGTTGTTTGGGACGTTGTTGCAGCTGTTTAGACTTCTGTCCAATATAAAAAAGTTGGCATCCAGAACAAGGAACGAAATAAATTAGGTTGTCCTTCTTCTCAGGTGGTAAAGCTGGTTTTTAGCCCCACTCAAGGGAATGAGCGCATTCCCTACGTTCGTGTGCTCAACTTCGCTTTCGTGGGCAATCGACAATTTCCCGCACTTATTGCATAATATACTAATATCTAATGCTAACTGAATGCTATCATAAATGGAATAACGGTTGAACATACTTTCCAGAATGTGTAGCAGGAAACACAAAAAAAAGATGCTTGTATAAAATCTTAATTTTTATCATTTTACTGAAACTTGACGGCTACTGGTGCTCTTACCTTACATGATTTTCACGTTTCTGCCAAGTTCCTTTCAGAAAACATTCAAGAAAATCGCCAAGTGGAACTTGCGTAATATTACTTGTAAGCCTAGGGGAGTTCTTTTCCAGTTATTTCCAATTGAGTGTCTCGCAAATTAATTATTCAATACTGGTAAAATTTACAGTTGCTTCAAAATTGAACTCAAATACTTCAAATATTAAACACAGGTAACTACAGCTAAACTTAACCACTTCATATCTGCCGTTCAGTGAAACATAAGTTACACACTTATGCATATATTAACAACGATGAACGCTACTAAGCTATATAAGAAGCAACTTTGTTTTTTTTTTTCCACTGTGGACTATCAACTTTAAAGTTGATTTAGTTCGAGTCGAGACCCACCTGAATATTATAATACCTAGAAGAAAAAGGGGAGATGCCTATTTAGTACTTGAAAAAGTATTCTCATATAACAACGGCATGAATGTGTAATTGCAGACGCTTCTGTATATTATAACTTTATGAGTAGCATTCGAATTATGAACAATTTCAAACTACGAAGAAGAAAATAAACAATAAATATTACAGTAGAAGGGCAATTTTTCTATTGCCCATCACATTCGTATTAAAATTAACTTTTAGTTCGTTTATAATATGGTTATACAAACTAGAGATGTCGATTTTAAATCTATTAATCGAAAATCGATTAATGGAAGATAAAAAATCGATTCTTTTTTCGATTTTTTTCATTTGAATCGATTCATGAATCGATTATTAAAAGTAAGAGATCGATAACCAATTTTTTCCAAAAATAACTTCATTTTAATAGTAATTCTACAAAGAAACATGTGTTAAAATGAAACACCAAAAACTCTATTGTTAATTGTCACTTTTTACTCGTTATACCAACGAACACCTCCTATGGCTCTATATAAGTCAGACTATTAATACAAAAGGAAGGAAGAGACCACCTATCTGTGCAAACGACGATCTCTTTCCCACAAAAGCGACTTATTTAGAAAACTTTTTTTGTCAATTTGTTTGAAATTTTTGAATAAACTTGGTTCATTCCATGGTATTCGTCCTACATATTCAATTGCGTTATTATTTATAATTATAATTGAAAAGTTAACTCATTCATCGCCTTTACAAATATAATGTAAGGCGTTTTTACACGATATTACCGATATTACCTATGTACTATCAAGTAGGTTCCTTAACAAAAAGTATCAGCTAATTTTATTAAACTTTTCAGAATTTCGATTTTTTAGATCGATCTCACAGAATCGATTTTTTTTAGCCGATTTTTTTTTTGAATCGAGTTTTTTGATTTCGATTTAAATCGATCTAAAAATCAATCTTTTTTCGGAGAATCGACATTTCTAAATTACAAACCTTTTACTTTCTATATGAGTTAAAACGACATTATCTCTTAGATTGTGTAAGGTCTGACATTGACTACAAGAAAATGGTCAAGTGTGGGTAAACCAACCGTGATGACAGACATGAGAAATTTATAAAGATTCTATGGTAAGAACTACAAAATCCTAATATTAGCTAAACTTTCTTGGTCTTCTACACCGAAGTCGATAGGTACTTACCTACTTAAGTACTTATGTTAATTCCCTTTCTATAACGAAGAGATTCACTCTTTTTTGCGATAAATGAAAACTTTAGTTTAAATATAGAATAAAACACTTGTAAGTCATAAGATTTTTGAGTCCAAAAAAAAAAACTTGGTAAGTATTATAAACTTACATGAGAAATAAACCTACCTACAATAAAATATTAGTAGGTTTAAAATATAAGTATCCTCACCAGTGACTATAAACATAAACGCTACAAAGAAAGATCAAGTCCAAAAATGAAAGGTAAAACCTAAAATAATTTCGTCACCATTGGTTTTATCAAAAGTACGAAGGCAAACTGCTTTAACTTTCTTTATAATTATTCGTAATTGTAACTGTTTACGAAATAAATTATACAGAAAACCAATATTTTTCGACATTCTGTCAAGAGAGTGGTAGATTTCTGAACTCAGATCGTGATAAATTTTGGGTATACTATTTAAAACACGTTTCTTAACAAGATAGTTCAAAAAGTTTACTTGTAAATTTTTTAAGATTATAAAAATTTTGTTAGTACTTTTCCTGGACTCTTTTAAGTGTTAAGTGTTTTCAACTCTCAAAAATATTGGAAAATTTACAGGTTCAAATAAGGATTTTTCTAAGTCTTCAAGTATTCATATTTAGATTTGTTATAGAAAAAGTTCAATCTTTTCATTTCTCGTACTACTCTAATATTGGGTGTTGTACTGTACCATATTTCTTCTGTTTTCAAAACAAAAAATATGAATTAAAAAAAAAAAAGTGTAATTTTTTCCATCTCCAATTTTTTGTTCTTCATTGGTTCAAAATATTTTTAATTCATTCGAAATTATATTTTTAAAAAAGTTTAAAAAAATACAAAGAATAAAACTTTGAAATATTAAGTAAATATTTTTCAAAAAAAAGTATAATTCTTTTTTCATCATGTTTTAAATAACGCCTCTTACGTAAATATATTCTTCAAAAATTATGTTTACAAAAGTATATTCTTTCATTAAGCCCACGGCTAGTGTTTCCTAATAATAAATGCTAAGTGTCCTGCACTGTTCGAAATGAATTGTGTCCGTAACATTTTCTGTGTCCGTAACATTTTCTGTGTCCGTAGCATTTTTTGTGTTACACGATGAAATCATGTTTATAATTTGTATTCGTCACAATTCGCAAGATTTGACATACATATTTGTATTGAAGCACGGATACACGCAGTGGACCTAGGTGGCCCTTAAATGGAGACAAATTTAAATTTTATTAAATTAATTCGAATTATAGATTTTTGGAGTGGTTCTTTTTACATTTGCAAATACATATAAGGCCTATAAGACGTGAATTAATAACATCTCTAAAAGGAATTGTCTCATTCTGATAGTAAAAATGAAAAGCTGATATCTAAATTACCCTAATTTAGCCAATCAATCTAATTCGAATCACTTCCATAAAGTTTGATTTGAGAAAGTTTTTTTTAACTTGGTGATGTCATCAGGTTTACTAAAAGTTTCCAGTGCTTCAAAAACCATAAATAAAATAATAGAATGATGATAATGGAAGTAAATTATAGGGTTTTAAAATCATTCCTTTAATTTTAAACAAAATGAAGCATTTAGGACCTCAAAAAGAACTCTCACGTGTCATAATCATATGTAATTCTAGAAAGTTTTTTCATATTTGATAGTAAATACAAGAACCTTTAAGCAAACGGGTTCGATCAAGTTCTAGTTCAGACCCAAATTACCTAATTCAACTAATCATCCTTAATCCGAATGTCTTGTAAAGCTTGATGTGAGAAAAAAATTTTATGTTGATAACGTTAAGATTACTAAAAAAATTTTAATCTGAATCAGTACCTAATACGTGTAACAGAATTGTAAAATTTAATATTTTGGTCTGTTTGTCTGTTTATTTGGTCACGCATCACGTAATAATTACTGACCCAATTCGGATAGAGTTTTAGAAAAATATCGGACACTACTCTTGGAATGTACGAGTAATTAGTTTCAATGAATTATAAACATTTTAAAAATTTTTCGTTGAAATAAAGGTTATTAAAGATATAAAAAATAAAAAAATAATTAAAACGACTAAAGTTATTTCAGAGTCATATCAAAAAAAAAAAAAAAAATCAAATTAAAACTTTCAAAAAATTTCACTTTGCAAATTAAGAAAAAAAGTAAAATTTAATTATGGAAAAAATTAAGCAGAATTTTAAAAATCCCCCAGGGCTCTGGAGCTCCCAAAAACATCCAAAATTAAATTATTACTTTTAAAAGTTTTAATATATGGGTAACTACCAGAAAATTTTTCGGGATATATAAAATTGATATGTATTAATAATGCTCCTTTAGAGTCTAAAGAATCATTTGGCGAGCCCAGCAAACATCACTCAACGAGCGAACAAAGCACAATAAAAAATACCCCTGTCGCAGCAGATTGCATAACATAGCGAATTTCCGTTTATAAAAGTTTTTCTTGGAAACTAGTTGACATAGATTAATAGCTTAAAGACCTTTTTTATGTTACCCTATCTCAAAAAAATATTTGAATAAGCGGAAATTTTGACCAAAAACTAACTTTTTTCACGGAAAGTGCCCCAAAAACCACGTTCCGTGTGTCGGACGTGTTTGGTTAACGAACTCGTCCAACGGCTTGGGACTTCCAACATTTTTACCAAATTTCGTAAAATTAGGAAGTTTCGTTCGAGAGTTATCGTGCGGACACATATTAATGGATATTATTCTCTCGGTTTCTAGAGACCTCAAAACAAATTTCTGCCATGGTTCCGGGGTCAAGTAATCAAGTTGCGTTATGACAGTGGCCGTAATAGCTGAATTCCATTCTGGAAATTCGCTAAAAACTAAGTTTGTACGAATATCGAAGTAACTGACTGAAAATTAATTCTTCTCACAGCAAAAATAATATTGTGCGAGTGAAATTGCAGGGCACACCTAATCGTAAATAAAATGATGAAATAGTAAAGCTATTAGAAGCGAATTATAGGCTTTAAAAGTTATTCATTTTTATCAAAATTAGTATATTTAAGTTAATAAATGTTATCGTGGTTTTCGATTATTCTTATAGGCTTATTCAAAAAATTTCAATACAATATTTTAATACTACTTAAGGCATACTTTTAAAAGTTTTTAAATTTTGCAACGTGAAATAAATTCAATAACAAAATGTATACCCCTCTCAGTTTCAAAGCTGGAGTCGTCCCTGTTTTGTATAACATATAAAAATATGTACTACTTAGAACAAAATATAATAATTCCGGCATTGGAGCGTAAAAGGGCGTAAAGTGTAGCAAAATATGAACGTTAACTTAACTAACGTACTTGTACACGCTGTCCATTATATATTAACTTTGTTTGCCAATTTTGTTAACAATGCTATTATCTTAATATCCAATGTTCCCGCATCTTTGTTACACTACTAATTTATAGTAAGTACTTATAGGTGATCTTAAAATTCATATTTAATCAATTAGTCAAATAATCATAATACGTGAGTTTGCGTGATCCACAAAAATATAATGTTGTTAAAAATTATACTTAGGTACTCCATCTACATTTATTATATTATTTTGATGTATCTAATAATTTCATATATAAATTTAAGGTCACTGTAACATCCATGCGTACCAGACCAATGCACGCTATTTTTTATACTGTCCCACCTCTCCTTCACTTAAAAATGTCGTTATAAGACTGGTCAAATATAACAGCAAACGTGTCCTCGGTAATATATTATAAATAATTAATTCCAGCAGTAGATATACTGTGAGCTTAATCTACCGAGAGCCACCGTTCTTCGATTTCCCTATTTGACCGCTTGATGACACCCGTGGCGTGTAGCTTCAACCTGTTAATGAAAATGCCAAAGAAATTGAAATATCAATGATGTTTTCGGCAGAGATTAATTGACAAAACTTTTTTATTTGAAATCACTCATTTTCCAATAGATTGTTTTACACTTGATTAGATGACTAAATAAAAACGGCCAATTCTATTTTTTCTAATTTCAGTTTTATTTTTTCTGCATTATAGATTCGAAAAATTAAAAATCATTCACTTATATATTATTTCACATTTTTATATGATTAACACAGTTTGATGTCATATCTTTCTTTTCCTTGAAAAAAATTACAACTACCGAAGCGAAGCAACGATTAAAAAAAAACGTATTTGAAAATGAAGCAAAAAGTTACCCCAATCATGAATTCGACTTAAGGGAGGAATTCAAATAAAAAACCAACTTTTTTATTTATGATTATTTTGCTTGCTGAATTTTTTTTTCAAATTAGGGAGGGTTTCAAATAGAAAATTTTGTGTTTGAAACATACATTACTCTTCCCAGTGGGAAGAGGGGGCCCTTTTTCACAAGTTTTTAAGCCTTTACAAGGAACGCCATATCTCAAAAAGTAATGAATATTTTTTAAATATTTTTTCATTATTTTATTCCTAAAGGACCTGTCCATAAAGCTGAGTATGGGTTTCAGGTAATTTTAAAAATTAATAAAAAATTGTACTCCCAGACTTCTAAAAATTATAAGACCCAATTTTTTATTTTAAAAAATTGTTTAAAAATAGTTTCAGTTATTCAAATAGAAAAAGCATACTCCACTTTATACGCAATATGTTTATGAACAAAATTAAAAAAATATTAAGTCTCTATCTTTTCTAGAACTTGAGATATGATTTTCCTTGTCGGGAAAAACACAACTTTCGGGAAACGGTAATAAACAAAAATAATAACAAAAGAAGCAGTTTATTCACTGGTTAAGCGGCTTCTACACGATGCTACGAACGTTCCTTCCAACATTCGATCGAACGTTTGAGGCAATTAAGTTCGATAGTTGGTGCGACGAATGTATCTGCTACACGGTGAGTCGAATGTTTGATCCAATACGAATGATGATGTGTTGGTACTCAGTGGGCGACGATGTCATCTGTCTGATGTTATCTCTAATGTTATACACTAATGTTGTCTCTCTTGTATAATGTGTTGGGACAAACGTGACGAAGATGTTATCTGTCTGATGTTATCTCTAATGTTATACACTGATGTTGTCTCTCTTCACATGAACGAGTCGTGCGCAACCAACGAACACAACCAACATTGACCTTCAAACGTTCGAAGCATCCCTTTGACTCGGTGCAAGAATACCGACATCGAACGGGACACGACCAAATGCGAATGTTTGACGCTCGACATTGGACACTCGTAGGTTCGAACAACGGCTACACGATGCTATGAACCATCCAACGTCGAATGTTGGAAGGTGTTCGTAGCATCGTGTAGCAGCGGCATTATTAAAACTCTCCAACCCCATACATTGTCCCCTCTTGTTCCTTTTTCGTTAATACTATAACTCATGCAAACACCAAAACTAAATATTACTGATCAAATCGCGAGGGGGGGGGGGGGCGAGCGTTGTCGGCGAAGGAGCAGCAACTTGGCTGTGCAGCGACTCACAAATAAATATTTTTCTACTTGAAAAAAAATTTTTTTGGCCATGTTTTTTATATCAACGTGTTTGTAAAGAACCACAGAACAAAATAAAAACAAAAAACGAGATTCGACAAAAATTAGCTTAAGTATTAGCTGTTTCTGGCGTGAACTCGCCCCTTAACATTTTACGATTAATCGATTTTAGTGTATATTTTTGATATATTTGAGAAATGACTAATTTATTCTTAAAACAATTTTTGTCGATTAATTGACTAATTGCTCTTGAGCTCAATGTCTCGAACATTTAGAACTACAAAAATCAAAATTAAGTAAACATAGCTCGAATCTCAAAATAATTAGGACACAATTCTTTGATTTTCCTGCTTTCAAATCCAAAGACTCTTTTGAATCAACCTGTATATAATAATAATTTTAATAATATCACATAATAACATATTCTTCACTTAACTTTTACTAACAACTAATAATATCTTAAGATGTCTCTTAATAACTAAAGTTTTCATTTTATCTCACTTCTTTATAGTTATTCTTTGTTATCTCAACATACGTACATGTATACGTGTGTACCTACTTTCATCTATATATTATCTATGGCCGATGGTGTGGTATATTATCTGTGCTTCAACAATCATTACCAAAATGTTATTAATAAGTTTTTGTGTCGCATTATTTTTATTAGAAAAACTTAGGCAACGCAGCCAATAGTGTTAGAAGCACTAACTATTATTACTAAATATTACTAACTAACTAGCTCTGGGGTGAAGAAATTTCACTACTTACTGTGTAAAAATAAACATTTTAACTACATATATATACCAAACAAAAAAAGACTAAAGATATTAAACAGTCAGAAAAATTAACGTAACTTTTTGAATAATTGGAGTTTTTATTTTGATTTTTTGTTTATTCTTTAATGTTGATTCTTTTGTTTATGAGATGTTTTTGTTTTTGTTTTAATAAATTATAATTATGGGACATTTTTGATTGTCTCAATTTTTTTCAATATTCTTTTGTTTCTTGATTCTTCTGTTTTAGTGAGGTAATTATTTTTTATTTGTGTTAATAGTGCCTACAAATCATTTAGATGATTCTAATACAAAAGTTGGTTAACTTTCTAAAATGATAATTTTCTTTCTCAACATATTAATAATATGAACTTCCATGATGTCGGTGAGCAAAAAAAGGAACAATTCATATTCAAAATTATAGCTAGTGAGCAAAACAAAAAAATTTCTTTACAGTATGCTTAATCAGTCGGTTGGAGAGGCGTCCGTATTTTGTGACATAATATTAGATGAGAATTTCGACAAAATGTAATGCAACATGATGACTGGATGTGAGAAAATTTATGGATTCCCCCGTATAATAATCAACGTCTTGAAAAATCAATAAACGCGTATCGCATATAATTTCTGCTGCGGAGCTATCTTGTCGAATATGAAACACCGAGGGCTGATTTTGTGTCGTATTATAGTGGTAAGAAAAGGAATAGGTACCTATGCTAAAAGTCTAAAAACGTTTTTGAAATAAAGAAATGATTTTTTTAATGGTGTCGACAATTTTTTGTTTTTTTAAATAAGAGAATGTCTTCTGACACTATTAAAATCATAGAACACTAGAAGCCAACTAATATCAAAAAAGTGTAGCTTGCTTGGAGCCCTTTGTAGTCACAGCTTAAGGCATGTAGTCAGTCGGTGTCCGTTGCCGAACGCACAGTCCATTGTAATACATTGTTAGACATTGTTACTTGAATTGGACAGATTGGTCTGTCCCATAATATGTGTTTTGTAGTAGTGTGTGTGAATACGCACACAGAAGCAAACACCAAACCAACAGCATTGCAAACAGTGTGTACAGTGTGTCATTTCTTTGATACCAAGATCTTTGAAGATTTACTTAAGGGGAGGTTTACTTGAGCATCGTTAAAAAAAGTCAAATTTTTTTTTTTTTTTTACAGAAATTCGTAACTAATTATGTGCAGAAATGTGCCCAAAGTGATTTTGCTGAAAGTAATTTAAGGGAAGGTTTACTTGGGATTTGATCAAAAAATCGATTTTTTTGCCGAAATTGATAGCAAATTATGTGTAGAATATGTTCCCAAAGTGATGTGTAGAATATGTTCCCAAAGTTTTTGCACCTTAACTGAATCCAGCTTTCTATATAAAAAAAAAGAAGAAAAAACAAAAAAAAAAACAAAAGACGTAGTTTACGCAATAATGAGTATTAAATATAAAATTTTGAAAATATGTTTCTTTATATATATTTTACAATATCTCGGAACCACATTTTTGGAACTGGTTGACACGATAAAAAACTATTCGATGGATCCTTCTTTTTAATTTTTTATTTAAAGATAATTCAATTCTCCGGCACCTGTATCTAAATCCGATACACTTTCAATATTTTTTATTTTTAGCGAATTTCCAAAACTGGAAATTCAGCTTTTACGCCAGGTGTCATGGTGCGACCTAAGCCCGGGACCATATCAGAAATATGTTTTGAGGTCCCTAGAATACGAAAATGATATTCACTAAAATTTATATATATATATATATATATATATATATATATATATATATATATATATATATATATATATATATATATATATATATATATATGTATCCGCGCGATAACTCTCGAACGAAACGTTTAATGCTAATGAAATTTTGTGTGCGAATTCGATTTTCCAAATCGTTGGATGAGTTCGTTAGCCAGACACGTCGGATGCCCAGAAGTAGGTTTTCCGGGCGTTTTTTGTCAACAAAATGAGTTTTTTGCCAGAATTAAGCAATTTTTCAAATTTTTTTTTACACCAAGCCCTAGTAAAAGGTAAAATGCATAAAAAATGTTTTTATACTGTTGCTCTAAATTACTTAATTTTCGAGAAAAACTAGGAAATATGTCGTTCTCCATTTCACTCGCACTCGCATTCTTTTTTTTTCTGTCTCATTTTTTACGAGCTAAATTCGAAAAAAACCGCTTTTTAAGTAGCGTGTCATGATTTTTTTAATCCAATTTAACGATTCGGCTATATTCTTTTTCTTTGTCAGTTAAATGTTTTTATAATGTATCTCTATTCCATTTTTTTTTAGATAAAAAATCACGGCGCAGTTTTTTATGTGATATGATCAGAATTTGGATGATGTTTACACCTTCCTAAAATTAATAAGAGCTTGCTACAATCGCATAAAAATTACGTTAAATCATATTCAAACAATAATATTTTTACGTAATTTTCTATCCAAATGACAATACTACGTTATAATTATATGTATAAACCCATCATTTTAGTGGTAAATAAATTTGCACATTCAGTTTTTTTTTTCTTTTGACAACAAAACAAATAATTTTAAATTTTGACAAGTTGTATCATACATTTTTGAAAATATTAAATATTTATTTTTTTAAGGCAAAAATGTATTAAAGATCTGAAATTTGTTTAACAAAAACCATACATCTGCTCGTTTTACCTTAAAAATCTCGGAAAATAGAATATTTTTCAATAATTAACTCAGAAAAAGCATATATGAGGTAATTTTCATGATATTTTTTTGAAAATTTCAAAATAGTAGGGTTACAATGTTTTTTTTTTTAATTATTTTGTAGAATTTGGTAAACACACATCGTAAAAAGTACTCGCCTTGAAAAAATCAAACAAGTATTTAAAAAAAAATACTATTTCTTAAAGAAAATATTAAAATTATGTACAAATGCCGTCCTGACCAACTGATATATTGGAACCGATTTTGAGCAGCTGGATTTACTACAGGCAAAAGCTCATAGTGAATACACACATTTTTTAACATCCTTTTGAATTTTGTAATTCAATCATTACAAATAAAATCTAAATAAAAAAAATCTATATGACCTGTTTTTTCTCAATTTTCTAGCATCAAATCTAGCGATAATTAACTAGCGGGTGATTGTTTGAAATTAGCTATCCATTTGAAAATTGGGATCCAGTGATGTTGTACATTGGCACTACAAAAGTGTGGGTGAAAAATTTCATAAGCACTTTTACTGAAATTATGTCATAAATTCATATTTTCAGAATTTATTCATTTGACAGAAAAATTCTAAATTATTAAAAAAGCCAAATAATTAATAACAATTAAAATAAAAAAAAAAAAACAGAAAACATTTATTTATATTTGCATTTTTATAAAAACATGTAGGTATTATATTTTATATGCACTTTAACTAAAATGTCAAATTTCACACGTTGTTAATTTTCAATTTCACTCATAATATGCTTAAAAATCAAAACTTAAAGTTTATAACATTCACAATCCGTGTAGAGTGTCCATACGTCTTGGTTTTCCCGGATTTGTCACGGTTCTAGCTCCGGTGTCCCGACAGACTTTTGACTTCGATTTGTTCCGGTTTTTCAAACTACTAATTTTTTATTTTCATCATCTAATAAGTACACAATTTTTCATTTTAAATAATGAATAGTTCAGTATCATATTAAAAGATCAACAGTAGATTCATTTACAACCAAACCTAAAAATATTTTTAAAAAATTAATTACTAATTAAATTTTCCACGTTTTTTCGATTTTACCTTAAACACGAACTTCCAAAAAAACATTTTCTTTTCTTAACTTTCCATCATATATGTATCTACATAAATAAATTGTAATATTATTTTGCTTGCTTCTATGATACTGAAGTTCCTGAACAATTAAAAATTAAAATGACTGGAATTTTATTCGAACTTTTAAATAAAGTAGTTAACTAACGCAAACAACTGATGGCGCCACAATACAGAAATTGCCAACATTTAAATGTTCATGTTTTAATACATTTTCTTGAAAATAAAATTGTCTAAGAAGCTCACTTTCATAAGAAATTTTATAAAAATTTAAAAAATATATATTTCCTAGAACAGGGGGCGATTTATTTTGAAAAAAAAATTAATATTTTATATAAAGGGCCATTAATAGGTAATCTATAGATATAATACAAATGTAACGAGACCGTTTCTGTATAGGGAATATTTTTTTAAAAATTGTGTAGATACTGTAAATAGTTATCGATGTAGATATCAAAACAGCGATTTTTAAAATTTTTGTCTGTCTGTCTGTCTGTCTGTCTGTTCGTCTGTTCACGCATCAAACAAAAACTACTGGATGGATTTTAATGAAATTTGGTGTGCTGACAACTTATTACCCGGATCAACATCTAAGATACTTTCTACTTTGTACTTCGAGAAAAGGTCTCATTCCCACGGGAAAATGGAAAAACCATGTTGAGCATGTGCATACAGTACGCAAAAACTATTGAACGGATTTTGATGCAATTTGGTGTGGTGATAACTTATTACCTGAGTCAGCATCTCAGATACTTTTTATTTCGGGAAAGTGGCTCATTCCCACAGGAAAATAAAAAAACTTTTTGAGCATGTGCACATATTACGCGAAAACTATTGAACGGATTTTTATGAAATCTGGTGTAGTGATAACTTATTACCTGCGTCAACATTTAGGATACTTTTTATTACGGGAAAATATTTCCTTCCTTCAGGAAAATTCAAAAATTATTTTGCTTATGTGCATGTATACTTAAAACTATTGTTCTATGCGAATGCTTTATAATTACTATACTTATATACTTGTCATTTATTAAATTAAATTTACCATAATACAACATTTCTGGAGACTAACTCTATTTTAAATTAATTTAGAAATTTCGAAAATTTAAGTGCCTATATTTCCGAGAAATTCATTTTGGATGAAACTTGTTATATTTATAGGATAGATACTAGTTTGGGATGCAAATATAATAAAACAATAAAACGTTGGAAGTCCAAAAATTTTGTATGAGTTCTCCAGTCAGACACGTCCAATTCCAAAAACCTCAAAAAAATGAGTTTTTTGCAAACAATTTGCCAAAATTTAAAAGTTTTTCCAATTTTTTTTACATTGTGGTAAAGAACCAAGAAAATCACAGAAAATACATTTTGAACCATTATTCTAGGTAAGCGGGTTTTCGAAAAAAAGTAACTTTTATGATTGGAAATTCGCTATGTTATGCAGATGCTGCGACAGGGGTATTTTTTTTTTCTTTAAAAAGCAAAAAATAAGATAAAATCGTAATCAAAAGTTCACACATCCGCCATTTTTTTTCTTTCAGCAATTTATTGATATTATATGTATAGGTGCCGGTACTCTTCATATATTTTATAAATCTTTTTTGTTTTTGGATTTCAGTGGTGTTAGGATTGTCAGTGGTTTATTACCGGCGCTACGATGTCAACCAACAAGGCCCCGGATTTTCAGATCGTCACACTGCACTATCTATAAGGTGGACAATTTTTTACATTTTTCCTTAAAAATTTTTTTTGTATAGAATACTTAATAAATATGTGTACAAAATTTGAAATTGATATTTATTTCCATTCTTGAGAAAAAAGATTCCAGAAAAATACATAATTTTTAAGGATTCTCAAGTAAACCTCCCCTTAATAACCCTATTTTAAGTCTATATAAAATTTTATCATAATGCGACAAGTATAATTGGGAGCGAGATATAGTGGGTTAAAGTGACTTTTCCAGTTAATTCCAGAATGATACAACTAAAATTTACTATTTATCAATTCAGATCCTTGATCGAAAATCATCGTTTCACGTGTCAAGAATACATTAACACCACTTTTTTGTTCTTATAAAAAATGATACAGGTCCCTTTTTATTTAATTTTGAATATTCAGACAATACCATATACACCGGTCAAGTACAAATGATTTATGTTGGAGGGAAATAATTGATCTATCTCGGAATATGATCTATAAATAAGTCAATAATTTAACATTAAAAATATTTCTTCTTGGAATAAATGAGTATGTACATACATAAGTATTCACCTATGTAAATACCTACGTTCCTAACAGACATAGTGTAACATACATGGACACGAAAAAAAAGAGATCCATATGGTTTCATGGATGTATACAACGGATTTTAAGAATAATTATTCATTAAGTTAATATAAATTATTCTTGAGTGACTTTAAAAAGATTATAACGCATCACGATGATCATACAGTAAAAACTCAATAAAACAGAATTTTTAGTAATTATAGTAAGGATCAAGAGCAAATCATGCTTATACGCAAACAGTGTTCCGAAAGTGTACTGACAAAAGTTGTTTTTTATATTGTGGGAAATATTTTTTGCCGCAAAAGTTCTTTCCTGATACCAGTGGTTCAAAATTTACAAGGAAGTAAGTAATAAAATTCTTCATAACAATTGATTCGCACTATAGAATTTTTCTATTCTGACAATTTTCACTAAATCTACACTTTATTCTCAATAATCTGAGCAATGCTTTTGGTAATAAGGCTGAAAAACAGCAATTTTTACGAAATTTTACGGTTTTAAAAAGTATTGAAAAGATACCTCATACATATTGTTAAATTCGTGCTTCAATAAGCTGTTTGTTGAAACCCTTTAATCTATACCTCTTTATCAATGTCGTTGAAAAATCTATAGACCTTTATACAATGTCGTTGAAAAATTGCCCCCTATTTCCTTATTTATTTTTTGAATCTAAATTATCTAAATTTAATTTTGATACTTTTCATTTATAATTTGACCATAACTTTTTATCTTTCTGCTAAATTTTAAATTTTTACGTCGAATGGTTTCAGAGAATTTCGCCTATGACAGACCAATGGTCACCAAAATAAATAATTCTAAAATTCTTTCATTTTACCAGCTTTACTAAAAAAAAAAATAAAAGTAAAAAAAAATCGGTCTGAACCAATTTTCTTTTACAAACTTTGTTTAAAAAGGCACGGCGGTATTGTGGTAACCAAGAGACCAAACTAGAATGTCTATCAAACTGTCCCACTTGTCGCCAGTGGGTGACGTAAAATCTCCCCCACTATGTTGTGTAGGTACACACTGTTTGCAATGGTGTTAGTTTGGTGTTTACTTCTGTGTCCGTATTCACACACACTACTACAAAACACCTAACATGGGACAGACCAACCTGTCCAATTCAAGTAACAATGTCTAACAATGTATTACAATGCACTGTGCGTTCGGCGACGGACACCGACTGACTACATTTCTTAAGCCGTGTCGGACACACTCTGGACTCACCACTAGTTACAATTTTCTACACTTACGCTGAGGACTCGGTAGTAACTAATAGTAAATTAGTATTAATCTTCATAATTTAGATTTTTATTTTTCCAAATTCTCTATGTAGACGCGGTGCAAAATGTGTGTAAAATGTACGACCACACTTGTCTTAGCCTGGCGCCCTTTAGGGCCTAGCACTGTCAAAGTTAGTAAGTAAAACTTGATGAAAATTGGGAAAGGAGGTAGAGTGTTTTTTGTATGTCACCTATCTTTTAGGGAGAAATCATCCAGAGAAGAAAGCCATATTGTTCGCTTTGAATTTTAATTTTGCCCCACTGTTATCTCTATGATGTGAGTGGAGAGTAGTCGACATAATACCGAAGACCTATAAGTTCGGGTAAGTATCCATAAATATGTTCATCAAGGATCTGTGTCAAAACTCATCTTAGAATTCTGAGGAGTAGTGATGAGCAAAATTAGTCTTGGTCTTGCAGTCTTGGTCTTGCTCTTGCAAAAAATGTAAGACCAAGACCAAGACTATGTATATCAAGAGCAAGACCAAGACCAAGTCTATAAGTATGGCTGCAAGACCAAGACAAAAGCAAGAAAAAGGCAAGACTTTTGCTAAACTATTTAAATTTAAAAGTATAATTAATACCGTAAAGAGAGAAAATTCTGATTTTAGAAGGAAAAAATTCGCTAATAAAAAAATGCAAGAAAGTGCAAGATTCTTTAGCAATACCAAGACCAAGACCAATACCAAGACTCTATTTTGCAAGACCAAGACCAATACCAAGACTGCATTTTGCAAGACCAAGACCAAAACCAAGACTCAAACTGCTTTAGCAAGACAAATACCAAGATTCTTAATGCAAGAACAAGACCAAGACCAAGACTGCCAAGTCTTGGTCTTGGTCTTGCATTTGCTCATCACTACTGAGGAGTAAATGTAAAAATTTTATTTGGCTTATATTTATCACTAGAAAACTTTTAATCTTCCCAGCGCTCTCACCACGCTGTTTCAAATCGATTGATTCATGAAGTAGTATCGTTGCGTAATGCCCTTTTACGTCCAGTTGTTCATTATATTGACAGTTAAGTTCGTTAAGTAACTAAAGTGTCATTGGCATTACAATAAAAAAAATATTAAATCGTTAATGTATTTGATTAATCAATATTTGCATCTTTGTTCAATACATCTCGTATACATATATCGCTGTCTATCTCATTTATTTATATGTTTTATTTCATAACTATATATACATGCATATATTTGTATATATGTACACATTTTATTATTATTATATAAAATCACATATAATATAGTACATATATATGTACTTATTTAATGTTAGTTTGAATTGTAATGGTGTGTCTTACATATTAAATATCTGATTAGATCATTAAGTCATGCTCGGAAAACATTGATGAGTACATATACGGGTACATACGAAATATTATTTTGCATCGGTACAATATAGGAGTAACTGCAACACTTCAAACTGAGCCAAATACGAGCTTGTTTAAATGAAAATTAAAGAATAAAAATCCCCAAAAATCACCGGAGAGTAGTTGGCGCCGGAAGTTGAAAAATCGTTTTATATACAATTAGGTATTATCCCCGAGAAAAACGACAAATGAAACATTTTGGAGGACCAATATTTTAACTTATTCCCGGCAAAAAACAAGAGAAGACCAAAAAAACTAAAATTGCCCCCGAACTTGCGGTTTTGACGCCCCTAAAACCTTGCAGGAAGATTAGAAATTGCTCCACCTGAAACTTGATTATATAATTAGTTAGGGTTGACCGGGATAATTGTGAATGGATTTTCATGAATTGAGATAAGTATTTTTTATTTTATATATCACATTATGGTTGATTTATTTTTAATTCTACATTATTCAGGATGCACCACACAAATTTTGAGCAAATTCGTATGAAAAACAAAAAATTTATAAGCCATTCACATTTCCCCGATGCGGTTTTGCAAATCTTATGAATTTCGGAGTAAATGTGAATGCCATCAGAAAAATTATTTAGAATGAATTACAAGAGGATTGAGGTACATCGGAGTAAGGACCAACTCAAATTCTTTATATTTACCCCACTTTCAAATTTTTCATCATACTCTAGCGGTCACAATTTCTCTTTATTTAATGCAAGTTAAGCATACCTCAAATTTGTACAAAAAATCAAGGTTAAATAAAAATAACAAAAATTGTAAGAACAGATTTGTTACAAGCTAAAAATGATATTTTGATGAAATTTTGTCAGTTTATCAAATAAAAAATCAAAAAATTACATGATTTTCACACAAAAACAAGGAAAATAAGACTTTTTCAAGGAAATACATTCAGTTTACATGAACAAAAAACAACAATCAATTTTTTTTTTTTGTGTGTTGTTTGTACAACGGAAACTTGTACAATAATGTCATTGTACATCATCATCAACATTTTCAACTCCGTAAAGGACACTACTGAAATTGTTGACCGGATGGGGGCATTTGTGAATGACATTCACAATTACTCCGGAATTTTAAAATCATGGGGTAATTGTGAATTGGTAATAAATTGTCCAATTTCTTTAGCAGTTAATAAGGAACCCCCTCAGGCTTTAGACCACTTCTTTAGAAGTACCTTTATCCATTTCTTACCTTTTAAAAAAAAAGAAAATGTATTTTAAAAAAAAATTTTTTTTGAAGATTGGTCGAAGTAAGATACACAAAATTTTGCAAGGGTTCTTTCAAAAAAAAAAAAAAAAAAAAGATACTAGTACTTGGAGAATTGTTATGAAATTTTAATAGCATATTAAGAAAGGACTGAAAAACATACTAAGATTTGATTTTTAACAAAATTAATGTTATTTTAGAAATTATAGGCGCCGTTCACAATTGCCTCAATTTACATTTACCCCGGTCAACCCCATTTAGAAACAAAAAAATTTTTACACGTTATTTCAATCATCAAAATCTCACAAAAGAATGCTTTTTTATACAATTAGCGTACGTCATTAAATTGCTCCCAGTTTGCTGTATTTAATTTAAAAGCTAAACACTAAGGCCCTCCGCACACGGATCGACTGTTTTGCAACTCGAGTTTCAAACCAGTTAAGCATGCAACGGTTTGGCGACCGTTCACGTGTATATGAATGAAGTACAGCACATGACTCGACTGAAACGGAACCGATTTTAAAGCAATTTCCAACTGATCGCATGCGACCGTGTTTGCATAGTCACGAAACAGTTTCAGTCGCATGGTTGCATGGTTTGTAAATTTTTAAGTGTTTTTTATGAATATTTTTGACATTTTTTAATATTTAATTTAAAATGAATGACCAAGCAATAAACACTGAATTTTTTGAATTTTGAATTTGAATTTCTTTTTTAACAAAAAATAAGTCTAATTTTTCGGAGAAAATTCGACTAAAAATTCCAACACGGTAGGTACTACTCTTTATAAAACTGTAATCTGATTCACAATCAGTCGCGCTCGTCGGCAGACAAACAATATCAATCAATTGCAAACCGGTTGCCCATCTAAATATTGAGTTGCAATATTCGGAATTGGCCCTAGATGTACATAAGAAATCATGTTGATAGCCTTCAAGTATATTGACTCGTTTTAGAATTTCATAATGAAAATCTTGAAATCCATAGAATTTTGCCATGTACATTTGTCCGTCTTTCCGTCACTCATCTATCACATTCTCAGAGTTCCTATAGGTACAATTTTATCGGTCTACGAATATGAAATTTTACACGCATATGCTACTAGTGGATCATCTAGCAAAGTAGCAAGTAGTGTAGTAAGAAAAATGTCTCGCTCTCTCTAGATACATTTTTGTATTGAAAATTTAAGATGAATTTTTTTTATATATCCCATCGTATGAATTTTCCTTAAAAATACATTTAACCGCCTTTTAGTTTTAATCTTAAAGTAATACAGCTTAATAAGTACAGCTCAAAATAATAATATTTTCATTTAGCTAACTATTGCCCCAAAACCAGGACAGTGCTTTCGTACTACAAGCAGATACACCTATATGCATATGTAATGTTTCGAACATATTATGTAGAATAATCATATTATACGTTTGTATATTTCTTATTCGCGTTTCATATTAACACGGATCTGAGAGGTTTAAAGAAGTTGTTATTATTCAGTTTATTATTTGCATATAGAGTATGATTCGTAAGTACATGAACTGTCGCTTTAGCCCCGATTTACATTAACGCTCTGCTCTCACTCCGATATCACTCCGCTCCAGGTTCGATAAAATATTCTTACACAATAAACAATGAGTGTATTCACATCATCGCTCTGATATCGGTCCGATATCAGTCGCGGTTCGCTCCCTTTCCAATGTCAGTCCAATATCAGTACCACTCAGGTAATATTTTATCGGAGCGATATCAGACTTGTTATGGCTTGTACCTATAGTGTAAACACTTCTTTGATTCCACTCCACTGCGCTTGCATTCAGTTGTTATGAAAAGATATTTGTATCGAACTGAGACCGAACTGGGAGTGTACTTAGAGTGGCATTATAATGTGAATAGAGAATGAATAGATACCAGCATGATATCAGCACTGTAATGTGAACACAACAAGATTATATCGAATCGGGAACGTCGTGATATCGGAGTGAGAGCGGAGCGTTAATGTAAATCGGGCCTTAATCATCTTCGAGCGATGATGTCAGTGAAATTAATGTCAGCAAATTCGGGGAATCTTTTGAAGTCATTATGACTTACATAACCAGCACAATATACACTCTTGACTAACACAAACTACTGCAAAACCATATTGTAACCCTTGAATACGTATAGATAGATACATATAAAAATTTGAATAAAATTCTCTGTGACTCTTTGATACTTGTTTAAGTATCAAGGAGTCACAGAGAATTTATAATATAAATAATATAATAGTAAGAAAGTTGGTTTCAAGTTTACCTACTTACTACATTGCATTCTCTAATAAAACAATATATTTATTGCATTCACATTATATCTTTCTAGGTATTCGACTTCGACGTTCGACTATTACCAGTAGGATAATATTATTACGTATGCAAGTTCTAAAAGTTTACCAAAAGAGAATTACTTCGAGAAATTGAAAAATGGAGGTTGGTTTGCATTATATAATACAAATTGATATTATTACATCTGAATTTAAACATGTTTTCATAAAAAATTTATTTATTTAAATTTTTTAGGAGTGATGAACTTATAAAAAACTGGTGAGTATTTTATTGAGTATTTAATTGTGAGTAAAAAAGTTATTTTCAAACCGAGTTCAAGTTTAAATGCCGTCAGATTAAAACTAAAATTTTCTATTTCACATAAAATAATTTGTCAGAAAATTGGCCTATTAAATGTTATTTAAATTGATTAAATGGGTGTGTCCACGGTAACTCACGTTACCAAGTGAATCAAAATTTAATAGTTTTTGTATTATAACAACACTAAGTTAAAACATTTTTTAATTGGAATTTTTCCTAGTATTAGCATGATGATCTGCTTTTACCATAATTTTTTTTAAAGCTTTTGGGTTGTCCACAACTGAAATAATAATTTAAACATTTCGGTAACTCACGTTACAAAAAAGGGACAGTACAAAATTTACGTTGGAGTCAATTGCTTTTTTCTGCTCCCGATTCAAAGTTACAAGAATAATTTTCTTTTATATTCAACCTGTGTGTGTTATATAGAAGATGATAAGTTTGTCAAAATTTTCCTATGCCTGTAGAAGACTTTATTATTAAAATTCCATATCAATGTCGGTAACTCACGTTACGGTAACTCACGTTACATTTTGTCTTCATTGGAAAATAGTCTGAAAACAGTTATATAAAATAATTATTATTTGTATACATTACTCAAATCAATGTATACAGTTTTTAAAAGAATATTTTACAATGTTGAAGTCCTTTTTTATATAGAAGTATTTAGAAAAGAAGTGTTTGGGCAAACAAATTAAGCGACACATATGAAATACTAGAAATTACTAAATATCAGAATAACAGAAAAATTTTATAATACCTGTTATAAACTATAAAATACTAGTCTAAAACAATAGAAGTTTTAAACAGAAGGTGAAAAAGTAGCCTATTTATTTTAATCCTACAATTTTTAGTAGGCTGTCTTATAATACTGGTTAAAACATTTCTAAATTTATAATGGGAAACCCTTACTGTTTTTTACTTCTCTTTAATATTAACTGATCTTTTGAACTTCAAGTACATCCTACCACCTTTCATTTCAATTTCTGGGTACGGAAGTACATTTAAAACCTGTTAACATTAACAAAAGTAACGTCATTTTCATCTATTTTGAAAAGTTTGTTATTTTGTCCAGAAACACTCTTCAAACACATAACTTTTGCTCAGGGATGGCATCCACATTACTCTGGCACACATAATTTCTCGAATAAAGAAACAACTAAAGAAATAACTCCTATTTAAGAAACTCCGTAACGTGAGTTACCATTCTGGTAACTCACGTTACATTTTTTAGGTACGTTAAATTTACATTTTTGTTTTTTGTAAAAATATAAAAAAATTAGTTCTGCAATCAATGAGTTATTTGTGATGAGAATACAAAAAATCATATGTCTAAGTCCAATTTCCTAAAAGTTACAGAAACAAATTAATGTTTTGGTAACTCACGTTACAGTTACTGGGTTGCTAATCTTTCATCCATTTCATAATTTTATGAAATTAGTTTGAATTAAAAGCTTTAGGGTTATAGTTACCTTAGATCCTGTAGATCATTCTTCTTTTATCAAAACTTCTCAACTTTCAACTATAACTGTAACATTATTCTTAAAAAGGATACAAAAAAATCAACACACCATTAACAATCAACATAGCCTCCAAACAACTGGCAAAAAAACAAACAAAACACAAGTTCCCTGCAAAAACAGAGTGGTGCCCACTTCCTACATCTAATACACAACACAATACCAGTAATATTATAATTTTATCATATTTTTTATTTTTTTATGTTATGGACCTTTTCTCGTGGACAGACCCAAATGTGGTTTTTTATTGGGGAATTTCAGCAGTCTGAAAATGATAGAAATTAATTGATAGATGATAATAATGAAAATAAATTGAAGCTATTTTTATCTAATTTTTTAATGAATATCGTAAGAATGCCCTTGATATGTAACGTGCATATTTATGTTAATTATTTTTCAAGAAAAAATACTATAAATATAAGATTTTTCGACAATGACTTGCTGCTGCACCTTTACAAAGTTAAATCTAATAAATAATAAAAAATAAGAAAGAATGTTTTCCGGAAATTAGATAATTTGAATAATATAATATATTAAAAGTTAGTTAATAGTCCAAGCTCCCATAGCCCAAAATTATACCTGATAAAATACCTCAAATTAATAAAGCTAAGTCGATAGTAGATAATAGTAGATAATAATGTCATTTATTACCTACTTAATTTTATACTTTCACTCGAAAAATTAAAAAAAAATTATTTTTTGTGCAAAAAAAAGAATCTATAAAAGCCCGGTCCAATCACTATGGTCGAATCCAAATCTAAACTCATGCGAACCGTAGCTTTTCAACGATAAAAATCAACGTTTTCTTCTCGCGTCAAATTCTACAGTGCAATTACTTTACAGTTTTATGACCATTGTGGATAATGTTCCGGAGACCTGTACTGGAGTACACACCGTCAAACAAGTTTTTTTTCAATTTTCCCTTACAAACCTACAGAAAAACTCCACTTACAATTCATATAATGTAAACTGACCATTAACAAATAACTTAACTGCATTAGTTAAAACTTATTCGAAATATTTTTCAATAGAATTGATACGATCACATTCGAGCAGAACACTGTGACACACCACCTCACCCCTATCACCCATCATCCATCCATATGGACGGGAGATGCATCATACTCTTATATTCGTATAAAATAATGTAGGGGAAGGCAAGATTAATTGGGCCAGTGACGGGTTCGGAATTGAAACAATTATACAATACCTCTACTCTGAAATACACATACTAAATTAAAAAGAAAAACGATTGGGAATACCTTCTATACTTATCCATTTTCTATAAAAAAGTCTTAAATTTAAGCTTTTGGAGCTACCTAAGAGAATGAAAACCTGTGGAAGTTTCCCTCCAGGAATAAAAAAAATTATTTCAGCTCGCCTTGGGTTTCCTCTACTCGAATAGCTACATGAATACATCTATACATTAGATAGTATATGAATTGTACCTATTACTAGGACAACAATATTATATTGTTGATGACTAGAATGGTTTCCCAAGTAAATGGTTTTGAATGGCTTACTTGTATATAAATAAGCATCCTTGTAAGATAAGCATTTTAGATTTTAGCGAATTTCCAGAATGGAATTCAGCTATTACAGCCACTATCATGACGCAAAGCGAATTTTCAGAATGGATTTCACCTATTACAGCCACTGTCATGACGCGGCTTGAGCCCAGGACTATGGCAGAAATTTGTTTTGAGATCCCTAGAAACCGAAAATAATATTCACTAAAATTTATATATATATATATATATATATATATATATATATATATATATATATATATATATATATATATATATATATATATATATCCGCACGATAACTCTCGAACGAAATGTCTTACTTTTACGAAATTTGATGAAAATATTGGAAGTCCCAAACCGTTGGACGAATTCGTTAACCAAACACGTCCGATGCCCGAAACATGCTTTTTTTTGGCAATTTTCGTGAAAACAATTAATTTTTTGATAAAATTTCCCCTAATTCAAAAATTTTTGCGATATTTTTTTACACCATTGAAACGGGGAAAAAAATATTACACAAGAAAGGTCTTTAAACTATTATTCAATGTCAACAAGTTTCCGAGAAAAACTAATTCTTGTAAACGGAAATTCTCTATGTTATGCAGGATGCTGCGATAGGGGTATTTTAATTTCAGCTGGTCAACATCCTAACTTACCAAGCAAATATTCGAATATTCCTCAGAATGAAAGTGACATACAGCAAATAATCCGAAAGGTAAGCAAATATGTATTTGTGGTTCATTTGTACTCGAATTTCAGTTCACTTCTTGTTGACCGATTGAATTGAAATTTTGCATACGTATAGGTAGTTTACGTGACGTTACCATGAGATTGTAACGTCACGAGCTAATCTGATGAAAGATGTGGAAAATATTTAAAAGAAAGTTACAGCAACTAATTTAGTTTAGGAAATTAATAGAATTATAAGTTTTGAGTGAAGTTTGAAGAAATGCGTAATATATTTATAAAAGTTTGAGGTGTTTGGCTAATTGTAAGTTTGATAACACTACCGAAAAGTAAAGTAACTATTTACATCTGGGACGGAAATAATAATAACGTCTAAGTTTTCATAAATTAATGTGCAACATTCCTTATCTTAAAGCTCGCCTCAAACTTTACTCAAAAGTAATTTTATACTTTTTAATCCATTTTTAAATAAATGCTCGATTTGAAAATATTTTTTTAAAATTTAATTTTATATAATTATTATTTATATAAAATTGCATACTTTAATTTGCATATGCTTTAAGTCGATTCCACAAATAATCTCACTTTCGACATGATCTAGATTCGCTCTCAGTTTGATAGAATATTCTTGTAAAAGAAACGATAAGTACTTATTTTAAATTGGGGTTTGATGACACTGAAAGTATATTTTTAAGGATATTTTGGAGTGATGGTCATCAAGGAAAACAGAAGTGTGATTTTTTTCCCCTTTTTAAGGCTACCGGTTTCGACTTATTGTCTTCTTCTGGCCTCTGGGGAAAATTTATTAATATAAATGTACATAGATAAAATATAAAATATAAAATATTACATTAGGTACTTACATAATATTGTATTTATGTGTCAGACTGACATTTGAGAATAAAAATAATAACACTGATTAAAAAAGTTAAAAACAGTTTAAAATAACATTTAAAGTTTAAAATGGTTAAAATTACGAAGAAAATTATTTAAAGATTTAGATAGTTTGAAGAAACGTATAATTAAACTGTGCATCACGAAAAAACTGTGCGTTACGAAAAAACAAATTAGGATAATGTGAATGCATTTGTGAATTAATGTTCAAATGTTTTAAAATTAAAAGTAAGTATTACTACGATGAATACCGAAAACAAAGTGCCTTCTAGTAAAATTATTTAACTTATAAAGAAAAAAATTTTTTTTAGTGAGTGTGCGCAACTTTGGTTGTTTTGACAGCGGTAGGCATAATCTTGTCAAAGTTACGGGTATATGTATTGTCTACGCAGATGGCATCGTGGTAGAGGTTGCAATTTGGCTGTACGGTATTGATCCAGCAGCTTTCGATGAAGAATCTCTTCTTATAGTTGGATTCACGTTGGAGCACCATGGGGGTGTCGAAGTTGAAGTTGTGCCCATTTTCCCAAGAATGCCGTACCAGTCCTGACACCATGTTGGCTTTTCTAACGTTGTTCTTGTGTTGCTTCATCCGCTCACTAAGATATTGTTTCGTGTTACCAATGTAAACATTGTCACACCCGGTGCACGAAATCATGTATACCACATTTTGCTGGTTGGAGGTGGGAATCTGTGGTTTCATATTGGTATAAAGCTTACTAAGTGCGTGAGGGTAACTGTAAACAGGATTCAATTTGTATTTTTGAAGGGACTTTGAGATGGATGTGGAGGAGGTGCCCAGATACGGAATAGAGAAATAAAGATAAGTACTTATATTCATATTATCGCTACGATTCAAGTGCTGTTTTAACGCACAAAAGGACATACATTTTGTGTTAATTTTGCACAATTACTTAGTTATAATTTTACCACAATGATGTGTAAAATTAACTGATTTAGAATGTAGAAGTTTACTCAATAAATGTGTTGGTATATTTTGACACCTTTTTTAAGTTAGTATTTTTTTTATTTATTTATTACCTATGTAAATGAAAGGAAATAGTAAAAATAAATTTTCAGTACTTAAACTTTTTTATTTAATATTTTTATAAAGTTGTGCTCTGATGAAAATAATGTTGAAGCAATACCTAAAAATTGTGAAGATCGTTGTCAAACTGAACGTGGAAGATAAAATGGAACGACTACTCTTCCTTCTTTACCTGATTTTCTTTGCCCTTTGAATGTGTTCTCGAATGCGGAATATTCGATAATTTTTTAATTAATTGAAGTAAATTCTGCAAACAGAGAAAAAAATTCAATCTAGGTATAATATTTTTAATTAACTTACCTAATCAATATTTAATATCTAAATAATTAAAACCAATTTAACTTTAGAAAGACGCTTTTGATTTTGAAATATTCCGTCTGTTTCTATACATACATATGTTTCTATTGACAGCACATCGTAGAATGTCCAATGATTGGCAATGATGCTACCGATGGTACCAGTCGTACCAGTTACCACTACCCCCGCTCTTATAACTAAAGCAGTAAATGCGCGCGAAACCAGTTTTTTAGTGTTGGAAATACACAAATAAGTGTATTTATGTCTGATATTCTTTCCCTTTTACACAAAGGTTATGTTATTTGTTTGTTGTTCAAAACAGATTAACATTTTAATTATGTTAAATCAAAATTTTTGTTAATATTTTCACTTAACACAAACACTAAATGTTACATTAACACAGGGTTGGGTTACTTATTTAACACAAAAATTTTAACCAGTAGTTTTTTTCTTTTACGCAGAACACAAATTTTCTCACTGTGATGGAACGAGAGCGTATCGAAAGCGAAACAGACCTTAATTCACATTTTACCATCTGTACTTTAGAAATTTTTATATAAGTAAATGAATCTTATGAGCAAAAATTTATAAGATTTGTCTATGTACAAGAATTAAAGCTGCTCTACCCCGAGTTCATCCATGATTCTGGCTTGTCCTATATATGTACATACATTGATACATATTGATTGCATTACAATGTACCAAACACACATACAAATGTACGGCACATACAACAATGAGACGAATATATGATATATAAAAAAATAATAAAAATGAGATTGGCCATGGATATTTAGTACACCCACGTGTAGTTATATAAGGCACACCTGTGCCACAGAGCACTATCGCCACCCTACCATGTGGGTGTCCATCGGGGCCATCCATCTATCGATACCTATCCGCAGCGTGTCCCGACCATGGTATATGGCACGTTACCCATTGTTTTAATGTATTCATTAAATTGTTTTTTGTTGAACATTTTGTAAGCCCTCTGGACATCACCACAGTCACCAATCCCATTCAGTATTAATATGTGTCTATGCTATGTACTATACTGTTGTATAGCGGTTAGTATATTGTCAGTATTCAGTATTGTACCTACTAGTTGCTTGTTCACAGCTCAGGTAATATAAATGTACCTATTCGACAGTGCTGTACACATGTCAATGAGTTTGGATTACATATAAATGGAAGTCGAAATGTAAGAAATAATTTTTACGATAAAATTGGTGACAATCTAATATTGTCGCGACGGTTTGAAATTTTAAACAGTCAAGTTTTATTATAAAAAATTCCACTAGGGAGATAATAACTTTATGTAATAAAACTGAAGATATTAAAAAATTACAAGGATTATAAGTAAAGACTATTTCAACTCTCAAACCGAAATGGAACCACTTGACTTGTCTTCGTTGATTGAATCACTTGACTTGTCCTGTCTATCGATTGTAAAATTTTCTCACTGAACCTTACTTTAGTAAAATTATTAAATTTCTCTATGAAATATCTAACAGACATTAGGTATTATACATTTAAAATACAACTAAAATAAAATTTCCAACCAGTCGTGTGTCCACGCCTGGTGTGACACTGGTACCTTGGTACTGGTAGGTCGAGAGTTTGAATCTCACGGCCGGTTATGGTCGTGGTGTCGAGCTTCTACAGCGGGTGCTGTTTCAGCGAACGTAAAAATCGTTCTATTACAGCGAATGGCCCAAGTCCACAAAACCATACACAATAAAAATAAAACGGTCAGGTGTTTATAGATACCTAGATCATCCACCCCTCCATCAAGACTACGGCCTCTACATCCACAACACCACGGTTAATATCAAGTTCTCTACTTGAAAGAAACTAAATGAATATATAAATACAGATTACGGAGGGGTAGATAACGCAGATATCTATAAACACCTAACCGATTTACTTTTATTGTCTATGGTTTTGTTCGTTCTGACAGCACGATTTTTGCGTTCGCTGAAACAGCACCCGCTTTGCAAGCAAGTAATCATGACCGTGAAGGTTTTTCTTTGTAGCTGTCCTTCAAAATTTCAGATGAATATCAGCATAGCCATTTTAGAAGATGATTTAAGACGCATACTTTCCAAATTCTAGGCCTCACCACTTTCCTTACCCTCCATTTAAATCAAAATAATCTATTGGCATAACGTGACATAAAAAATAATGATACAAGTACCGTTTATTACAGACATTAAGTAAGACTTTCATTATTATTATGAAAGTTTAACGTTAAAAATCGCGACTCTACTTCAAAAACCCCCAGACGGAGGAAAAAGTGCAGCATACCAGTCCAGGTACTTCTAATGTCAGGTACGTAATGTCCGTCATACAGCATCCCCTTCCTGGCCTTCCCTACCTAATAAATCCCCGAACCTCGCTGCAAGACCAAGCAGTAGGAGATTCGAGAGCAGGCCCAATGGATGTTCGATTACCCGCTCTAAACGGGGCATGGGGTTCAAAGGTGTTCATGAACTCCCGGAAGAATTCATCTCGTGCGACCGAAGCGTGCGGAGCGTCCCGATAATAACTGTTTTCTGCATTGACGCCGCTAACATGTTCGCATGAGATCTACAAGCCGGAATGATGTTAAGATTGCACACAAAGGAGTTATGCATACCCCCCAGACATCCGATTATAAGTACGACCAAGTGGACAGTATAGCCCGGGTTCAGTTGTCGCAGTTCATGTATTAGATCCTTTTGATGATGATATTTATGATCCTAGATGATATTTAATCCTTTTTTGCTCCTCCTTTTCGACTATGTTAGTTTCCGCCGGAGCAGAGAACTCGATAACGTACATAGTTCGAGATGTTAAATCTTGGAGCACAACATCAGGCTTATTAGCGTTCAATCGCCTGGTAGTTGCAACCGGCATGTTCCAAAAGATCTTGCACTTTTGGTTGGCAACAAAGGATTCTACTTCCGCAGGATCGTAGGGCAACACTGGTGTTTTATCAACTTCGTAATGATGACGAAGATAAAAGTATAGCACACGCAACGCTGCATTGTGGCGATGGATATAGGTGGATTTAGCATAATAAGAACAAAATGAAGTCAGGTGCATCAAGGTTTTCGGGTATGGTTTGCATGCCCGACACAAGGTACTCGAAACCCCTTTATTACCCATCACATATTTTTGGTGTGTTAAGGTGTCCCACACTCCATCTTGAGCTGTAATGATAAAGCCCTCCGTATCCGATTTAAGTCCATTAGCTCTCAGAAAAGCCTAAGTAAGTTTACTCGAAAGGCTAAGGTTGTCAAGGTGGCGGTGGAACATACCCTGGTGAACTTTGTTGGGACTCTACTGTATCAACATTGTGTACGGCATAGCAGAAGACTACTGTACCCAACAGCAGTTGTATCTACACGCGTATCAAGGCTTCGACACCAAGCACTAGTATTACCACGGTCCGAAGGAGAAGTGACAATGTGATCGGATCACCGATGCCAAGGGCCGGGGTTCAATCCCCACCAGCAACGACGGCCTACACCGTTTTTTTTTAGTAGTACTTTTTTCTTTTCTTTACGTAATGGTGGAACATTCCAGAACCATCGAGAAGCTCTTCGATGAAGAAAATAACTACATCACAACAACAGGACGTCATCACACAACCGGGGATAAAAGCTCACCCAGTCAAGTGAAAATCAGTTGCGGATCAGTGGCAAATCGAACGTTACGTGAAGATCAAGTGTTGGAGCCAGTAGTGGAAATCAGAGGCAATAGAGAGGCGGATCAGTTAGTTACAAACCGGAGTGGTTAACCAGTGGACGTTGTGGCCAGCCAAGTGGAATTGGTGAAACAACAAGAAGAAGAAGGAATACTTTTGTTAACAAATATTGTCAATCTCGCATTTAATTTGTTGAATAAATTGTTGTTTTTGAAAAAAAATACTATTTTTTATTTTCAAAAACTTACGTTGGAATGTTGAGTGCTCCAAAAGAGTTCGAGGAAAGAACCAGAGTACCACAACTTTGTCGCGATGTTTATAGATCAGGTGTTGTTGCTCCCCGCGTCGAAATATTAAATCTGCATTAAACCTACATTACTCCTTTTAATTGAATTAAATAGGGTTAAAGTAGTTTCAGAATTACATGTAAAAAAAGCCTACATTAAGCCTACATATTGTCGCAAAATGACAAATTCTCCACTTATAGTGTCAAAGTAGTATCTCTACTGACCCTACAATACTGCTCCTTGACCCTTAAAATCAGATGTTGTGAGGCTGAAAAGAGGTTCTTAATCGTATACATACAATACACTAATACATATACGCATACGTACATACATACATCTATACATACATATATGTGTACATTCGTACGCGTATGGATGTATGCATGCACGCATGCGTATAGATATGGTTTTAAAATGAATACAAAAGTATTTTATTATTTTACGTTTATTAATTTTAAGTATATACATTAAGTACAATCCAAATTAAAATCATTTAACCCATGTTTTACATATTTTAAACATCATTTAAATGGTAATAATTTCTTTTCAATATTATTTTTCAATAATAATAATTCTATGTATATTTGACAATTAATTTAACTATTTGATTCTTGTTATTCAAATATAAACAATTAAAATGTAATGGTTTTTCAGTTCTTTCACAATTATCATTTTTAGTTCATCTCAGTTTTTTCATATAAACACAAAATTTTAATTTTTCATCTCACCCCAGGGCTTGTTTACCGCTTGCAAGCCACTTCTGTTTGGAGCGTCACCACAACAAGCTAATAATTATTTTAAATGCACCTCAATTTTTAACAATTAAAATGTAACGTTTTTTTTTTTAATTTTTTCACAGTATTCACTTCTAGTTCATCTCAGTTTCTTCATATAAACACAAAATTTTAATTTTTCACCATACGAATTGTAGAGTTCATTTACCCGGTTCAAATTAAAATTTACACTTAACATTGATTCAATTTTAATTATCAAATGATTTACGTAATACTTTGTGATGTTGTTTACATTTAAATTGATACAAAATAAAGAAATAATTACTACACATATTTGACAATAAATTTGATAAACTTTATTAAATTCGTTTTAAAGAAAAGTAGTTTGTCATTTCTTCAAATAGCTGAAACATATTCACATACCTTATCGGCCATTTCCGTCGTCTGTGTCGTAAAGTTTCGTTTATGTCTATTGTTCATCTTTGTCAATCATTCCGGTATATAATGTATATGCATACATATATACAGTGTCTTTTATAAAGTTCGCACAGTATGGGAAACTTTTTTACTAATAAAATTTTTTGAAAAATATTCTAGCAGGGTTAGTTATTGCATCAGTTAAAATGAAAAAATAGCTAAACTTATCTTATCCCAGTTTGCAATTTGACAGGAAACCGGAAATTTCAAATCTGTGATATATAAACAATAACATTGTGTCCTTTGAAATATTAAGGAAATTTTGACATCGTATCAAAATTTGGTATGATAAACGTATTACAATCTGCAAAAATAGAGGTCAAAAATCTGCTTTTCTAAAATACGACTTTAAGTGGCCCTAAATACAAAAAAGTTCATGAATTCTAGCAAAATAAAAATTATGCCGTTCTTTGAGATCTGTTTATTCATAAAGTCACAACTGTCATCAATGAAATGAAATTTTCGTAACGAGGAGGTATCTTGACTACTTACTGCAAAGAAAATAAAGCAATAACAATTGCTCATGCTTGTTAAAACTAAAAATGTTACAAAGCACGTCTTTTTGTGACCAAGTTAAATTTTTCTATTGAAAGACCAATGTCTACGGCAATATTTTGATGATAATTGTGATTTTATGAATATGCATACTAGGCAATTTAAGTGTAATAAACATATTCTGATAGCTAAATATTATAGTCTGCAAGAATAAAGCTCAAAAATCTGTTTTTTGAAAATACGGCTTTAAGTACCCCTAAATTCAAAAAATTTTATGAATTCTAGCAAAATACAAATCATACCGTTCTTTGAGATCTGTTTATTCATAAAATCACAATTGTCATCAATGAAATGAGATTTGCGTAACGAGTATTTTCACTACTAACTGCAAAGAAAATAAAGAAATAACAATTATTCATGCTTGTTAAAATTCCAATATTACAGAGCGTGTCTTTTTGTGACCAAGTTAAATTTTTCTATTGAAAGACCGATGTCTGTAGCAATATTTTGATGATAATTGTGATATTATGAATACGCAGATCTCAACGAATGATATAAGTTTTATTTTGCTAGAATTCGTACAATTATTTTTAATTTAGGGTCAGTTAAATTCGTATTTTGGAAAAGCAGATTTTTGGGCTTTATTTTTGCAAACTGTGATATTTAGCTTTCGGAATATATTTACTATGCCTAATTTTGATACGATGCCAAAATTTCATCAGGAGGTAATCAATAACTTTCAAAGGATTATCATTTTTCATAATTCACAAATTTGAAATTTCCGGTTTCCTGTCAAACATTAAGCGGGCGGTACAATGCGTTTAGCTAGTATCTCATTTAAACTGATGCACCAACTAAGCCCACTAGGATATTTTTCAAGGAATCAATAATAAAATTGTTTCCCATATCATGCGTACTTTATGAGAGACACTGTATATATGTATATTATTTTTTCCCATATATTTTTTTAAACTAATAAAATGTTTTGAGACTACATCGAACCTGCTCAGACCTACTATTTAATTGTTTATAAAGTGTTAAATAGCATTAAGATAGGTTTATGGACGGTTAAGTAGCTTCAATGTAGGGTTATTATTTGTAAACATTGTGTTTGTAGGTTCATTAAGAGTCGATATAGGTTCACTTAGGGTGAATATAGGCTCATTTAGATGTTAGAAGGGTCAATGCAGTGTTAAAATCTTGACTCGGGTCGGCTCTCTTGATTGCGGACTTTTGGCGCGACTGTGATAATGACAGAAAGCTATTATCATCGTCGCGATTACGCGGATCGAACGCTGCTATGAATAAAAATGCGCCTACGCCAGCAAGCTCGTGATCCCTGACGAGTTGCAAAAGCGGGTCTGAACTGTTAAATACACGACAAGCTGTACCTCAGACTAAACGATGATGTAAACGTTCGCCTGACAGGAGCCCCCTACCCCCTTGGTCTCGTGGGTGGTAAAGTCGTTATGTCGATGCGCGTGGGTGCAAACTACGATTGATTCATTATTAATATTATTATTATTATTATTATTATTATTATTATTATTATTATTATTATTATTATTATTATTATTATTATTATTATTACGAGGGTGAATGAAATTTAAACCGACCTTTAATTATAACTTTTTATTAAGTGACTATTTTATTAAGTTAACAGCAAATTATTTTTCTGTATACATTCCTTTTCTATTAATGCATTTTTACCATCGAATCGGAAGTTTGTTAATTCCGTCACCAAAGAAAGAAGAAGGACGTGTAGGTAACCAGTTGCACACTAACTGCTTACTTGTTCCTTACTCGGTAGTCTCAAAACGTCCAACAAAAATTAACCAAAATGCATTGGACTGTTCTCGAACACCCACCATACAGTCCGGACCTCTCACCGTGAAATTATTACATAATTAATAAAATTTCAATATGTCTTCATTAAAGCTTCGGTTAGAAAGTTATAACTCTCGTTTCAGTTCGCCTTTAATTATATATAAGTTATACAAGCGACTTTTTTTTTATAGGAAGTACCTACATATCGCCAATTTTTACTTAAATTTAACTGAAACATGAAAAAAAATATATCTGAATTAAAAACTATTTCGCAGGTTCCGGTGCTCCCAAAAGACTCAAAATAAACATTAGAAAAAATTTATCAAAAAGAATAAAAAACTTATAAAAAACCAGGGCCGTGGAGAGAAATAACGGGCCCCAGGAATAAAGCACACTTCCCAAAAAATTTCTCCCCCAAAAAATAAATGACGACCAAAGAAAGCTCGTTTTACTTTTTTCTGGGATCCTTTCCACCGCTACGGGTCCCCTCTTTCAGCCCAGGCTCCGAGGTTACAACCCCGGCTACCCCACCCTCTCGTCGGGCCTGTCAAAAACTGGTAATTGCAAGAATTTTTAGAAGTGCTGAAGTCACTTAGAGCAAAGTTCAAAAATCTCTTTTCTCAATCTACCAACTAAGAAATAATATTTGATAACATTTGATGTCCCGTAAAATTTCACAAAAATTTTCAATTCAACAATTTTTTTCACGAATGGCGCCTCTTTGAATTCTTAAAACGAATACCGTACTAATTATAGAAAAAATACCAATTACAAAACACGGGTTTCTTTGTGTATTCTTGTACACCTATTGATTGCTTAGTGTATATACTGTAAGCTATCTTCTTATACCGCCAAGAAGGCACGCGTCTAGAATGAAATCAACAAAACTATTTTTCATTTTAAATTAAAATACAGTTATGTGATTCGAATTCAACAGTATGCCGATACCATGACCCGTTCCTATTCGAATAAATAACCAAAGTAAAAAATAAAATAATTTATCTCGCCGAATTAGTTAACAGTCGCGCAAAACGTGACTATTAAAATTTATTTTTATAGCGACTGAAATCTAAAAATAATTTTCTCTTGCAAATCGTATTTAACATTTTAAATAAACAGATAAACAGCAATACATATAATGTACTTTATTATAAGTTTATAAAAGGCTTTCAATATGTTTTGAAAATAGAAAAAATTTACGTCTGCTATTTAATTTAGAGCAAGCATCGGTAACCTACAATCGAAGCTATAAATTTGATAATTTTAAGGTACCATCACAATGTGATTGGCCGAAAAATAATCATTTTTCGCGATTTTTTTGCGGATGGGTAGGTTGGGGGAATGGGGATGAATTTTTTTACGATTAATAATTACACTATTTAACAATTCAAAAAAATTTTTTATTCATTTTTATTTATTTTCTATAATTAATATAATTTTTTTTAAAAAATGTCTTTAAAAAAGGGTGGAAATCGGTGCCCACGATTGCGGCCGCAGTTTTCATCCGAAAAAAAATTAAATAGATTATCAATCTGTAGGTAAGCCGCTACGTACCTATGGGAGTTTTTTTTTCTTCAAATCTTCCTATTTTTCTACACGAAAAACTATAAAAAATTTTGTAATTTTCATTCAAACAGCCGCCATTTTTTTAAATTTCAAGAAAAAGAAAGCTACTAAATGGTAATAAGTTTCTAAACGTGTTAAGCCACAGGTACGTCGACTGGTAAGTCAAGGGTTCAAATCTGACAAGGAATTTTAGGCAGTTATTTTCCATATTTCAATACTAAATACCTAGATCGGTTTGTTTAATAAAACAACTGGAGATTGTACAGTGACCTGTGATGGTCACTCATTATTTATAGTATATAATTAAAATTAACATTAAGTAATAAAAAAAACATGTTTAACTATTTTTACGAAGTGTCAAACCTTTCCCGATTTCGAATTACATTACTTGTTTTAATAGCTCATTTTGATTAGAGGATACAAATATAAAAAAACCAATTGTTAAAAATATTATTTGAACAAAACAATTTCATGAAAATATATTATTTTAGCGTCACTAGCAAACCTATAAATAGGATAAACGCTTCTGAATCACTCATTTCAATATTAATCATGACAAAACCAAATTCAGTTTATGACAATAACCTCTATTAAATTTTTGCTTCCGAGACTATTAAAGTAGCGGAAGCATTGTGATCACTTTTGAAAAATAAAAATTTTTTTCCCTCCAAAATAAAATTTTTATGCACATTTTACGTTTTAGAACTTTCTGAACAATTTTGATTTGGTGTCTGTCCGTTTGTGTGTCGCCAATTTGCATCAAGTGGTATAACTTCTGAACTATTCGATTGTTTTTAATGAAATTTTCATAAATTATGCAGTTTGGTTCCTAGATGGCCTCCTACAAATTTCATTGCATTTCATTTACAATTTCATCGTCAATATCTTATTTATCCCAATAAATGTCAATAGTCCCATTCGCTCAAATTTTTAAAGTATGTTGGGGGTTAGTTTCTAAAATATTTTTGCTATTATTTTATAATTAAGAATTTTGAGTTACAACAGTTTTTTATTAACTTTGACTTTTACTTAACTTATTTGGTTGAATACTGTTTTAAAGTCTTTTACGAGTACGAGGAAGCTGTGTGCCACACCCTATTGGTAGCGAATTTTTAAATTTTTTTACTGCGCTTACTGCTGTGGTCATGTGTGCAGTTTGTATGTAATTTTTATTGCTTGAAACTTAATTCATACAATGGTTGGCTTAATTCTAATACAAAAATACAAAAATAAAGATTTTATAAACTTAAACAAATAAGATTATATTTTGCGTGGCTAAATGTAAAATAAGTATAAAAATAAGTATCAATACACTCTCAAAGAACAACGAGAAAAGAAAAAAAATGTCTTTTTAGTTTGTCATTATAATAAATAATCTTTTCATCTCTTTTGTTTACTTTTGAGAGGACACATAAATAAGTAAATTATTTCCGTATGTAATAGGATAAAAGTGCTTTGTGAACGTACTTTATACAAGCTTCTTTTGAAATTGAGTATTTTTGGTAGTCATTATAAGCAATATACTTAATGGCAAAAGCAACTAGTAAAAGAAAAATAAAAGTTATTTGGCAATATTTAATTAGTTACTCATTTAGCATAAATGCTCTAAGCTTTAATGCATTAGTAATAAAATAATATAAGTTGTTTAATTCTTGAAGTAAGGATACACTTAATATAGAATCAATAGTTTGGTAACGCAAATATTTTAATATAAGTTGTTCGTAAGGTGTACATTTAAACAATGTATGGGGTAAGTCCTCATTTTCGTTTAATTTACAAATCTGACATAAATTCGTAATATTTATGCTATATTTTGTGTTATTGAATGATATAATTGAGCATTATTTACTGCTAGCTAATCTAATTTGTGATGTAACTCTTAATATTTCTAAACGGTTACTAAGATTTAAATAATCTTCAATTTGGTACTTTCCATAATCAACAAATACATTTTTATAATTTAAATTATAAGACGACTCTTGTATTTTCCTAATATGTTGGCGGTAATGCAACTGCCTATAAATATCTAGGGAGTTGTTCATATTACTCTTGTATCAAGCAGTATTTGCATCTTGTGAGTCCCATATATTGTTTAAATTAGCCTTTTCATATAAATATTTTAATTGCGAAAACCAGTTATACTGTAATGGGCTATTTGGTGTTACCGAAAGTTCTGCAAGACGGGCGTCACAAATTTTAGGCAATCTGTTGTTTGGCATTTTTAGTATATTTATGCACCAAGAGGTAGCTCTTTTAAAGACTTCAATACCTACAGGTGAAATTCCAAGTTCTTTTCGTATCAAATAATTAGCGGTGCATCTTGGCAGGCGTAAAATACTTTTATAATGAGTAAGATGCGATGTTTCTAATTCGGAATAATATTTTAATGACCAAACTTCCGCGCAATGCAGCAAGGTTGCTTTTATTATCGTATCACAAAGCATTTTCCTGCATTCCCATGAGTCGGTTTTTGCTTTAGCTAAAGTTTATTTAACATTTCCTTTTTCGTTTCCGAAAAAAGGCCCGAGGATGAAAAAGTTATGCCCAAGTAGTTAAATTTGTTAATGCGCTCAATTTTCATCCCATCAAAACAAAGATCTTTTTGGTTGCTATTACTTAGTTTGCCTTTATGAAAGATAAGCAACTTCGTTTTGTTAGTATTAACGATTAAACGGTTATTTGTACAGTAAACGGAAAGGGAATCTAGTAATTTAGTAATTTCTGCGCACCCCCCCCCTTGTATCTGCCAACAATACAAGATCATCTGCATAACCTAAAAGTATTAAATTATTAACCGAATCGATACTAACCCCACGAATACCTTGCTATTTAAAAAAGGTAGCAGAGCACTGAGAGGATCACCTTGCAACACTTTAAATGCTACACTTTTCGTATACTTGTCACCTAATCTAATCGATATATTGGCTGTGTCATACGCTAATTTTATTAGTCTAATAAACTTAGAGCTCACACCTACATTATACAATTTTTGCCACAGTAAGGTATGATTAATTTTATCGAATGCTTGTTTAAAGTTTACGAAGATAGCAAATATTTTTCGTTTAGGTAGTCTCAGGTGAATTTGACATACAGAGTTCAGAACAAAAATATTATCCCTACAGCCTCGTCCCCTACGAAACCCTAACGGCCATTCAGGTAAACATTCGGTGAAAATCGCCCTATCATTCAACCTATCCATTAATATTTGCGAAAAGATTTTAGTTAACGTGTTTAATAAGACAATAGGTCTATAATGATCTGTATTATTTATGTCCCCTTTCTTGTGTATCATTGCGAGTATTACTTTAGACCAGTCTTGTGGAAAACTCTCGGTTTCAAGTATGCCATTGAATAGCTTTAAAAGTATCGTTTTTCCATGCTCTGGTAAGTACTTATAATATTCGTAAGGTATTTTATCATAGCCTGCTGCTTTATTTTCTTTTATACTATTAAGAGCTTTGTTTAACTCATGTAAATCGATTTCTGAATCATAAAAATCTAGAGTTTCACTCGGTTGTTCCGGATAAAGTAAATTTAAATGTTTTTTCCAATCATCTATATTAATGTTTGCAGTATTAATATTTTTAATTTTAAAGGACTTGATTGTATTCCAAAATTCAGTGATATTACGTACGCAACAAAGTTTTTCCCTGATTTCTTTATAATAGTCGGCTTTGGAATCTTTAACCAGCATTTTATAATTTTTCTTAAGATTATTATATTCACACCCGAGGGAGTTATCCGATTTTTTCTTTCTAGCACATTTCAACAAACATTTCAGATCTTTTCTAGCATTGCGACATTGTTTTGTAAACCAAGGTTTAAAGTTACTAGGTAAGCTTTTATTCACCAATAATTTCTCTTGCACTAAATTCTCTAAGTTTACAAATTTTTCGATAGATGTTTTCAATAAATTACATAACGAATCAGAGGAACAAATTGTATGTAAATCGATATTATCTATAAAATTCTGATATTCTACTATTTTTTGGCTGTCCCAAACGAAAGTTTTTATTTTACTTAAATATGTATCGGTATTATAACAATTTATTTTGTGTTTCAATGTTAAACAACAGAGGAAATGATCCGATTCTGAAATGTCGTTACTAACTACTAGCTTTTCTATAAAAGGTATACAATTAAGATTGACCCAATAGAAATCAATAACGCTTCTGCCTATAGATAGTATTTTATATAACGTATAATATTAAAATTGATTATGTTTAATATAAAGTATTGAAAATTTGAATATAGACTCAGTGAAAAATTTTCTGTACTAGTAGGCTGAATGCGGGAGAGATGCAGCACATTTTGAAAACACTTGATAATTCTTAAAGTATCCATTTAATTGATTTGAAATTAGGTACACAATAAATGTAAACATTGTTCTTTAAAATTATTGATTAATAATTTTAAATTTTGAGTCATAAAGGATTTATAATTAACATTGATGTAGAGCCTGCAAAGCGACGTCTATCCCACACCTATGGGAGAGATGCCGCATCAAAGAAGGTGAGAAGCCGCATAGTTCATATTAAAAATTTTGCATTTTACACATATCTCCATACATGATGCATGTCATATGTAACCATTTTTGGTACTTTATACATCTTAATCAGTCAACTTTTTTTTTGTTTCTGAGTACTTTTCAAAACATTCAATACACAGGCAATCATCATTATTTTCGTTATCTTCACTAATATGAGGGCTCTTCCTGATCCATTAATGGATCTTTTATATTTACGTGGCATAATTTACAGTCCAAAAAAAAATTGCATAATTAAGGTATATAAGTCTATGTTTTCAACATGCAATATGATGCGGCATCTATACCAACTTTAAATGCGGCATATCTCCTTTTTGTTGGGATAGATGTCGCATGTTGTTATAGCAAGCATACTGTGGAACTCCAACCAAAAATTGTATACAGTACATTTAAAATATACCTAAATTAATAACAAAACTCATTTTCATTAAAACAATGAAATATACATTCTTAAATTCTAATGAATTAAATGCTTGATAAAATATTACGTTAAAAAACTTACTTTTCAATAATAAAAAGTTGGATAATTACTAAACTGATGGACTAGTCAAAAATGTTGCCATATACACCTTAAATAAGTAACTTATTTTAAACATATAATCCATTAATAGCGCTATCTATCAATCAAGGGACGAACTATGGCTACTGCGGCATCTCTCTCGCACTTACCCTACAATGAATTAATGTGAACAAAAAGTGATATATATATATATATATATATATATATATATATATATATATATATATATATATATATATATATATATATATATATATATAATGTTAAATTAAAGGATTCTGTCATATTTAATAATAAATTATGTATGTGTCGGCAAAATGCAAAATTTACTGCAATAATGTCTAAGTGAATACAGAATTAAAAGTTTGTTAGTTATGTAAACAAAAAAAATTTTAATATTAACCTTTAAAAAAAATGAAACATGAATCGTTATACTACCTCTCTCACCGGAAAGAAATTGGCGCCGAAAGTTGAAAAATCTTTTTGTTTTTTATATGGCTAAATTACTCCTAAATTGCTCCACCTGTAACTTAATTATTTAATTAGATATTTACAAACAAAAAAACTTTTTTGTTTTACTATTTCTATTATCAAAATCTTGTCAAATAATGCATTTTTATATAATTACTTTATGTCGAAAAATTGCCCCAATTTACTCCAGCTAATTTAAAAGATAAGTATTAATTTTTCTAAATAATAATTAAAATATATTAAAATAAAAAATATTTAGAATTAGGTTATGTCTTGTTAAGACGTATAGGCAATTCAATACTTATTAAGTCGTTTGCATATATTTAAGGATAATTGAATTTTAACAGTTATATAACATTATAAGAAAACAAAATATTTTAATAATTATTCAAAAAAATTAATGTTTATCTTTTAAAATAAATAAAGAAAATTGGGAGCAATTTATTGACATAAAGAAGTTATATAAAAAGTATTATTTTAGGAGATTTTGATAAATAACGAAAAAATTGTTTTCCTTTATAAATAACTAATTAAATAATTAAGTTTCAGGTGGACCAATTACTGATATCAAAGGAGCAACTTGGGAGCAATTTAACCATATAAAAAAAAAAACAATTTTTCAACTTTCGGTGTTAACAATTAATGATTTCAAAGGAGCAATTTGGAGCCGTATAAAAAAAACCATTTTTCAACTGTTGGTGCTAACATCTTTCAGGTACCTCTCTCACATTTTAAGAATATCAAATGAATATATTTTTTAAATTCTAGTTAGTGCCTTTTTATTTTCTTATGTGTAGATATGTTACACCAACAGTTATTCTCCTGTACTTTTATACGCACTGAAAAAGCGCGACAAATTAACACCTTTGGCGAGCAATAACAACAACGATTTTATTTCAGAAAGTCAAACAAATTTCACCTTGATTCAATAATACCGTTAGCAAATATCACTATTTCATCACTTTCAATAACCTCGACCTTTATTGATAGGCTATGCTTTCCAATCCTACCTCTTATCGTTTCCTTCACCCTCCACCAACATTATTTTTAAAAAAGTTGACTAAATAGTTTAAGGTACCTCATGAGATCATCAAAATAATAAGCTTAATATATTCACCTATTAAGTAATCCGGCCCTGCTTCCACTACAAAATCTATAACAGAGAACACTGATAACGTGACTCTAAATTCGTTATAAATGTACAATATTATTGGTAATCGAACCTTTTGTTTAAAATGTGCTACACTATTTTAAATTCACGTTAAATCTAAACAAAGAATTAAACACAATACGAGATAAATTTTGTTAATTTTCGTTAGAACTTTGATTAGGTACGTCTTATCATGTACTTAAGACATTTCACAGTATAGTGCATAAAGTATTTTTAATTTGTAGTGCTATCATATCATTTGCTTTATTAACTTTTTATATACAATTAATATTCATAACATGTCAATATTACTTAAGGCATTTATAATTAGACGCTTTATAATTTTAAATAAAAAATAGTAAATAATTATTTTGTTTATTTGTTTATTATTTATAAACGTTTGTTGCATTATTCATTGAGAATTATGAATGTTTATCAAAATGAATATGGGTATTTTTTTCCTGTTAATAAAAATTTCAGGTCAATGAAATTATTAAAAGTTTATACAAAAACTACAAAAGTTTCAGTTTTCTGTAAAAAAAAGTATTTCAAGGGGAGGGGGTTTGGATTTCGGAAATATGTTTCTGCCACCTTCTTCCGAAGGAAGGAAAATGTAGGAAACCTTCTCCCGATAACGGGAATTGAACCATAGTCTCACGAGTCCAAGTTCCAATGTCAAGGCATGCTCGAATACTTGATTGATGGGGCCCGTCCGGTCCCAACTGTCCCCACATTTAGTAACACTTTTAAGAAAAATGTCCAAAAATAACTAAAAAAAAAAACAACAAATATTATAGATTAAAATCACACAATTCAAATGAAAACATCAAAATTTAAATATTTAAAAATTATCACGTACATGCCGTATATGTACAAGTATGCTCAGTTCCACAAAACTCAACTATATTTAATAATAATCGTTACTTATTCAAGTATCTAATTATAAAAATAAAATCTTTTGTCGTATACAAAATGTGCATTTTAAAATTTTATTTTAATAGCCGATGTGTGTTCTAAAAGTATATGTGTGCAATGAATTAGCAATTGAAATGAGAAGATTGACATGATAATACACGTATTGAAGCCTTAACTGCTATGTGTTTTTTTTTTTTTTCAAAAACTTATTACATCCCATCCAAAAAAATCACAGATTTTAAATATATTATATGTTTTCGACAAGATGTATGAGTTTGTGATTGTTACCATTTGTATCCGAAATTCAACACTAATAGAAACGAATTGAACAAATCGTCAGGTGCAAATTGTACTTACATAAATAGTATTCCGTACTATTAATTACCATTATAGACGTCACCAATTAGCAAGTGAAATTTAAATTATATGCCTAACGTTTCCAGGTAATAAATTACTTATTTAAAATAATGATTAATTTCATGTACTTACAGATGGAATTGTAAAAAATTTGGAATTGTACAAAATAACATATACGCCACGGGATTAAAGAGATTTTGGTTCTCTGATAGCAAATTTCACACTCGAAATCCAAAGTCATATTTTAGTCCCTTGGTGTTACTGGAAAATGACTATATTTCCTCACAAATAAATTTTATTCCTCGAATAAACTATAATTCTCAATCCCAAAACGGTCATATCTTTAATTTGGTTTATTTACCGTTAGAAGAAAAAAACAAAGATATACTTATTCGGAATGTATCAAAGCGTGTCAAAAATTCTTTCAGTAACTTTATTAGCGACACTATAATGTATTAATAGGTAATATTAAATAAGAAATTTTTAACAATCTTTAAAAATTTAGTATGTAAATTTTAAAAATTTTTTAAAATTAAATTAAACTTTCCTTATGTGGTGGATTGGGACCACTTAAAAAGTTATTTTTTTATAATCTGGAGCGAACTATACTTTTATAACTATTTTCGAAGTTTCTGAATAATTTTTTTTTTTGTGATATTTTTTTATGCGGTCCCTATCCACTGCATAAAAAGAGTTTATACTACATACGCTTCAAATTATTATTGTAACGTAAGGGCATGTATCAATTTTCAATCGTTGCAAAATTTTTTTTGATGAGAATAATGACCTTAGTCGACCTATGCGCTGTTGTCACTAAAATATTCAATATTCAATTATCCTCTACGCAGGAAGAAAACTGAATCGAATTTATTTTGGAAAACTATAAGCAAATATTTTTATGCATATTTCTAACAACTTAGCACGAAAGCTTTCCAAATTTCTGACATTTTTGAAACACTACATATTAAACCTGGATTTGAATAAATTCTTTGAAAATATACTTTAATTAAAAATTAAAATTAAACTGATTTCACACGATTCTGTTTTAATAAATGTATATCTATTATAATTCCACTGCATTTTTTCTTATTTATACCGTTTGAACTTATATTTTAATTTAAAATTAATTTAGAAATTATACTTTTAATCATCATAAATAAATGAATTTGATTGACCACTCATGTTTGAAATCGATTACAAATCAACAATAGATCATTTAAATACACGAGGAGGATATGATCGAAATGTTCTAGAAATATTAAAAAAATAACTTATTGAATTGTAAATATGGCCAGTTTTAATTTTGGGGGCAATTTCTAATAAAATAATTGCACTCTTACACATTTTGAAAGTTAAAAAAATAAAATAAAATAAACAAGAATGAAAGTTATCGAAAGGTAAGACATTCAATTTACACCCCCGACAGAAAGTTTAAGACACATTATGTTCAATGCTTATGAAATTTTTTGTGCGGACTAGAATCCAGATTGGCTCGGCTAAGTTCGTTAACCAGACACATCGGATGCCCAGAAATAGGTTTTCCGGGCGTTTTTTGTCAAAAAATAAATTTTCTGTCAGAATTAAACAATTTTTCAGATACCTTTCGAAAACCGAGGAAAAATTACATATAATGAGTTTTTGAACTATTACTTTACGTAAATTAATTCCAGTGAAAAATTAAGAAATTTGTTAGAAATTGATTAAAAAATTTCCAAAGGGATATTTGTTATCTTTTTTCTTATTATACGGACAAACTATCTCCATTTCAATTTTTAAAATGGTACATTTTCAAAAAGGAAGCCTTTTGAGTGATATGTAACGAAAAAATTTTTTTAAGCAAGGCAATCGACGATATACATCTGCCCCACTCAATCACACAATATTCATATGTATGTATGTCTAATGTCTCAAGTTGTTTTTTTAAAAAATCACCCAGTTTTGTCTGCTTATGTCCCACAATAAATCTTGTTAGGGTTATTCCATGAAAATGCGACATAAATGTAAAACATTAAATGTTGTTTATTTAAAGTAAGTCAAATAGAGCACAGACTAAACAAGATTTACTATCTGGCAACACAGAAATTATATACATCAGTTGTCACTTTTGACAATTAGAGTGGAATTTTCACTGTCTTACAGCATTTGATGTGTCGCTTCACGAAAAGTGTTGCAAATAATTTTTTAATATATGTGAATTCTTGCCAAATATATAGAAAACAATGATATCATTTACATGTACACCTTTGTTAGACGTGAAGCACGCCCGGAACATTCAATAATATCACTACAAAAATCGACAACAAAGACAGCCTTAACATTTTGTAACATGAGTGACCAAAAAAAACATTTTTTAGTATAAGAATTGATACACTTGTTCATTTTGAAATTTGTAATATTACTTTCTTTCTTCATGAGTGCGTGATGCTTGAACCCGTTTTTATACGACCTTATGTCTCAAACTGAATTTTATGCAAGAAATTGAAATGTGTATATTATAAACTTATATATTTTTATATGTAAACAACTTTATATATTTTTATATGTAAACAAATCATTATATATGTATACAGGGTGTAATTTTAATAACTCTTATACCTTTTGGTGAATTTCGGTAAAATGTAACGATGATTAGAACGAAATTTTATCGAAATTCACCAAAAAGTATAAGAGTTATTAAAATTCCACCCTGTATACATATATAATGATTTGTTTACATATAAAAATTGTAATGTTTTTTTATATCCGTGTGACTAATGCATACGCATATTTTTTTCTCTCAATCAGATCACTAGTGTACTTGTTTACTGTGCAAAATACTATTAATTTGTATTCTATAAAGAAATATACAACTGCACTGTCCAGCTATCATCAAGTGCCACGTGTGCTGTTCTCCGCAAATTTCATACAGATGAAATTTCCATCGAGCCGGGCCCAATCATACAGATATTAAAAATGAAATATGGACTTTACTTATCTGCCCTCAGTAGTTTCGAGAAAACGGTAGCAGGTATCAAAAAAATGACGAAACAAGACTATAGGTAAAATTGGTATATGAATCAAAAAAAAAAAAAAAACCATCAAAGTTAAAGTTATCCTGTGGGACCTTACAACCTCCAAGAAAGCCTACAGTAAACGACTGGATGTATCGTTATCAAATTTTTGGCTCTCCAGTATGAATATCTAACTACCTACGATAAGATCTCAAGGCATGAAAATAGACATGCCGTTGAAATACGAATATAGCGAAGAATTTCAGAATATCTGATTTGAAATTAAGGTGAAGTTGGAATTACCTTCAGCGCTATCGAATTAAACAACTGACTGATTTTGATAAAATTTTATGAAAATATATATGCTATAAAAATATGAATATGACTTGAAAATATGAAAATATGAATAATATTTTAGAGTCGTCGAGCGAGCGAAGCGAAGCACATAAGGAACTGATTTTGTATAAAATTTCAGGAAATCAATTTTAAATGGACTTGTGCTCACATTGTCTGTCGGTTACACCAGATAGGGCGCAAATTAAAAAGCTGAAGAAATTTTATAATTTTTACTCAAGTACTGTTGAGATCTCTGTGAAAGATGACAGGTGACGTTAAAATGATTTCCCGGGGCCTTGGTGCCATGAAGGGTCTAAATAGAAACAATTTTAAAACTGCTGGTCTAGAGGTACTTATACTAAGTTCTTATGGTGTGGAAATAACTGGTGCACAGTTATTATGGTGTGCTAATAAGATGTACAGATAATCATTTTAGTCATTGGGCGAGCAGGTTCAAGTGCTATAAATAACTGAATTTGCACAGAATTTTGGAATAAATGATTAACCTTAGAATCATACGTACTCGTCAAAACGACGAACGGACTTCTCTACCTGCTAAAATTTATTAAAGACATGGATGTTATAATGAATTTATTCAATAATTATGATAATGTGAAAGATGATTACAGCTGTTTGACTTATAGAGACGACATAATACAGAAGTTTTAATATATTGAATCGAAAACTAAAGAATGCGTTTCAAGTGACTTAATAAAAGGTTAACAATTTATTTTATGGAAAATATTTTAATTTTTATTATTTTTTGAGATCTTATTCTAAAAATTACTAACAAATTTTAGAAAATTTACAAATGTGCCTAATGGGGAAATAACTACATATCTACAGGAATATTTATGACTGAGAAATTTCACATTCTGTAACGTCACACATGTCTACTGACTCATAATAGTTCATAAATTAATTATTTGAAAGACATGTTTTATGATACAATTGATGTATTTATCTATTTTTTAATTTTTATAGCGAAAATATGCTTTGATAAAAAGATTAAAAAAATTAATAAATATTTATATTAAGAAATTTTTCCAAATCCAATTTTTTTAAATATTTTTTTCGCTTTTGTAGTATTGTTTTGTAAAAAACATGTTTTTTGGAAATAAACTCTAAAACTTCCCGTAAAAAGTCCATTCGTCGAAACGACGCCGATGTATGATTAACTTGACTCGTAGACCAACGTATGATTCTAAGGTTAAATTGACCTATAAATTTTACCTGTAATTCAGATAATTTTATACGAGTAAAACCGCGGGTCGCAGCTAGTAATTTATAAAATAAAAATAATATTGTAAAACATAAGTAGGTATGTATATGTAATAAGTATATTACAAGACCATAAATATTTGGCAATTTATTGCGCTATTGGTCCTAAGTACTGAATGTGATGGGGAAACCAAATTTTACTCTTTTCTGTTCAAAGTCGTTATACAAAAAACCAACGTCAACTTCGTAGTCATTGTACTTACCTATCGGGTTAGTACTACCTCATTTTGATTAGAAGTGTGCAATAAATCAATGTGCAGTCAATTTTCAGTTTGCATTTTTAAAACCAGTAAACTCTGATGTATCAGGAATTATAATTATGGTTTTGTAATATTTTCATTTCAAAAAAAAAAAAAAATATTCAAATATTATCCAAAATTTTCTCAATTGGAAATTTAATAGTAAAGATAAAAAATGAAAAATTTTAATATATATTTTCATTCATGCACTCTCCTGTTCACTCACCCCCCCCTCCTGATCTTTTTGTTTCTTACCCGTTTTTTCTTGATACGCATCTCTATAGATATTTATATTTATTTATCAGTCTACAATAGAAGTCCTGGCATTGAACGGATAAAAATTCACCAAAAAAGAAACAAAAATTCTTATCTAGAAAATCTTGTAATAAAGGAAAACTGTGGTTAGAGGGCATAATAGCATGAAGGAATGTTGTTCTTTAAGGGAAAATAACCATCGAACAGTGAAGAGAGTGGTACGGGTACAAACTGACTGACTTTTTTGCACGGGACCCTCCAACCAACTACGCCGCTGTCCATGTATGTATGATCGTACTCTGATGTGTATGTATGTGTGTAAGTGCTCCACAAAGTGACCATTCAAGAGGAATCGTTTTTGATACTTTTAAAGAATCGAAAAATTGTCGTTTCGTATACATATAGGTATACCTACATGTCGAAAAGGTAGCGGAGGTAGAAGAGATGATAACAGACGTAACAGAGATTGTAACAGACCATAAAGTATGTATATCGATAAGTTATCGAATGTTAGCAGATTCACCTATAGGGTGGTTTATTTAGACTAATTCTCTTTTTTGCTCGAGAAAAAAATTTGCAAAAATTTCAAAAATTTTTAATTTTTCTTAATTCCTACTTTTTGAGTCATATTAGAGACTAACAAACTGATTTAACGCGTTTGGCGTGTTATAAATAAACTCATTAAAGCCCGTCTCTATTTCCACTTGTCAGATTTTACTTGGAATAAATTCTTATGTGAATTCCAAAAGAATATTCGTTCCAGGATAACAGTAGAGACCCGTCTGATATAGCAATGGGAGAGTTAGAAAGTACTAAAGAAAAAAAAAATACGGTGGTTTTTTAATATTAAACTTTTTAACATTTGATAGCAGGATTATAAGAGAAAATTGCACTTGTGCCTTCAGTTGTGAAAGTTTTAAGAAAAATAGACACCACTAGCAAAAATGATTTTCCCACAGTGTTATATGCAATATCGTGGGTAGTAATGCATTAAGTAACTACTAAATCCAAAAAAGTCTACCAATTATGTGCGCAAATGAGATTTCGTCAATTGTGAAAATTTTTTCTGAATTCTTTTTCTTTCCCTCACGTTTCTGGCGTTTGGTTTAGTGCTGTTTTTCGTCAGTTTATAAAAATCCCTCCATTAATTAAAATTATATCAGAACTACTTCAAATGACATTTTGAGTATTCAATACTAAAAAATTAAGTCCAAATACTTATCATTCATTCTGTGGCAACGTATGTAAGCAAAAATTAGTAAAATGTTATTCACAATGTCACTTAATCTCGTGCTTCCCGGGAAAAAAAAACATAAAAAAACTGTCATACGTGCCTATAGAATTTTCACTTCAGAAATGACAAAAGTCAAAAAAGTAATCTCTTTTTTCCCGGGTTAAGCGTGCGCCCAAATGTTGGCAACCATCCTACATCGGTTATTGAGGGATTTTTGATGAGCATTTTTGTTTCTTTTGTAAAGGGTAAATCTTTACCCTTCATTTGGGCCCCCAACTAATTTTGATATAGGGCCCCTCCAAGGCACGCTACGCCACTGCAAGTTGACCTACGTTTTACGCAACTTTAATCGGAAAAAATTTACAACAGAAGAACAGTAGTTTAAGTTATTTTTTATAGGCATCAAACGTAAAAACTCGGCTTCTGAAAAATAAACATTTTAGACTTAAGATACTTTGGCTTGTGGCCACAGCATTAATCTTTCGAATGCTAAATAGTTTTGCTTGTTCTTTGCAGTTCAATGGGGCCTTCAGTCATGAAATGGAATTCAACAAATGAATTTAAGTAACGATACAAGAAACCGACTGAAGATTTATCTTCCTCTCATTAAAAGATTTCAAAAACGACCTGTATGAAGAGTTGTCCATCAAGTAAAAGGTCCATTCTGTATATGCGTATTTATGTAGATAGATATACCTATATAAGTGTTCAACAAAATATCTACTGCTCAAAATCAGAAATTGCTTAACACAAGATTCATACATTACACAAATTTCCTTACAGGCCGATTTGTGTAAAGGATGCCCAATGAAGGAGCCAATAAAATGTAAAATAACTAGCTGCGACCCGCGTTTTCACTCGCAAAAAATTATCTGAATTATAAGTAAAATTTATAGGTCAATTCAATCATATATTCCAAAATTCTGTGCAAAATCAGTTATTTATAGCACTTGACCCTGCTCGCCCAATGACTCTAAAATATCTTCATATTTTATTAGCATGAATTTTACAGAGATCTCAACAATACTTGAGTAAAAATTGTCAAATTTCTTCAGCTTTTTAATTTGCGCCCTATTTGGTGTAATTGACGGACAATGTGAGCATACGTCCATTTAAATTTGATATTCTGAAATTTTGTACAAAATCAGTTCCTTATGTGCTTCGCTTCGCTCGCTCTTCATATTTTCAAGTCATATTTATATTTTTATAGCATATCTAATTTTCATAAAATTTTATCAAAGTCAGTCAAGTTGTTTAATTAGAGGATAGAGTTGTTAAATTCGATAGCGCTGGAGGATTCATTCCTACTTCACCTTAACTTCAATTCAGATATTTTGAAATTCTTCGCTATATTCGTATTTCAAGAGCATGTCTAATTTTCATACCTTGCGATCTTATCGTATATAGTTAGATATTCATACTGACAATTTTAAGAGTACTGTAATTTGTGAGACATTTTGAAATCCCAGGGCTCTGGAGACAACCCCGGATCTAAGGAGGAAGGGAGGGCAAACCGGGGCCCCTGCCCCGAGCGTCAGTTTCAGGGGGCGACAAAATCATAATAGGTCGGTCTATATCAAATGTTCTAAAAAAAGTTGGTTACTCGACCATTTTAGAAAAAATTAACATTTTTCTAGTTGTTTTTATTGTTTTTGAGGTATGGAAAACAATATATTCTTAAAAAAAATTATCTTATACCGTTTAAGCGTGGTGGCCATTTTTGTTTCCTAATTTGCGCTGATTTTGGGGTTTGCCATCATTTTTGGCAATGTACATATTTCATAAACCATTTATCCCAAAAGGTTGAAATATAAAACATTTTCAAGGTAATAAATCTCCCTTTATTTTAAATTATGTCAATATTTGACCTACATTCGCCCTTTCCACAAAGAAACTTTATCTAAACTTGAATATCAAAATTAAGTAAAATTCACTTTTTGAACATCTTTTTCTTATAGAAGGAGTGATTTAAACAGCTTAGTATTTTTTATGGATATAGATGTATATGGGTAATAAATGTAAAAAATTCAATTGTGAAACTTATATCCTTTAATTTTTACAAACTTGTAAAACCTGGAAATTGACTCTTTTCCAACTTTGGAATTTTCCAAAGTTTGGAAATTTGAGTCTCTGTATCTCTGATGGGGCTGGTGATAAAAATCTGAAATTTGGACAACTTGCAGTTTTTCCGAAGTAGGTTTATTAAAATAAAAAAACAACTTGTATATTGATCTTTTACAAAACGTTCAACTATTACCATTGCCACAATGGGAAAAATAGGAGTTTTGTAAAGTAGTTATATATTTATGAGTTTTATTAACAATTTATGTCAAACGTTGGAGGGAGGAGCCACTATTAAGTTTCTGCCCCGATTCTAAAAAATCGCAGATCCGGGGCTGTCTGAAGAATATTTCTGAATTCACATTAATTGATTTCGGAAACTCAATAATATTTGAGAAAAATTTGGATAAGATCCGTCTGATCGTTTATTTGAAGGGTTTTTTGGGTCCGTAAGAGCCTACGGGGGAATTTTAGCTTCATGTCATTTTTTTCAGAAACTCGGTTCAATTTAAGAAAAATTTGGTCAAAATCCGTCCAGCCATTTATTTTGGGTTTCTTTGGAGAACCAAAAATTTGATAATGATACGTCCAGTCGTTTACTTTAGGTTTTCTTGGGGGTTCTCACTTTCTACACGATAACTTTAACTTTGATCGTTTTTTTTTATTTTTATGTGTATCCCAGTTTTACCTATAGCCTTGTTTCACCATTTTTTTTGATACCTGCTACCGTTTTCGCGAAACTACTGACTACAGATAAGTAAAGTCCATATTTCATTTTTAATATCAGAATGACCGAGCCCGGCTCAATGGAAATTGCATCTATGTGGAATTTGATGAAAACAGCAGACGTGCCAATTGATGATAATTGGACAGTCCAATTGTTTATTTCTTTATAGGGTACAATAGTATATTGTACAAAAAGTGGGAAAAAAGGCTTATTTCTCACGAATATGAGTTGGGCTCGCGCAACAATTCATATGAGTGAGAAATAAGCTTTTCCCACGTATTTTACACTATACTTTTTCTACGAGCACATTTTTTCTCGTAAAATTTAACATAAATAATTAAAATAAAATTTAAATAAGTAGTAAAAATTTTTTAAAAACTATGGAAACAATAATAAATGATCAACTTACATATCGTCCCTCCAATTCAACAGTGAGATATTGTCAAAATAGTACTATTGAGAAAAATAGGATTAAAGTTTTCGAGTCTTTTTAATTTATAACAACTTCTACTTAAATTAAATTTTAACTATTTTAACACTTTTATAAATACCAAAATTATATCTTCTACTGTCGTTAGTAGTTTTAGGAACATAAATTCGAACCTTTGAATAATTATAGCAATTTTATTATAAATATCCCAGTGTGACATTTTCAAATTTACAAAAAATATTAATTTATAAGAAAATATCCCAAGGTTCTGCTAACTTACATTAATAATTTCGATACAGAAATTTAAATAAACCAAAAAATAATGATTCTAATTCGAAAATTTAAATTATTAAGTAGTTACTAATACTAAGTTATTAATCACTATCACTATTATCATCTTACAACTCATTCTTAAGATTTAGTTGTTAACATTAAATTTTCATAAAAATTGTGATATACGCTTGGTAATGTGATTTGGCTGAACTAAGGCTAAATGTAACATTTTCTTAGCAGGAGAAACCATTTTCGCATGATTTTTAAATTACCGTTTGGTTATAAACTGGTTTCTTAAAAATATTGCCTAATACTAAAATAAAATTTGTTAATTTACTAATTTTAATGAATTATTCTTCATGTATGTTCCACAAGTTCAAAAAACTTTGTTGAATTACACAACAGCATCGTGTAAATATCTCAACGTAATCCCAAATAAAAATATGTAATATCATTTTCTCCAATCGAACATTGAGATATAGTCAATATCTCAGTGTTCGACTTAGAAATATGGACAATAGTACTTCGTAGAACATTGGTTTTTCTGGTATAACTTTCTTAATATCAAACGGACAACATTCTTTAATATAGCATTTTAAAGTACTCGAAAAATGGAATATGACAGTGTCAATAACTCAATATGGCCATTTTTGAAGATATCCCACTGTAGCATTGGAGGGACGATATGTATATTTTTAGTATTAATTATATAGATTATATGTTAAATCAAAGACAGAGCCTACTTTTTTATTATATTAAGCCGTGGGAAATAATTTCTCACGGCTATTTCCGCATTGTGTGGGCAATTGTTAATTTTTACATATAGTTAGCCGTGCGGAAAATGTTACTTTTAATAGTAGGAGTAGAAAAATAGTATTTTTCACAGTAAATAAGTAATTTCATAGTAGTCACTGGTAAAAATATTATTGGTGGTATCTATACAGGGTGTCAGTGAAATAAGTATTAACCACAGGAATTTTTTCGGAGTTAACAGTCGCGTCACCCCTCAAAGTTACTTCCGTTACACCCTGTATATAATATATACTCACATACATATATACATATATACATATATATATATATATATATATATATATATATATATAAATTTCTCTGACACCCTGTAGAAATATTTATTAATACTTACAAAAATTCAAAAATAATTTTTTCACAAATGCTTACCAACTATAACTAATTTCCATGATTTTTGTAATACAGTAATAAAAATTGATATTTTACGGTTTTTCGTAAATTTCTGTGGTTAGACTAAAAATTTTACGCCTACGACCCAACAGGGACCTACATACCAAATTTCAAGTTTGTATATATTATAGTTCTGGAGATTTCGTGGTGGATGAATGAGTGAAGGAGTGAATGAGTGGGATTTTGCTTTTATATATACAAAAAACAATTAATTTTGATGCCCAAAATAAAGTAAAATTCAAGGAAAAATTCAAAAAAACAAAAATATTAATTACCCAATACGGCATTATAAAACCGATTTTCATTCTGGGACCTAGTTTACTTTTTGCATTGTATAGATTATGTAACTTATTTTCTAGTTAAAATTTATTATAAGCATTTAAATGTACACATATTTACAGATTTTTATATTACAACAGGTTTTCTTCCTAAAAACAAATAAAATTTGCACACTTTTGTATAGAGAGCAGTTAGAACACTATGACTGTTTATTGCAGTGCACACTGGCGCTAAATTCCAAACACGTTTTGAGATAACCTAGCTGGAGCTCATTTCCGACTGACGCACGTTAATCATTGAAACTTTCTAATAAGTTTCAATAATTAATTTCAGCTGGAAATGTTCTTGAAGTGATTTAAATTATTTCCTGTAGATTTACCAGTACTTTCACCATCATATTTTAAAGTGCTTAAATTAGAGAGATTGGCAAAATCAAACAAAAAAAGCTCATTGTGCATTCTAAGAAAAGGCGCAAAAGATGCGGCTCTAGTGAATTATAAAATACAACTCATTTACAACATCTCAGTACTTTATGATTAGTATTTCTTTGTTTGTTCCGTAATAATATGAAAAAATATGTATGTATATCTTCGAGATAGTAAAAGAGCTTGCTACTTATAGAGCTTTTAGTTCGACGGCTAGCTCGTACAGTGAGCTTGTCTTATAACAAGATATGTTGTTTTTTTTAATGAATCCATTGTTAGTTTATTATTCATCATCTTCTTGTCTTTATTGTTAAAAACGACTAACTAGAAAAAGAAATAATATGAACCAACTTCTGGATATCACGTTTCATGCATTACAACACAAGTTATGGTACTTATATCTACGTATTTTGGAACTATGACAATGTTTGTGATTGGTTTTGTGGACCTCGGATTAGGTGGTCAATTGAAGAAGTTTCTAAAAAGTTTATAAAAATTTTTAATTATAAATAATTTGTAGTCTAAATACTCTGACTTTCTACAATTTTATAATATTTCTAGCAGCTGAGATACTTAGCCTTTTACCCAAAATTTATACAAATTTTATGAAATTGAAGCATGGTGTGTTTAAATGTAACCCTCGCGTTTCCAGCAACGGTCTAGTTCAATTGTTTGAAAGACTGGGCCACTTTTTACAGAGAATATGAGTCGGTTGGATTCAAAATAGCTTATTGCTTTTAATAACTCATTCAAATCAAAAATACGATACAAAACTATAAAACATTTACCGACAATTTCCACGTCTAGTAAGTCTGTTACAGATTTGTCTATTTAAAAAAAATAATATTTCTTTTCATTTAATTAGCTATTTCCTGGAATAACATTTTTTTTAGATTATTCAATTTAAAATTTTTATTATAGTACATTCGGACCATATTGTTAGATTTATTAAAAGTTAGCGGTATGCAGCTGTAGTACCTACCCAAAAATGCATAAAACATTATTAACATTAAAACAAGAGTAGATTAAAATCTTAGATGAACTGCTGCCTGGACAAATGTAGCAACTTAATTGTTAAATAAACTCGTTTTTTATTTCTTTTGTTTTAAATAATACAAAACAATGTCAATAAAAACAAAACGAGTTAGAATTTTAATTGTGCAATATGACTTATTTAAAAAAAGAAAGAAAAAGAACCGAATAATTTTTGATGTAAGTACATAAATGATCAAACATTAAAATAAATGGTATTTCTGTAATATAATCAATTTGCTTTTGGTGGAATAGTTCACGTAGTTGGCACATAATAAACACAATCGTAGCGCGTATGGCTGGACGACTCTCATATACACATTTATACATCTTAAACTATACTACACATATGCGAACAAACATATGTGGTCATTTCAGATTATTAGTGACATCTACTATGGAATAGCTCAACTATTTCAATATTTTACAAGCTATTACAAAAGCTTATAATAAAAGATATTTTGGATATTTACATTTTGGGATAATTAATAAGGTAGTTAGTACATTAAATCATTGTAAATTAAATCATTCTATGTTATTTTTTTAGCATTTAATTCACATTTTAGTATTTTTAGAAATTGTTTGTTTAACATAAAGATAATATGTTATAAGGTAACCCAACACCAGAAACTTTCATTTAATTAAATAAATAAGTACTGTATTCAGGGTTATAAAAAAACACTTATTTTTCTTCGATATTTTTGCTTCTTTATATCTCAAGAATCATTAGTTAAAATTTAAAACAAAATATTGCATAAATACCGAGCTATATATAGGTATATATACATAAAATATTAAATATGGATTAGTATAATACTCGTATGTATATTAGCAGTTCTACAAGCGACGAAATTTTGGGTGGCATACCTTATTTCGTATATTAATTATAAAATTAATAAGTTATTTTGAATCGAAACTGTAAACATCGAAAGTTACAGAGAGATTTTAATGTTAACTGAACGCTTATTAGCCGAATTTTTCTCTGAAAATTAGGCTTATACAGCCTACCCGATAACAACGGGAAGAGGCGAGAGTAGGGGCGCTAACCGTTTTCAGGCCCGTAGAACACGATTCTGAAAAAAAATAATGTCTGATTTAAAAAGTGATATATATATATATATATATATATATATATATATATATATATATATATATATATATATATATATATATATATATATAATTTGGTAAGTGGGGCTCATTTCCGATGCACAACAATACTATCAAAGTGGGGTCAAATTTTGGATCCGACACAACTTTTAAGGGAGTGGTGGGGGGCAACAAAACAATAAAACGTTTCCAAACCGCTTGTAAATAATGTTTCGGTCAATTATCTACAACATATCGAAAATTCAGCTTCCTAGAGTGATTTGGAGGGAATAGAGGGGGAAAAAAGTATTTGGCTGGATTTAGCACGCCTACAGCTCCCCAGAATTGACTTTTAGAGGATTGAAATTTGGTATGTTGATAGAGTTTGTACCTAGGGTCTTCTTTCTGGGGGTTTTAATATTTTACCCTCATCCCCACGATTTTTAGCTACAATTTCATGCTTTTTCGACGTTTTCGAAGTTTGTACCACTCGCACAGGTCTACCAAATAAACCTAGAAGGCTGAAATTTTGTATTTGGTTGAGTCTATGATAAACTGATTTGTTTATCATAAATAAACTGATTGATTTCAAAGAATCCACTTATTTAAAATAAAAGCTGTACGCACGTATTTAAAACAAAAAAATATATTTTTGGAAACACTACGTTTGTCTTTTTTTTGTTTGTGTTTTGTCTTTTTGAATGAAACATGATTTTTTATACATGATGATAAGCCATTTATCAAATTCATTAAGCCTGTTTTTTATTTTGTTTTTATTCTTTTTTTTTTTTCTGGTTCGAAAGTCTTGGTACTGGTTGACGTGTATACTTTGCGTAGCTCATTGAAATTCAAAAAACGGAAGAAGGTCCTTGTTACCACTACTTACAAGCATATCATTCGTTTTTTTTTAATACATTACAAAAGAAAACATTTACGTATGTTGTACAACTTGGATCCGTACGTATACATATTTCGGTTCATAATTTAGGATGTTGACAGCAATATAAACAACAAATATACTAACAAAATGCATAATTATAATATTTAAAACGAGTTTTATTTCTTATTTAAATATTATCCATTTAGAGTGTGATTATCAAGTACTTACCTACACTCTAAGAAAAAATTCGCCAAGTGCGTGTTGGACACGCATTAAGGCAGGATTTCGTAGTTCAGTATCCGAGATAAAATATTTTTTGAATTTGTACAACATCAAGATAAACTGACTAACTGTGACACAACGCTGTACCGTGCCAACAATTACACACACACATATATATATATGTATATACATATATATATATATATATATATATATATATATATATATATATATATATATATATATATATATATATATATATACCAATTGGGTGTTCCATCATAGCAGGTTATGACCATCAACACGTTAATATTAAAATTAACCTGTAACTTTTTAATGCCTGACAGAGATTGGAGGACGAGGATTAAAAATGTTTAAAGATAAAGATTATGTAGGTACATATAAGATAAATTTAAAAGAGCTACTGCAGAATTAAAAGCCCAAAGATAAAGGTTATGTACATTTTAGATAAATTTGAAAAAGCGAAATATAAATCACTACAATTTTTCCTACAGAAGAAAAGCTGATGAAAAAAAAAAATTATAAATTTTAGAAATAAGAAAAAGAAAGGAAGGAGCATAACCTTAACTAACGTCACCATCTATAACCTTAACATAATTAGTTTTTATATCAAAGTCGAAGCATATTGTCAAAAATACATATATGTATTATAACTATATGGCCAATCCCTATAAGAGGCAGTGGTTCCGATGAAGTGAGACGGATAGACATTGGGTAGAGGCACTTCAGTTGTTTTGCGCAGATGCATCAATTAGTGTTTACCGTGTTTACTGTTCAGATTGGTTCATATTAAAAAGTCGCATTTGCGAAAAACGAACAAAATACTTCCAAATCTGCACCGTGATATTGGGACGTTTTTTTCATATCCATTTGGCTATATATGTATACTACATATATGCAAAAATAAACTAACCTAACCTTAACTAACCTCACCACCTAGTTTTTATATCATCTACCTAAAATTTGAAAAAAAAACTTATATCCTTAACCTAACTAACTTCTAATCTTACTACCTAGTTTTTAGCGAATTTCCAAAATGGAATTCAGCTATTACAGCCACTATCATGACGCGACTTGAACCCGGGACTATGGCAGAAATTTGTTTTAAGGTCCCTAGAAACCGATTCACTAAAATTTGCATATATATATATATATATATATATATATATATATATATATATATATATATATATATACATATCGCGCGTTGTCCGTCCGAATCTCGTATATCAAAAATTACATACAAAAAACATATTATATACTGGATTTATATATATATATATATATATATATATATATATATATATATATATATATATATATACTTATCTGTATATATTTATATAATATATAGGTAGCCAACATCAGAGGGTGTAATTAGCATAAATCTTAAGTTCATTGTGATGAAAACACAGATTTAAATACGTTTTTTTGTGTGTCCAAAACTTGGGACTATTCAGATACGAGATTGGGACAGAAAAGGCGCGATATGTATATATGTGTCCGCGCGATAACTCTCGAACGAAGTATCTAATATTTACGAAATTTGGTGAAAACATTGGAAGTCCCAAACCCTTGGATGAGTTCTTCAGCCAGACACGTCGGATGCCAGGAACATGGTTTTTGATCTTGTAAAAAATTAGTTTTTTGCCAAAATTTTCACTTATTCAAAAATTTTTGCTAAATTTATTTACACCTTTTAAAAGAGGAGAAAAAATTACAAAAAAAAAGCTCTTTAAGCTATTGTTCTATGTCAATTATTTTCCGAGAAAAACTAATTTTTATAAACAGAAATTCGCTATGTTATGCAGGATGCTGCGACAGGGGTATTATATCATCTACTATTTGATTTTTCAAAATAATGTTTCCCAAGCTTAGCTTTTTAAATACAATAGTTTTCACCCATTAACGTTCGTTTTTAAATGCAATAGTTTAAATACCAACATCTAAGGTCTAATGCAATTTAGCCATCTTTTCTATATTGGGAGCAAAGAAAATCTTAGTCATATCACAGCCGCATGTACCCTAACTCAAAAGAATAATTAACGATGTTTATTTGGTTGTTCGGTTATTTTGTCGTTCGGTTATTTTGTCCACAGTTATTTTGTCTAAGTTTATCTTGTCATTCAGTTATTTTGTCCACGGTTATTTGGTTGCGGTTATTTGTCCACAATTATTTAGTTGCGGCACCGTTATTACTTATTAGTTATTAAATAAAAGATAGAATTACCGACTGAGTGTTATTTTGCTATTATATACTAGATGGCAGTATAATCTACATTAGAGTAGAGTCCCTATAATAAATAGAGTCGTGACATGTCGTCCATGTTCTATCCAAAACAGAGCGGGAAGCTTCAAAATTAATTATCAGATGTTTGAGTAAGTATTTTTGAGTGCATAATTATTGTTATACCTCATTTCAAATACAACTGATCATGAGTTATCGTTAAAAAATTAAATAATTCTTATATTCGAAGCAAATCAATCTTTTATTCTTTTCTAAAAACAAACTGCAAATCTAAAATTTACGTAAATGCAATAATGAAAGAGATAAAGCAAGAAAACGGAAATTATTTAAATTCAAAGTGATGAAGCATGGTTAAATTTAAGTGAAATGAACCATAATAAGTTATGAATTAATGAACAATTAAAAATTTTTAATTTAATTATTCTTTCTAAATTAAACTAAATGGTTTTTGTTAACATTTAATTTATTTCCAATGTATTTTACGCAAACTTTGCATAGAATATGCCGGAATCAATCAGCATTCAGCACACATGTCACCACTCTATTTATTGTAGGCACTCTACATTAGAGCATTAGAGTCGTGACATGTGTGCGGAATGCTGATTGGTTCCGGTATTTTCTGTCCCAAGTTTGCGTAAAATAAATTGGAAATAAATTAAATATTGACAAAAATCATTTAGTTTAACCTAAAAAGAATAATTAAATTAAAATTTTTTAATTGTTCATAAATTCATAACTTATTAACAATAATTATGTATTCAAAAACATTTACTCAAATATGTGATAATTAATTTTGAAGCTTTCCGCTTTGTTTCGGATAGAAAATGGCTGACATGTCACGACTCTATTTTTATTATAGGGACTCTACATTTATATAGAATCCCTATAATAAATTTTATATCTCTTATAAATAAAAGATAAGGAAAAAAAATTGGAACAAAAATATTCTTAAATAATTATTATGTATTATATAACCCGTATAGTTATAGTTACCTATATATTTTTAAAATTAAAAGAATTTTACAACAAACCTTTGAAATGGGCCATTTCATATCGGCGTAAGCCAAAGTCGCTTGCTTTTATTTTTAATCACATTACACTTGTTTTGAAGCGTACTTGGCTTGCTTTTGAGATATTTGTATATTCCTGTCTCACTTTCCAGGTTATAGAGAGAAGGGTCAAGTATTAACGTTCGGTATACATCGTATACAGTATACGATGTATACCGAACGTTAATACTTGAACCTTCTCTCTAGAAAGTCTAGAACAGGGGTCGCCAACCCGCGCCCCGCGGGCCGCATATGGCCCACCTTGAACTTTTTTTGGCCCGCAAGATTCATCACACTTATACAAAATATATTTATTTTATAATGACCAAGGTAGTGAAAACCAATGTATTAAAAAAATACATAATATATGGGAACACATCATTTTGTATGCGGCCCGTGGAATTATGATGTGCTTCCAAAGTGGCCCGCAAGATCATTTGGGTTGGCCACCCCTGGTCTAGAACATGGAAAGTGAGATAGGAGTATACAAATATCTCAAAAGCAAGCCAAGTGCGCTTCAAAACAAGTGTAATGTGATTAAAAATAAGAACAAGGGACTTTGGCTTACGCCGATACGAATTGGCCCTATATATATATATATATATATATATATATATATATATATATATATATATATATATATATATATATATATATATATATATATATATATATATTTATATATATATATATTCATGTATATGTAATTTGAAATGTCAAATATGTATGCAGTTTATTCTCTGGTTTATGTATATTTATTTTTTGAAAAAAAGAAAATGTTATTTAACGTTTATTTTAGTAAACAATAAATTGCTTAAATATTATTTGAAAATTTTTTAAACCTAAGTTCCCAAATAATTTATTACTAATTTATCCAAGGAGATGAAGGATTAGAAATAATACTCCGACTTTCTTCCGTAGAATAAATTGTTTCTTTATTTTGTTCCAAAAATTTTTCGATATATTTTATACCTTCTCCAGTGGCTACAAATACAAATAATTATTTACAATGTAGTACTTCTAAATGACTAATATTGTTTTAACAATAATATTGAATTTGATAACAAAATTTTTTTAAATTTTTTAGTTTTGGTTTTGTTGGAATGTATAATAAAAAAATTTTTTAAAAAAATAGTGAAATAACATTTTCGTTAAAAATATGTTGGAGCGAATAAGAATGAAAAACTTATTTGAGACCTCGAGAAACCAAAAATGACCTTCATTAAAATTTGGATATATATGTCCGATTTTTGGAAGTCAAAATTTTGGCCATTTTTCGCCATTTTTAGTGCTTTTTGCAAAAATTGGCCAAATTTCAAAAATTTTTCAATTTTTTTTTACACCATCGAAAAGAAATTTTAATGAAGGTCATTTTTGGTTTCTCGAGGTCTCAAAACAAGTTTCTGTCATAATCTTAGGTTCAGATTTTTCATGACACCAGCTGTAATAGCTGAATTTCCTTTCTGGAGAAAAATAAGTAAAATAAACTTTGAGGGTCTGTAACTTTGTAACTACTTGTAATACGAAAAATTTGTAAGGAACTTTTTTGTAAAGTGTCAGTTGGATTACAAAACTGTCATTTAACTTTTTGTCCTATCTTTAATAGTTTAGCTTAAAAATGTAAAAAAAGTAAAATTTCAAGAAACTTAAATTTTAAGGCTCTGTAGAAAGTGAAATATTGGTGATAGAAATTTGACTCAATGAAATTTTTTGTCCACAATTTAATGCTTAATAAGGTGCTTTGATTCATTTTATGGAAAAATAATTTCTTCATAGTTTGCAGGAGTAAATAATATAAAAAATCGTTTTTCCTGTGTTATTTAAATGGGAAAACTTTAGGTTCGATGATGCACCTCTAAAAATTGGAATTTTGAGCTGCTCTTTGGTGAGGATGTTTGTTTAGACATATCCTACGATATTTTGAGCGGAGAGCGAGAAAAAAACTTTTTTTGGCACACCCTAATATAATATGCTCCGGGAATACAGTATGACTCGCTAGTGGTGCATTAATAGCGACGTGTGTACCATCAATTACAGCAATTACCCCGGGAAATCCGTATTTTTCATAAAATCTACAAAAATGCAAATATTTATCAATTCAAACAAATGAAAAGTTTATAACCGAGTGGTAAATTCTTTAAATTATACATACCTTGCCCTAGCATTTGCAATTTCCCTTGGCGCCAAAGAAAAGTTAATTTTCCGCGGACATATTACATCATTGATTGCCCTCGTAACCCTGTCTATACTTCGGCTTACTGACATCTGGGACATGGGGATGGAAATGTCTTGCACAACAGCTAACTGGTAGCTCCCTTGGGCGTAAAAGCGGGGCCAATAAATATCGTCTGTAAGCGTATGCACTATTTCCTAACAGATATTTATTATTAAATTCATTATTTTCGAATTGGGCTTTAATTAACGATGCATCAAAAATGTGGCTGTCGTGAGTGGAACCTGACCAGCGTGCAACCACGTTCATAATTTTTAATTGTGTACCGCACACAACCTAAACATTTATTGAAAAATAACATTTTGTATTTCTAAATGTTTCTGCATTTTAGTCACCTGATAACTGAATTTTTGTGAAGCGAACAGCTTTTGTCAAACGAAAACGCATTTTAAATTCAACTTCGTAGAATACATTGACGTGCCCGAGGAATGCAAATGTTTTTTACCTCGTCTTCTGATGTTGACCAATCAGATGAAATAGATTCTGCTCACAGAATTAACCCGGAGATATAGATGACATTTTTATTTCTAAAGTTATACCTAGTACAAAATAAATGAAAAAATAATAATATATGTAAAATATATCATTTTACTTACCACGTTTTTATAATCAGTAATTAATAACAATACCTAAGAATTCATGTTTTATTTTAAACAATTTCAAGCCTGTGATAAATTTTTTTAAAACAAACTGTTTACAAAAGTAAAATTCGAATATGTATATTTAAATCACACGTGGCTTTTTAACCAAAACTTGTAAACTAAAAATAAAATAGAGAAAATATGAACAAATTATATCTCTATGATACAAATCTGTCAGTTTAATCTCCGAATAAAATTATTTTTATTTTTAATTTATTTCTCTTTTCTCTAAACTTAATTTATTTCTCTTTTATAATACATACTTTTATAATACACACATGTATGAATAGTCAATTTACCCGTAATTAACTGTAAAATATAAATTTATTTGAAAAAATATAAAAAAATATGTTAATCTTTTGAAATCGCCTGTATTATAGTTTATAAATTCGAACAGAGATGACACTAGCTGTTCTGAAATCAAAATATCCTTTTGAATTAAGATAAATCTGATAAAAAGAGATGTATATATACACATGTTTATAAACAACAGAGAAAGAGAAAAGAATATTTAAGTATTCTGTAAATTATACATAAATATCCATTTCATATGACAACCATGGGTGCCAATATTTTTTTTTCATTTACTTTACATTCCGATAATTAAAAAAATGCTTTTAAAATAACAAAAAGACGAATGAATGTAAAAATTAATGAATATGAGTTAAATTATTAAATAACTAGCAATAAATTCGAATATATTACTGGTTTAAATATGTTTTTTTTATTATTATAAATAAACCCTAATTACTGCATGCAAGCGAGAGCTTATGTCATTAGAAAAATAAAATGTTCGTGAAGTGCGAGTTGACAGAGGACTATTCTGAGGAAAGTGCGAAGACATAAGAATTTCGTAGATAGATGTTCTACGAAATCCTAAAAAGGGTCAAAAACGTGTAAAATAACTTAAATTTAGAGCAAAATTACTCCTCGCTCTGAAAATATGCACTATTATTTGTGTAATATGAAAAAATTGGTGTATTTTTATATAATTTGTGTATAATTACTGTTTTTTTTTAATATTACACAAATAAAGGTGTAACTTTGGATTTTTACAACGTTTCTGGTTTATTTTTACACCACTAAATAGCAAAACCCATGCGCGCGCATATGATTTTATGTATTTTAAAATTATCTGTTATTGGATTGCTTGCTGTATTATTTATACGTACATAAGTAATATTCTTAAAGGTTAAAAGTTATGTTTTCAAATTAGCTGAATTAAACAAAAGTATTTTTTGATAAGATATATAGTTAATGTAATTATAACGTGTATGATAAATTAATCTTTAAATATGTTGCAAAAACAGTGTTATAGTGGTGTACTGGTGTTTTGTTTTCATATGCATTGTCAAAATGGCTTCTGGAATAATGTGCAAAGAATACTGTAATATAAATTTGTTTGTTTCCAAAATGCTGTCCTGATGATACATTTAAAATATTTCAAGTAAGTTAATTTTTTTAATTTTGCTTCATACAAATAGTTATGTAATTTGATAAAAGTTTATTTTACAATTTGACTAATAATTTATTTTGGGGGGTTCTCAATTTCTGTGAAAATTAAAACATTATCTACAATTCAGATATCTTTCATTCAGATATGTCTACAAAATTATATAATGCTTGTAAATTGGTAAAATCTGTAGTGATAAAAGGATTATACATATTTTTTTACTAAAATTTATTGACTTGGGAAACAAAATACCTGCAACTATTTATCAAATTTTAATCAACAGAAACTCTAATTAATGTAGGTATATAATATTTCGTTTTTTTGTCATCGAAGATGACGTATTAATATCGTTGTGTGATCGAATTGAACACGTGGTTGAATAATTATAACATTTAACAAACTACTACATTAGAGTTAACAAACAACTATAGAGTTAACAAAAAATCATAAATTAACACTTTCACTGAGATGCCCTTACTTACAAGTAAACGTCCCGAGGCCGGACCTATCGATTTTGATGAAACTTAGATATGTTGTAGAACACTAAAAAATAAGCGACACGTATTTTTCTTTATCGGCGGAAAAACGGTTTGAAGGGGTGAAATCGCCCTCCAAAAATTGGGGTAAAAATTTAATTTTTTAAATATCTCGAAAACGGTAAGAGATAGAGCAAAAGCTTAAATTGGCGATATTGCTCCTTTTTAAAGAGCTATCTATTGGTATGCAATTTGTTCAAATTGTGTCAACAGGGGTGGCTGGGGGTTAAAATTTAGGGGTTAATTTTGCAAGAAGGGGTTGAAAATTAAACAATATAAAAATTTTGTTTACAGATTTGAAATCTACGTCAAAAAATTTTTATATTGTTTAATTTTCACCCCCTTTTTGCAAAATTTACCACTAAATTTTAACCCCCAGCCACCCCTGTTGACACAATTTGAACAAATTGTATACCAATAGATAGCTCTTTAAAAAAGAGCAATATCGCCAATTTAAACTTTTGCTTTATCTCTTACCGTTTTCGAGATATTTAAAAAATTAAATTTTTACCCCAATTTTTGGATGGCGATTTCACGCCTTCAAACCGTTTTTCCGCCGATAAAGAAAAATACGTATCGCTTATTTTTTAGTGTTCTATAACATATCTAAGTTTCATCAAAATCGATAGGTCCGGCCTCGGGATGTTTACTTGTTAGTGCGTGTCAAAAACACGCACTTAACGAATTTTTTTTTTTTGCTTTACGGTAATATAAATTCATAACAGGTTTAAATTGAAATGACGTATGGAAATCGAGTTTTTTAAGTAATAATAACAATGGTAATAATAATAATGGAATTTAACGTTCGTTTTTTAGACAATGGTATGTAACGGACGTCACTCACATCATTATTTCTCAACTTTTTCATGATGATATGGACGGAGAACAAGAAAAGCGGTATAAAGATTTGGCAGCTGTCCGTCTGCAACCGTCTTCTTAAGGACGATGTCGATATTCATCTGGAATTGCGATGGGAAATAGCAGAAAACTTTCACCAGCATATAACCGGTTACGGAATTCAAACCCTCAGTCTACCAGTTCGGAAGTGCCAGTGCCTAAGCACGCCGGGTTACTTTGCTGGTGAGTTTTTTAATCAAAAATTTAATATCTGTACATTCATTAAAATAACCTAAAAGTAATTGTGTAGCAAAAACGAAATTTTCTTAATTTTAAATTGCTGTGAAATAGTTATTGAAAAAAGAAAAAATAAATAAGTAAAAATGGTTATAAAATTAATTAACTCTTATTTTCTGATTTGTTTAGAAACCAGAATTGGTGAAGACATCTGTGAAACCCTAACATACATTTTCCCTGAAGTTCTAGTAATTGCAAGAGTCAGCAGAATATTGGGCGGAGGACAAGAAAAGCAGTATAAGGATTTGGTAGGTGTCTGTTTGCAACCATCTTCTTAAGGACGATGTCGATATTCATCTGGAATTGCGATGGGAAATAGCAGAAAACTTTCACCAGCATATAACCGGTTACGGAATTCAAACCCTCAGTCTACCAGTTCGGAAGTGCCAGTGCCTAAGCACGCCGGGTTACTTTGCTGGTGAGTTTTTTAATCAAAAATCTAATATCTGTACATTCATTAAAATAACCTAAAAGTAATTGTGTAGCAAAAACGAAATTTTCTTAATTTTAAATTGCTGTGAAATATTTATTGAAAAAAGATAAAATAAATAAACAAAAATGGTTTTAAAATTAAGTAATCCTTATTTTTTGATTTGTTTAGAAAAAATAATTGGTGAAGACATATGTGAAACCGCAGCCTACATTTTCCCTGAAGTTCTAGTAATGGCAAGAGTCAGCAGAATATTGGACGGAGGACAAGAAAAGCGGTATAAGGATTTGGTAGGTGTCTGTTTGCAACCATCTTCTTGAGGATAATGTCGATATTCATCTGGAATTATGATGGGAAATAGCAGAAAACTTTCACCAGCATATAACCGGCTACGGAATTCAAACCCTCCGTCTACCAGTTCGGAAGTGCCAGTGCCCTAAGCACGCTGGGTCACTTTGCTGGTGAGTTTTTTAATCAAAAATCTAATATCTGTACATTCATTAAAATAGCCTAGAAGTAATTTTGTAGCGAAAGCGAAATTTTCTTAATTTGGAATTGCTTTGAAATAGTTATTAAGAAAAGGAAAAAAAATCAAAAATGGTTATAAAATTAAGTAACCCTTATTTTCTGATTTGTTTAGAAACTGGAATTGGCGAAGACATCTGTGAAAGCACAGCATACATTTTCTGCGAAGTTCTAAGAATGGCAAGAGTCAGCAGAATATTGTTTTTCTTATATTTAAGTATTGATTAGCTAATTTTCTTAAACTATATTTTTGATATGATGTAACTACAATTTTAATCCATAAGTTTTTAATATTATCATTGTAATCTAATTACAATTAAATTTTTTATAAGATATTGCTTAAATAATTGTGTCTGCAAAACGTAAGCATTGTAAAAAAAGTCATATCTCAAAATTTTGACCAGTTTAATTGGCAGTTACACTGCAAAATAAAGATTACCTATGTTCATGAAAGCAAGTAAACGTTCATAATAAAACTTTTATAATCTTACTTTTATGGAGTGCTTATTTTAAAATTTACCAAAAAAATTATTATTTTATCATACGACACACTTATATAGAAATTTAGACATAATAAGCAAAATATTTAACATCTCGAATCTTTTTGTATATAATTCCAAATTATTCTATACTTCATATTATTATAAATATTTATGTAAAAAAACCATCAATAATCTTTTTTGATTCGTTATTTTCAATTAAGTTGAATCAGTTTATTTTTTTCAGCACAATTGAATCATTCATACTGATTCAGTTGAACTGAATCGGAATGAGTGATTCAGTTGGATTAATATTACACTTTTCTGGGTGTAAACATTACTATATAAGTGTGTAAAATTACATTTTCAGGTGTACAGGCGTGGTTTAAAAATACATTAATATGATGTAATTTTACGTTTAACTGCGCACTATTGCGAACTGAATGTGTAAAATTACATCTTGTTGTGTAGTTAATACACAAATAAAACGTAATCTATTACACACCTGGACCGTAATTTTACGTACGACATGTGTAAAACTACACATATGAGTGAGTAATAATTACACCATGATGGTGTAATTTTCACCTTCGTACATTACGGTTTGTAATGTTACTGTCATTATAGAAGGCATTTAATTGCCTCCTATAATAGTAGTAAAACGGTACATTTTTTTCTTAGAGTGTAGGTACAAGCCCGCGTCTCGAGCCCTTTTTACGCCGAGCTTGTCAACTGTCGTCGTCTGATTGTCAGCTTATTACGCACATTGTCCTGGTACGATTCCCTAAGATCGACTAGACACAAATTGTCTGGTTAATTTACAGTCTTAAAAAATTACAAGTATGTAAACGGTAGTCAAAATTTATATTACTATACGCTATATGTCCTAGATAACATTTCCAGCATGAGGATTTTTTAAACAGTGAAGGATGGTATTTAATTAATCAGACAAATTATTCGTAAACATTGTAGACATTTATAATGCTACCACTCAACTACTAGAAACTTTCATTTTTCTTGTGAATAAGGTATCAAGCCGGGTACTAAAATTTCGACATTTGTTAGCATCAATTCCTATTTCGAAACTAGGATTTTCATATAGTGAATGAATAATTAACTATTTTCTTTAATAATTTTTTCATCATTAATATTAATTAATAAAAAATTAAAATTGAAGGTAAATATTTTCCAATTGACACTTGCATTTTAATGAAATCGAAATTATAAAATTTAAATTAGTAATAAACTCGATCTCAAATTATAATATCTACCTATAATTCACATTTAACCATTATCATTAATAAAAATAAATTTTTAACGATCCATCACTTAATTTTTTTTAGTTTTGTATCTATTTATTTGTTAATACCGATCCCAACGTGTGTTTCGTGATATCACGAATTCAATTCTGATCCCGAAAAACATTTAAGTCAGTCAAAATCGCGACATTTTGAGATTGGATGTCCTACTTGTGCCACATCAAGCAGGCTCTAAGATGGTTAAATGTATTTCCTCCGGTATGTATTGGTCAATTAAAAATGATATGACGTCGTTAAACAAGTGCACCACCTTTTGGAAACCTTAATACTGCGTGACAAATCAACATTTTCGGCGAACTATTGGTAAGATAACTGGTGATTCTATTTCAGAGAATTATTGGAAGTACACTTTACCTATAGAAATCCGCAGTATCGTAAGCAAAATTATTAAAGCTGGCTGTTTCACCAGAACATCGAATCCCCAGCAAAACTCGACTAAAAGAATTAATTATTACTTTAATATACATATATTTATTAAAACAATTAGAAAAGTTTAGCAATTTAAAATTATTAATTTTCTTTATGAGAATACACAAATATTCATTTCAAAAACTACTAGCCTTTGTAATCAAATTTGTGAAAACATTTTAACTTTTTATAACACCTTGTATATATACTTATCATATTTTCTTTTTTGACAAAGATTCATAAAACATATTTATTAAGATTTAACTCGAAGATTAAAGAATTTGGACCTTCTTGTTTTTGTCACAGAGTAATATTATATCAACGGCCAACAAAAAAGAAGCCACTCGCGGTTTCTGATTTAAAGTAATGATATAATAATAATTATTTTTATTCGTGGAATTATGTATACAAAGAAACAAAAATTTTCTGGTCTAGTTTTATTTCTTATCTTTATATTGCACGTTCGTAATAAAAATTAAAATTAAAAGACCCATAACCATAAGATTCTTTTTCAGTGATTTTTTTTTTTTTTTTTTTGATCTCATAAAATTAGTATTCAAGTAATTTTGTTTTGTTTAACAATTTTTTTTTTTTTGCTGTTGTTTTGGAACAAGATAATTGTCAGCGTTTTAAACTTTTTTCGTTGGTTTACTAATTTATTTTTGGTTAATATTTGTAACCGTTTGTTGTAGATTATCAAAATATTATCTAAATTGTATGACTTTTTACAAGTCGGTATATGCAATTCCTACTTTTGATTTATACCTACTTTTTAAAATATTTCAACTTTTGTTTAAATTTTATCAGTCGCTTGACGAAAATATTCAATTGAGAAATTACCTATTTAATTGTTCAGGTTTTACCGTTTCTTTCTTTTTTAATAAATGATTATAGACGCACAGTATCGTTGTGAATGAAGCTATAAATTTTATGTTTGTAATGCCTCTATATTTTAATTTGACCATTAGATCTTGAGTCGCAATTGAGCCTAACAGAAATTTGCCTAACAGGCCTTTTTGTTTTTAATCGAATATTATACAGATACAGATAAGGAAAACTCCAGAATTTGGTTTTCGGACGTTATTTACGCTTTAAAACTTTTTAATTTTTGATCAGTGCTACTTAATTTTAGTAAAACTGAATATCCAGAATCTATAACTAGCAGAAAACGTTAAACATTTTCTAAGTAAATTAAAAATGATTAATGGGATGTTTTATTTCATAATTATATTCTTTAAGTTGTAAGAAATATTCTCCTAAAATAGTGTTTAAAAAAAATGAAAAATCAAAAAGTTTTGGACAAAATTCATTGACGTCATAAAACCTTAAAATGCTTCTTTCTGGAAACTATGTTTTTCGACATGGTTCCGCATGTATCTCAAAAATTATTTGAGGTATCGACATAAATCAAAGTGCATATTATTTCTCCATACCATCATTTAAGCAGGATTTTTTGGTTCCGTAATATATTTTCAAAATGGCGGCTGCTTATAGTCGAGTAAATTTTTTTTTATAATCTCAAGACATGTAGAAATATTATGTTATATATTTAGTTTTTTAATAAAATATTATTTGTACAAAAAATAATAATAATAATCGTCGAATAATAAAGGTCGAATTTTGATTATGCCGTTACAAAGATACGTTTTCTTATTTTTCCCACTAAAACCCCAGAGTACAGAGGTAACGCAACTATCTCTATCGTGTAATCTGCAGTGTGCAGTTCTGTGCAAGTTAGGCTACTTACAATTTTGCCCCTTTAATTTTGTTTCTGAAATTTTGAACAAACGGATTAGGAAAATCTTTTGATAGATCGATCTACCGATTTGCAAGGTTATTGGGGGTACAGTGAGGTATAAAAATTCGTACAAACATTAGATTCCCCAACAATTTTCGCAAGGATGCGGATAATGAAGGAAAAAAGTCACTTTTTTCACATTTTAGCGAATTTCCAAAACTGGAAATTCAGCTTTTACGCCAGGTGTCATGGTGCGACCTAAGCCCGAGACCATATCAGAAATATGTTTTGAGGTCCCTAGAATACGAAAATGATATTCACTAAAATTTATATATATATATATATATATATATATATATATATATATATATATATATATATATATATATATATATATATATATATATATATATATATATATATATATGTATCCGCGCGATAACTCTCGAACGAAACGTTTAATGCTTATGAAATTTTGTGTGCGAATTCGATTTTCCAAATCGTTGGATGAGTTCGTTAGCCAGACACGTCGGATGCCCAGAAGTAGGTTTTCCGGGCGTTTTTTGTCAACAAAATGAGTTTTTTGCCAGAATTAAGCAATTTTTCAAATTTTTTTTTACACCAAGCCCTAGTAAAAGGTAAAATTCATAAAAAATGTTTTTATACCGTTGCTCTAAATTGCTTACTTTTCGAGAAAAACTAGGAAATATGTCGTTCTCCATTTCACTCGCACTCGCATTCTTTTTTTTTCTGTCTCATTTTTTACGAGCTAAATTCGAAAAAATCCGCTTTTTAAGTAGCATGTCATGATTTTTTTAATCCAATTTAACGATTCGGCTATATTCTTTTTCTTTGTCAGTTAAATGTTTTTATAATGTATCTCTATTCCATTTTTTTTTTAGATAAAAAATCACGGCGCAGTTTTTTATGTGATATGATCAGAATTTAGATGATGTTTACACCTTCCTAAAATTAATAAGAGCTTGCTACAATTGCATAAAAATTACGTTAAATCATATTCAAACAATAATATTTTTACGTAATTTTCTATCCAAATGACAATACTACGTTATAATTATATGTATAAACCCATCATTTTAGTGGTAAATAAATTTGCACATTCAGTTTTTTTTTTCTTTTGACAACAAAACAAATAATTTTAAATTTTGACAAGTTGTATCATACATTTTTGAAAATATTAAATATTTATTTTTTTAAGGAAAAAATGTATTAAAGATCTGAAATTTGTTTAACAAAAACCATACATCTGCTCGTTTTACCTTAAAAATCTCGGAAAATAGAATATTTTTCAATAATTAACTCAGAAAAAGCATATATGAGGTAATTTTCATGATATTTTTTTGAAAATTTCAAAATAGTAGGGTTACAATGTTTTTTTTTTAATTATTTTGTAGAATTTGGTAAACACACATCGTAAAAAGTACTCGCCTTGAAAAAATCAAACAAGTATTTAAAAAAAAAATACTATTTCTTAAAGAAAATATTAAAATTATGTACAAATGCCGTCCTGACCAACTGATATATTGGAACCGATTTTGAGCAGCTGGATTTACTACAGGCAAAAGCTCATAGTGAATACACACATTTTTTAACATCCTTTTGAATTTTGTAATTCAATCATTACAAATAAAATCTAAATAAAAAAAATCTCTATAACCTGTTTTTTCTCAATTTTCTAGCATCAAATCTAGCGATAATTAACTAGCGGGTGATTGTATTGACCACACATTTTAATGTAAAATATATTAATTTTAACCGGCTTCAAAATAACGTTTCGATTTTAACAATAAAAATATTTAAAAAAGTGTTTAAGTTCTGGCAAGATTGTCAAAAAGGGACTGAAATATTTAATGTGTTAAGTACTTACTAGACTTATAAACTTTCATTTTCGTATACGCTTTCGGTTTCGGATATTTAATTATTTCGGATATCGGTAGTTTCAGTTACGGTTACGAATATCCATAACATCCCTAATGTAAATGTTTGTCAATCCAACTTCATCGAGAGAAAGTTAATTAGGTATTTACGATTTTCGGAAGAACACGTATATAAATTTTATAAGTACGTATTATCATATAAACACATTTGGTTTGCAATTTTTTAATAATTAGTTTCTACGCTACTGAAATTATCTATCCATTTGAAAATTGGGATCCAGTGATGTACATTGACACTACAAAAGTGTGGGTGAAAAATTTCATTTTCACTTTTACTGAAATTATGTCATAAATTCATATTTTCAGAATTTATTCATTTGACAGAAAAATTCTAAATTATTAAAAAAGCCAAATAATTAATAACAATTAAAATAAAAAAAAAAAAAAAAAAAAAACAGAAAACATTTATTTATATTTGCATTTTTATAAAAACATGTAGGTATTATATTTTATATGCACTTTAACTAAAATGTCAAATTTCACACGTTCTTAATTTTCAATTTCACTCATAATGTGCTTAAAAATCAAAACTTAAAGTTTATAACATTCACAATCCGTGTAGAGTGTCCATACGTCTTGGTTTTCCCGGATTTGTCACGGTTCTAGCTCCGTTGCTCCGGTGTCCCGACAGACTTTTTCAAGACGTCGGTCGATTTGTTTCGGTTTTTCAAACTACTAATTTTTATTTTCATCATCTAATAAGTACACAATTTTTCATTTTAAATCATGAATAGTTCAGTATCATATTAAAAGATCAACAGTAGATTCATTTACAACCAAACCTAAAAATATTTAAAAAAAATTAATTACTAATTAAATTTTCCAAGTTTTTTCGATTTTACCTTAAACACGAACTTCCAAAAAAACATTTTCTTTTCTTAACTTTCCATCATATATGTATCTACATAAATAAATTGTAATATTATTTTGCTTGCTTTTATGATACTGAAGGTACTGAAGTTCCTGAACAATTAAAAATTAAAATGACTGGAATTTTATTGGAACTTTTAAATAAAGTAGTTAACTAACGCGGACATAGATAGCGCCACAATACAGAAATTGCCAACATTTAAATGTTCATGTTTTAATACATTAATACAAAATAAAATACATTAATACAAAATAAAATTGTCTAAGAAGCTCACTTTCATAAGAAATTTTATAAAAATTTAAAAAATATATATTTCCTAGAACAGGGGGCGATTTATTTTAAAAAAAAAATATTTTAAATAAAGAGCCATTAATAGGTAATCTATACATATAATACAAATGTAACGAGATCGTTTCTGTATAGGGAATATTTTTTAAAAATTGTGCAGATACTGTAAATAGTTATCGATGTAGATATCAAAACAGCGATTTTTTAAATTTTTGTCTGTCTGTCTGTCTGTCTGTCTGTTCGTCTGTTCACGCATCACACAAAAACTACTGGATGGATTTTAATGAAATTTGGTGTGCCGACAACTTATTACCCGGATCAACATCTAAGATACTTTCTACTTCGAGAAAATGTCTCATTCCCACGGGAAAGTGGAAAAACCATGTTGAGCATGTGCATACAGTACGCAAAAACTATTGAACGGATTTTGATGCAATTTGGTGTGGTGATAACTTATTACCTGAGTCCGCATCTCAGATACTTTTTATTTCGGGAAAGTGGCTCATTCCCACAGGAAAATAAAAAAACTTTTTGAGCATGTGCACATATTACGCGAAAACTATTGAACGGATTTTTATGAAATCTGGTGTAGTGATAACTTATTACCTGCGTCAACATTTAGGATACTTTTTATTACGGGAAAATATTTCCTTCCTTCAGGAAAATTCAAAAATTATTTTGCTTATGTGCATGTATACTTAAAACTATTGTTCTATGCGAATGCTTTATAATTACTATACTTATATACTTGTCATTTATTACATTAAATTTACCATAATACAAAATTTCTGGAGACTAACTCTATTTTAAATTAATTTAGAAATTTCGAAAATTTAAGTGCCTATATATCCGAAAAATTCATTTTGGATGAAACTTGTTATATTTATAGGATAGATACTAGTTTGGGATGCAAATATAATAAAACAATAAAACGTTGGAAGTCCAAAAATTTTGTATGAGTTCTCCAGTCAGACACGTCCAATTCCAAAAACCTCAAAAAAATTACTTTTTTTGCAAACAATTTGCCAAAATTTAAAAGTTTTTCCAATTTTTTTTACATTGTGGTAAAGAACCAAGAAAATCACAGAAAATACATTTTGAACCATTATTCTAGGTAAGCGGGTTTTCGAAAAAAAGTAACTTTTATGATTGGAAATTCGCTATGTTATGCAGATGCTGCGACAGGGGTATTTCAGGTTAAAATTACGGAGGAAAAAAATTTTTTTGCCTAAAGTATGCGGCATAGCCTTGTAGGAAATTTATTCCTGATTCCAAAACTGTCCTTCAGTTTTCTCTCCAATCATTGGTTACCTGAGATATCGATGGTTAAACCAAAAACGATCCTTTTGCATTCAAAGTTGTATATCTCCGGAACAATTCAACCTAGAGAAAAATTTAAAAAAGGAAATTGAAGCTGAATAAACAGACTATCAAGTCGATACCATGGCTTTACTGTAAAAAAATTTCTCAAGTCCGTAGACCGAAAAAAAAGAGCGAAAAATTTGCAAAAACATTTTTTGTGCTATTCCTTAGAATTGCTCGATAACTGTTACTCCTAAAAATTTTTAGACGAAAGATCTCAAAACTAGAACCCTGGAGTTTCAAAATACTTTTTTTATCAACCCGATACAACCATTTTTTACGTAAATACAACCCTTCAAAAATCACTAAAAAAATAACAATTATTTTTGTTGCCTTAATTTTTTGTAGTAGTATATATAGTTATAAAACCACAAAAATATGTGATCGTTTATTAACAATTGACCTTTACTATTGGTAACGTTTTTAAAAAGAGTTCCAAAACTCAATACATACAGCATTCGTCCTTAATTCAGTGTACCCAAGAACCACTAAATAGTTGTCTAGTTCTATTGCTTAATACGTTTGAATTAACTTTCCTAAATACATTTTATTTGAATCCTTGAATGAAAATGATTTTTTTAGAGTTAATAGAAATTTTATCATTTTGAGAAAAAAGCCTTTCTTTTAATTATAATATTAATTTTATCCTTGAACATCTTAGTGATTCCGGATGCAATTTTTAATGAACTCGTTCTACACATATCCAATTATTGAACTCAAAACTAATTAAAATACAAATTAGTTTAATTAAATATTTCATCATAAATGTCAAACGAATTTCCATTCCATTAAGAGATTGTTACCGTATGAGTGCATTTATAAAATACATATAGTTAGAGGTATCTATTTTATCAACATTGCACTGTACATATATAGGTAGGTATGAGTTTTATACTATTAGGTTACTATTGCCTTCATTTTCATTTGTGTATGTATCTTACAAATATCGTAGAATTTTCATATAACGAAATTAAAAAGGATAAGAAATTTCAAAAGAATGGGTATTTTATCCAACTTCTGACATTCCTCGTAACAACTATAACTTCTAATTGTATTCTTATCCAGTTATTTTGTTTCTCAGCTCAAAATTTGCTACAACCTCAGAGAGAGTATGTACCGGCACGAAAATTCCGTGAAAGTATAAATTTCCTAATTTTGTAAATTTTAATACTAGCGTAACGTAAAAGCCCCTATACCGGAACGCGACCCTATGTCCAAGCAGTTTTTATATTTATATATTAATGAAGTTATTTCTGAAAGAATCCCCTGATAACAAAAATTATTGTTAATAGAATGATTATTTTTCAATTTAAATTGACCTCGCATTTAATGTTTCCTTACTTAATTAAACAATTTTTGTTGAATACAGTATTTTGATCCTTTATTTACGTTTAATACTTAAACCATTCTATATTTTCTACTTTGACGTATAGATGTCACTCTATGTGTCATATTACTCATATTACACGTCTGTTTGTATATCGGTACCCAATTCCTAGTGTCATTAATAATTCTGTTTTGATATAGATGCCGACATTTTGTAAAAGGAAAAATTAATAAATAGATATTTTTGGGTTGTATTTTTTTAAAAAAATATTCATTGGATTAAAAAAACTTTCTTTCATGCTTATTAAGAAAATACCCCTGTCGCAGCATCCTGCATAACATAGCGAATTTCCATTTACAAAAGTACGTTTTATTTACAATTACTCTATATCAACTAGTTTCCGCGAAAAACGTACTTTTGTAAATGGAAATTCGCTACGTTATGCAGGATGCTGCGACAGGGGTATTTATGTAATCTTTTCTCCTCTTTTAAATAGTGTAAAAAAATTTCACAAAAATTCTTGAATAAGTGGAAATTTTGGCAAAAAAACAATTTTTTAACCATGTTCCTGGCATCGGACATGTTCTGGCTAACGAACTTGTCCAACGGTTTGGGACTTCCAATATTTTCACTAAATTTCGTAAAACTAGGACATTTCGTTCGAGAGTTATCGTGCGGACACACACACACACATATATATATATATATATATATATATATATATATATATATATATATATATATATATATATATATACATATATATTCTAGGGACCTCAAAACATATTTCTGCCATAGTCCCGGACTAAAGTCGCGTCATGACAGTGCCTGTAATAACTAAATTTCATTCTGGAAATTCGCTAATAACAAATTCAGTTTATATAAATTATAGAACAATAAGGTTCAGTTAGGTTAGAAAAAATTTTGTTGGGTTCGGTTACGTTACAAAAAATTTCCTTAGGTTCGCTTAGGTTTGAGACCAAATTTTCTTAGGTTCGGTTAGGTTACATCAAGTTCCGTTAGTTCAGTTAGATTAGAAAAAATTTTCGTTCACATTACTCCACCCACCGCCGGAGGTTTCTAGAACCGCCCCGGTAGCGGATTTTCTTATTTTCTTATTTTCTCAAAAACTAGCTAACCTAGAATAATGGTTCAAAAACCTTTTTTATGTGATTTTTTGCCGTCTTTGCAATGGTGTATAAAAATGTGGCAAAAACTTTTAAATTATAGCCAATTTTGGCAAAAAGCTAATTTTTTGCAAGAACAAACACCATGTTCCTGGCATCCGACGTGTCTGGCTGAAGAACTCATCCAAGATCTTTGGATTTCCAACGTTCTCACCTAATTTGGTAAACCTAGGACATTTCGTTCGAGAGTTATAGTGCTGATACATAAATACATACATATATATATATATATATATATATATATATATATATATATATATATATAAATTTTAGTGAATATTATTTTTGGTTTCTAGGGACCTCAAAACAAATTTCTGCCATATTCCCGGACTCAAGTCGTGTCATGAGACCTAATGGAATAACTGAATTTCTGGAAATTCGCTAAAAATGGGTGTTTTATTTATTTGTCAATTTTTATAAGCCAGTTTAATTATACACCTGAAAATAGTGTTCCGGTATAGGGGCTTTTACATTATAGTTCGCCATGTAAATGTGAAATTGTGTTGTATTAACGATAAACTAAGCAGTTGCTATAACTCGTTAATTAACGAATTTTGGAGAAAAATGTTAACACTGCTTGGTCCGTTACAGTTTAAAATGTTACTTGCAATAAAAATCTCAATTTCGATAAACGTGTCGCTTACGATAAATCGGCGGTAATGGCTCGATATGTTTGTTTTAAAAATATTAATGAAATCTTTTGGTAACTGAAGATTGGTAATAAATAATTTACTATCCAGTCTAAAATACAAACGAAAATCTTTTGTCAAAATATAGATTGCCTACTCTTAAGGTCAGTTGCGACAAATCATTGTGAATTGATTTTTTAAACAATACCTAGCCGATAAATATTCATAAATAATATTATTTTTGACACTGCTACTGTGGGCATGGGTCGCTGTTTTCTTGCACATGGACAACTGCATGCTGATTTTTCGTGTCATGATCCGGAACGTTTCCTTTACATACGCAATAATAAACTTCAATTTGGTGAATTAGACGCGTTGAGTAAATATCTGTTGAAATTTGATAAAACAGTTACAGGCGAATATTAGCAGATTGAACTGTAGCATTACATTGGGGCAGAATAAAAACTTCTGAATTAGAAGATTATATAAAATAATCATAGAGTTAAGAAAATATTAGTGAAAGTCCATTAAAAAGGCAAAGCAGAAAAAGTATTTGTAACCTGTGAGACATAGCATATATCATTCAGAAATTGCGCCATTTACCTATTATTCAATAGGTTAACCAAATGCCTACCTACTTAATTGGATTAGCAATCAAGTTTCTGCTTACTTTATCATTGAGCCAAGTTGCTTGTAAAAAATCCTCTCCTATCCTAAAGATTATCCAAAATCGCATAAAAAGTACCTGACTAAAAAGTCCACTAATAATTTTAATTTATCCTTGGTAATGGCTTAGTATAGTTACTTATATGTAGATGTAAAATTTTCAATTAGAATTTTCAAAAATGTAAGTGCATCTCATAAATTGCTACTCTGTAAATACATATTATTTTATTAATAGATTTGAGCGTTACTTTATGGTATTCCATATTTGTAAATAATAAACAAATATTTTACTTCGCAAAAATACCACTTTTATTTTGAAACAATATTGTCACAGTTTCAAAATAAAAGTGGTATTTTTGCGAAGTAAAATATATATTTGTTTATTACTTACATATTATTTTGGTAAATATAAGCCTAAAATGGTTCTTTACGAAGAAAAGTTTGCCAACCACTGGTCTAGGTTTTAGAGCATCTTGTGTTGCCTAACGTCATCGGATACTTCAAGTTACGCCTCTATTCTTTTTCTATTCAAAAAAGAAGATATTGGTATATTTTTTAGATATTTATTCTACCTAGTACGACCAATAGGCATCAACTTCAACTTGAAAAAAAGAATTCTTTAAAATGAACTTCTGTTGTATCTGCATTTTACTGAATGATTATTATTATTATTATTCATGTTTAACGAGAACATAGATAGGATGAATGACGCCCGGCGTCCCGATGCTAATTTGCATGATTATGATGTCATAAAGCATGCTTGATGTAACAACATTGCAATTAACAAGACTATCCATCTCTATATATGTACATAGGAGCAATGTAGTGGTATCATACGTATATGTTAATATGTAGGTATGTATATATGTTGCAGTCATATTGTCAAAACCGTTTTATTATAATAACTCTAGTCAAATTGTAAAATGTAAAAAAAACGAATTATTGTCAACGAATGATGTTCCTTACAATTCAACTAGTAAAATTCAGTGTTATCATAATTTCGCTAGACACTTTTAGAGAAATTGTGAAGTGAATAACAAATTAATTTGTATCAAAGCTACTAAACTGATCTTATTTATATGGCTTAAAATAACTGATAGCATAATTTACATGTTGATTAAAGGTTCCTGCGGGACACTAATACCAAACTAATTAATGTAAAAACAAAAAAAGCGATTTCAATCGAATTTAGTAAGAGGGACTTTTATGCTTTGGCATAACAGAAAGGAAAATTTGTATCCCGATTAAAAGCTCACGAGGGATACTAAATAAATTATTCAGTCAGATCAAAATAATTGAGTGATTTCAGTCTGATTTCGTATATAAACTTATACATTTTCATATCAAATTTGATTGAAATCGATTCAGTAGTTTTGACATTAATTAGTTTCATATTCCTATCCCTTAGGAAACTTCAATCGGGATATAAACTATCCCATCAATTATTCTAAATATATGAATGCCCAAATTAAATTTAGCTAAAATTTGTTCAGTAATTCTGACATGATAGAATAATTTTTTGAATAGTTTTTTTTCCCGTGAGAATCCTTAATCCGGATGAAAACTTTCCTGTACATTGTTCCATAGTATATAAGTATCCATAATAAAACTAACTGAAATTGTTTCATTAATTTTGATTTCACTAAGTAATTTGTTTCCCTTCGGAACCTTTCACCGGGATAAAAATTTCCCTTTCTGTTTTTCCAAAGCGTAAGAGTATCCATATCAAATTTGATTGAAATCGGTTTTGTAGTTTTGATACTGATTAGTTTCGTATTCATATGCAGCAGGAAACTTCAACCAGGATATAAATTATCCTGTCAATTATTCTAAACCATATAAGTATCCCAACTTATTGAAATGGATTTAGTATAGCTAAGACAGTATTTATTATTATTTTAGTATTCACGTGGCACGGGAACCCTTAATCGAGATAAAAATTTCTTGTCGGTTAGTCCAAAGCATATAAATATCTAAATTAAATTTGATTGAAATTGGTTCAATAGTTTTGACATTATTAGTTTCGTATCCATATAATGTTTATTTTTACAATATTTTCCTGTACGCTGCTTTAGTTATATTGTCAAAAAGGATTAGGTATACTTAACAATTTTTCCATATGTGTCTAACAAAATTATGATAACAGTGAAATTTGCTAGATGTATTGTAAGAAACATAATGAATTGACAATATTCCGTTTTTTTTTTTTATAATTTGACTAGAATTATTATAATAAAACAGTTTTGACAATATCGCTGCAACATATACAACTCTAAATAAATCCAAAACGAAAATAAAATATGTATGCTGTATATTTATTTGAAAATACAGTCTGATGGTAAATTTTTTTGGGTTTTGGTTGGCCTTTTGAATTGAGAATTCGAACGACGCGACGGATGTAAATAGAAATGGTCCTGTATCTACTGAAAAGTAAATGCAGAATTAATGTCAAAGTTTATAAGTTAGGTGTTATAGATTGCAAATTTTTTTTCCACTATAATAATAAGAATTTTTAGAAAAGTTTTAGGGGAACGTAACGATTACAATATTAATTTTCTTTTTAAAATTTTTTCTAAACATTTCAATAAATACATATATTTATTACTTTTAACCAAGTGACGGAATTTCGTAAATTATTCAGTAAACATGGTATAAAACTTAATTTTTCGTCCAATCACTTTTTATTTAGTTTAATGGTCAAATCTAAGGACCCGATTCCCCTTCTATAAAATTCCGGTAGCTACAAATTCATCTGTGTTCATCACCTGTGTCTTTCAACAATATGTTGGTCAGACGGGCTGTAAATTTTTCAGTATAAATTCTCAGAACATCTCGCCGCTATTAGATTATCGAATGTTAGATATAATTTCGCTATAGCTCAACATATTTTAAGAACAGACCACGAATTTGTTATTTCGAATAATTTTGAAGTTCTTCATATATGCTCGAAAGACCGAACGCTCGATTGGTTGGCATCACTGAATATTGCGCAGTTTACAAATTTAAATTTTCCCAGCTTAAACGAAACTGCACAGTTACAATATTTCGATGAATATCGCCCCATTATGAATAGTGATGAGCAAATGCAAGACCAAGACCAAGACTTGGCAGTCTTGGTCTTGGTCTTGTTCTTGCATTAAGAATCTTGGTCTTGGTCTTGCTAGAGCAGTTTGAGTCTTGGTCTTGGTCTTGGTCTTGCAAAATACAGTCTTGGTCTTGGTCTTGGTATTGCTAAAAAATCTTGGACTTTCTTGCATTTTTTTTATTAGCGAATTTTTTTCTTCTAAAATCAAAATTTTCTCTCTTTACGGTATTAATTATACTTTCAAATTATTTAAATAGTTTAGTAAGAGTCTTACTCTTTTCTTGCTCTTGTCTTGGTCTTGCTCACTTGAATCTTGGTATTGGTCTTGCAGCCACACTTATAGTCTTGGTCTTGGTCTTGCTCTTGATATACATAGTCTTGGTCTTGGTCTTGGTCTTGCAAAAAATGCAAGAACAAAACAAGACTGCAAGACCAAGACTAATTTTGCTCATCACTAATTATGAATAGTATATATCACAGTTATAATGCTCTTCATTTGGTGTTCCGAGCTCATACAGTTCACTTACTTTGTTTAGAACCGTCTAATTTCTTACCACTTAAAACAATTCAAGAAAACTTCACTCTGTGCTTGCCCGTTAGTCAACCAGTTTGATGGAAACTCAAACACATCATGGGGTATACTGTACTTTCATCTGCTAACTATACATGCAAATGAAACTTTTACAACTGATTGTACCGTGCACCATTAAAAGGAAAGAAAATGAAGACATCATTTTCTATATTCGCAAATATTTCCTTTTTGCTTTAATAGAGTTTCCTGTTCGTTCTCTTTATATTACAAACGATCGAAATACACATAATATGTACCTATAGGTAAAATGAAGCACACACAGTACCTATCTACCAAGTTAGCGAAGCGGTAACGACCGTCGAAGACATGGAGTAGGTACCCATAATACAGGTATAGAGTAACGCGGTAGCGAACATTACTTTCTTCGATAGTTACCAACGTAAAGGGACTGCTTGCCGTAAAGTAACACAGTATGAATAAATATCATTACAGGAAATAAAATACTTAGCTATGTACATAATATAGCGGCATTGGGATGCGGTGGATACTCGGTTCGTCTCTTACCATTTCGACTTGCATCCTAGTTGGATGGATACAATACTTTATATATGTAGATATTTATGTGAGAAATTGGTTCGTACTTACAGGTAGCAGCAACTGACAACTGAATCTTTATATTTGATTTTCAAATATTATATACGGAAAGAACTTGTATGTATGTTTCTTTTACTAACCTATATGTTGATTTTCATTTAATTTTTTCGAGGCAACTGAAAGTAATAGAAATTGTTGAGTTGAAATTTTAAAATTTGTTTAGTTACTTGGGTAACACGTTTTCTGGTTTCAAATGGAATGTGTGCCGAAGACAAAAGTCCATAGCAGGGGGTCTCCAATCTCTTTAGGCTGACGATGTCCAACAGAAACTGGATGTTTTCAAAAATTTTCCCCCAAAATATAAGTAACGAGCAAAAGAAAAAGCTCCTACCCTTTTAGTTTCAATATTAACTTATTTCCTTTTTTAGCGAGATAGCCGCGGCGTCCCTCATGATCCTTCATGGCGCACAGTTTGGCAACCCATGGTTTATAGTTTTATTAATCTACATCATATTTTTACAAGAAACTATTTCATAAGTCTGAAGATTAGAATACCAGAGAGTGGATTGTACCTAGATGCTATATCAGAAAAACTTAAACAAACAAATTTGATTAAAAGGTTATTCAGGGTTGCAGAAAAAAAATTATAATTTTTTCCTCGGTATTTTTTTTCCTTTATATCTCAAAAATCATCAGTTAAAATTTGAAAACGAAATATTGAGCAGTTATCGAGTTAACGAAAATCAACAAAATATGATTGTTAATTATTATTGATCAAATATAGGTAATCTAACAAGTAAAGGTCCCGAGGCCGGACCTATCGATTTTGATGAAACTTAAATATGTTGTAGAACACTAAAAACTAAGGGACACGTATTTTTTTTTATCTGCGGAAAAACGGTTTGAAGGGGTGAAATCGCTCTCCAAAAATTGGGGTAAAAATTTAATTTTTCAAATATCTCGAAAACAGTAAGAGATAGAGCAAAAGTTTAAATTGGTGATATTACTCTTTTTTAAAGAGCTATCTATCGATATACGATTTGTTCAAATTACATCAACAGGGGTGGTTGGGGGTTAAAATTTGGGGGTTAATTTTGCAAAAGGGGAGTGAAATATAAACAATATAAAAATTTTGTTTACAGATTTGAAATCTACGTCAAATAATCTAATTGACCTGTTTTTGCTCAATATCATAATATTAAGTCTAGGGGTAGTTAACTAGAGGGTGACTATGTCGAATAATCGTACAATTTGGGTATTTCAAGAAGTTCTTCTTCATGGAAAATAGCTTAAGACAATTAGAATAACGTAGAAATGAAATTCTCGAATTCAAAATTGAGTTTGAGCAACATTGGAGGGGGGGTGAGTCACCCTCCTAAATTACATACTAGTTTATATACACTAATTTTTGCTATTAACACACTGATAGTGGGTAAAATAATGTCATAATAAGTGGTTCTGAAGTTGGACTATCATATGTAAGGTCTTTATTAGGTCTCGTTACTTTAGGTTAGGTTATGTAATTTTCGGTATCGATAATTTTCGATAAGGAAAACTATAATATCCATTAAAAAACAAACCTAATAAAGACCTTACATATGATAGTCCAACTTCAGAATCACTTATTGTGACCTTATTTTACCCACTATCAGTGTGTTAATAGCAAAAATTAGTGTATATAAACTAGTATGTAATTTAAGAGGGTGACTCACCCCCCCTCCAATGTTGCTCAAACTCAATTTTGAATTCGAGAATTTCATTTCTACGTTATTCTAATTGTCTTAAGCTATTTTCCATGAAGAAGAACTTCTTGAAATACCCAAATTGTACGACTATTCGACATAGTCACCCTCTAGTTAACTACACCTAGACTTAATATTAGGGCATTGAGCAAAAATAGGTCAATTAGATTTTTGGACGTAGATTTCAAATCTGTAAACAAAATTTTTATATTGTTTACTTTTCACCCCCTTTTTGCAAAATTAACCCCCAAATTTTAACCCCCAACCACCCCTGTTGATGTAATATGAACAAATTGCATATCAATAGATAGCTCTTGAAAAAAGAGCAATATTGCCAATTTAAACTTTTGCTCTATCTCTTACTGTTTTCGAGATATTTGAAAAATTAAATTTTTACCCCAATTTTTGGAGGGCGATTTCACCCCTTCAAACCGTTTTTCCGCAGATAAAAAAAATACGTATCCCTTAGTTTTTAGTGTTCTACAACATATTTAAGTTTCATCGAAATCGATAGGTCCGGCCTCGGGACCTTTACTTGTAAGTCTCAATTTTAACTTTTTTATGAAAATGACGAAATTTGTTTCAGAAATACAACTGACTGAACAGAAATTTTTCTTGTAATGGTTCTACATATTTAATATTAGTAAAAATGAAAAAGACGACTTCAAAATCCTGTTATTCACTTGTAGTTTCATCATCTTATCATTTTAGTTACGGTTTTCAAGGCACTGAAAATTTTTAATAAATTTGCTGATACCACTAAATTTAAAAAGATCTTTCTTCTCAAATCAAATTTACTCAGGATCCTACCTACAAAAATATTTTGACTACTTAAAACAACAATTGTCTCCGCAATTTTAAAAATAGAAAATTTAGAAAAGTACGTTCCTTGAAAAATATTATTACATCTATCCTCACTTCATAACGACATGATACCATGTACTTGTACCTATTAACTTTTTGTTATGTGAAGCCCTTCAAACCTCTTAACATCTGTATAACACTATGTAGGTACTAATGTTGCGCAACTGAGCATCACCTCCATCCTACTCCAAGCTTTATTTAACCCTATCATATCGTCATATAAAATAAACTAGTTAGTGATTAAACACGCATCTCATTCAACCCTTTTTCCAGTCCCTTTTGTCTCCATATTTTATTTTGATCAAATATTCATGGGAATATTACAAATATTCATTCATATTTTATACACAACCCCAAATTCCCTTAGCGTTGGTGGATGAAATCAGCATCAAATATTTGTTACATTTAGGTAATTAACACGCCTATTTGTAAAGCACATTGTTTTATGTGTAATCGTTTTTACAACCCTCTTTGTAATGAATAAGGGATAATGAATGCTGTTTAGTAGTTTAATTAATATGAATATGATTTTGTAACCCTTTCAGTGATTTATTGGCTGATATTTTAGCGGTTGTTATTTGTATAACACAAATGATCAGTTGAATTGATGCTACTGAATGACATGATCTCTCAACTATGTTTCTCCTTAAAATTCAAAACAGTTGTTGCATTAACAATTCCTACAATTAATTAACTTTTTTGCAATAGCAAATCCATAGAAATGTATCAATAAAATTAACACTTTTTTGAAAACCATTATTTTTTTAATTTTTTAATTATTTTGAAGACGACTGAAGACGACTATACGTCGTTAGCAGGTTGAATTTTGTGTACGGTGGTTCGGCATTCGATTGTCGACAAAACAAAGATGGTTGAAGTTGTCAGATTGTAGGTTTATATAGATGTTTATGGTATCCGAAATTTCATCAGAACGTTTGACCACCGAAGACATGGACCAAACCCTCTCCTAAGACTAATTGTAAGACAGAAAAGATAATTTTTCTATATCTTCTGTACCCACGTAAAATAATCAACTCGCTAAAATGTTCGGTTTGATAAAACTGGTCATAGAAAAGATATAGGTGATTTGGTATATACCTGGCAAATATAGTTCATTCTGTTTAGAATGCTATACACACATATATACATAATAAACCGTATCTGTGGTATCAATGCAACAGTCGATATGCATATTATTGCATTTGCTTGCGATATATGCTGGTATACTTATTTTTGTCTAAAAATTATTTTTATTATTTACAGTCCGTGTTTTTAGAATCTGAAAATAGCCAGAACAAACGTAGAGGCCGATCGCGAACAGTGATCACACGTGTGTGCGCAAACAGGTATTGATTTACAACAAACACACTCTATGTGTGTTGGTTTTCGTAAACATTTACAGAAGAATAACATAAACATATATACATATCACTTAAAAATATAATTTTATATCATTTATTTTTTTATGATTTATTGAAATGTACGCATTTCAGTAAATCATAAAAATCAATATGTTTGTGTGTTATTGATATTATTTTTATTAAAAAAGTGTATGCTTACACATGTTGAATCATTTCGTGAATTTATTTATATAGGTATTTTTGTTAATTCTTTAAAAATATTGCTGGTTCCTGGTGAAGTTTACCGTGAAAGTGCGTGCACTGTATAGTGTTAATATTAACTGGTAAAATTAAAAAGTATTCTAAATTCGAAAAACATGAAATACCAATATAGATTAACTTTTTCTTAGTTAAAAAAAATCCTCAAAATTGCCATTATTTTCGCCTGTTTAAAGGCATTTCTCCCCTTTAATTGGTATTCCGCTTGGCAGCGGTGATATGCTCGAGAACTAAATGCTTTCTATGATATTCTTCAGCTTGTAACACGCAAAATTAACAAGGCCGAAGTAGAAATGTTCAACGGGCTAAATTTCATTTATTTTTAATTACAGATTATGTACTTGAAGATATGTTCTTAACAGACACGAAACTGGTTGAAAACCAATTTTAAATGTTTTTTTCTCATTTATTTTTATCTTTTGATAGCCTAATATTCCAAAAGCCGTACACGTAAATGTTACGACCGCCGCGGAATGACGATCAGTAGCGTGTTGAGCGTAGAGGGTTCGAACTCTACGAAACTCAAAACTAGTAGTTTCGAGATGTGCCCTCGTGTCGGACGGTAGGGGGATGTCTCAGGGTTAAGAAATAAAACATTATAAACCACGTTTACGCTTAATCTACAGTTTATTAATATATTAAGTTTAAAAGAAATACATATTACTATCGACTTACCCCGAAATTCCCGTGCTTTCACTTTTATCCTGGTTCTCAAGTAACACTCACTTTCACCCTTCAGTCACTACGTGTAATTAACTTCCAACTCTACTCACACTCTGTTTCCAACTGTATTTCATCGTTCCCAATTTTTGGTCAACGACTTGTTCGAATGCAACGATTTTCGCTGACACCATCAATTTTTAATTATTACATTAATTTTTCATTAATTGCGTCAATCGCTACAGTCAAACCTGTCTACGCTGGAACACAGTTAGACCCGTTCACAACATAAATTTTAAAAATGTTTCCCTAAAAATAGTATGGTGCAGTTATTCAAAAAAACGGCCTAACCTCAACATCCAAAGTAACAGTTTCACTCCAACTCCAAATTGTTTTATACAGTCCACATATTGTTTGGCAAAAAGTTACACCATTTTGAGCATCGGGTTTTGGGAGGAGGGGGGTAGAAGTAGGCAAATTAACGGATTTCATCAGTTTTTTTAAATATTTCGGAAATTATGGGGTCTAGCGTAAAAAGTGTCATATACAAAAATAATCTACATTAAATTGCGACCAAAAATGGTCCTATGCATAATCTTGCTAAAGTGAACAGTTCCAGAGTTACGGGGGGTGGGAAAGTAGCAATTTTTAGTATTTTTAGCCACTGCTGCATCTATCACCAGATGCAACAGTGGCTGAATAAGAAAAAGAATTCGCTCGAGTGGTGGTGGAAGAAGATTGACGAACACCTGAGACTAATTACAACAACACGTCCTGCAGCTCCTGAGGAATTACTTTCCCTCATAGTGTGCGCTTGCAAAGACGAATGCGTCCGTAACTGCGAATGCAGAAAGAGTGGTCTGAACTGCTCAAACATTTCCTTTCGTAATTTCCTTTTACAAAACACAATCCTGTATAAAAGAAAATTAGTTTTCTTAGTGATAATGTTTTACGTTTTTCCCAAAAAATCTAAAAATTCTAAAAATTGCTACTTCTACACCCTCCATAACTCTGGAACTTTTCACTTTAGCAAGATTATGCACAGGACTATTTTTGTTCGCAATTTAATGTAGATTATTTTTGTATAGGCACTTTTTGCGCTAAACTGCATATAGTTTGCGAAATATTTAAAAAAAAAAAAACTGACGAAAACCGTTAATTTGCCTACTTCTACCCTCCTCTCTCCCAAACCCGGCGCTCAAAATGGTGTAACTTTTTACCAAATAATATGTGGACTGTATACAACAATTTGGAGTTGGAGTGAAACTGTTACTTTGGATGTTGAGGTTTGGGTCTAATTGCACCGTACTAAAAAGAAAATTTGTTAGATTTTGTTTGTTACACTCTGTCTATTTTGAAATATTAAAGATTCGGAATAAATTTCTTTTTTATTTTTTTCATGAATAATGATCGACAGGATGTGACCCCCTCTACTTTATTTATATATATCAATCAAATGTGGAATATTTTTTAATGGGATTTTTGTCAACCATTTTGTAAATGGTTCATTAATAATGTATAAAAAAGAATTTATCATGAAAAAAATAAGAATGATAATAATAATAAAAAGAACAAAATTTTTCAGTGTCCAATCAAAGTGATCGACAGACAACGAGCCAAATACATTGACATAGATAATATACACATAAAAGAGTTGATTGTATTTATGATTCTCGTGGTTTCAATTACGGATTAAGTGCAAAAATTATCTTCAATAATGTTGAAGGTTTATCATTTAATTATTTATATTTAGAAACGTAACGGTAACTACATTAAACAATGATAAGCCCGGGAGCATACCCAATAGAATTTCAAAAAGAAAATATTTGTAGTAAAGGTTACTCACAGCAAAAAATTGCAAAACCAATTTAGATACTTCTGTAGTCTTACTGTCTTAGGGAACTATTTAGAACTATAAGTACCTACGGTAAGAAAAAGAGATTATCATAAAAGTTGACCAGAAAACTTTTGCCGAACATTTGAACTTTTTAAGAAAATGTTACTAACAAGTAACACTACCCAAGTGTCAATAGCCAAATGGCTAAATTACCAAAGTTTAAAGAAGATTAGCGATTGACACTTGGGTAGTGTTACTTGTAAGTTGTCCAATCCTGTTTCTTGTACTAAGTCTATGTCTCTATGTTGAAAGTATATGTTTAAACCTTTTTTTTTATTGCAAATTCTACTCTCTGATAAGTTAAGGTACCATCACAATGTGATCGGCGGAAAAATAGTCAATTTTCGCGATTTTTTTCGGATGGATAGGATGGGGAAATCTGGGTGAATTTTTTTTTACGACTAATACCACTATTTAACAATGCAAAAATATTTTTTTATTCATTTTTATTTATTTTTTATAATTATTATAATTTTTGAAAAAAATGTCTTTAAAAAAGGGCGGATATTAGTGCCCACGATTGCGACCGCAGTTTTCATTTGAAAAAAAAAAATCAAATAGATTATCAATCTATAGGTAAGCTGCTATGTACCTATGGGAGCTTTTTTTGAAATTTGAAAAAATGACGGCGGTTTGAATAAAGAGTACAAAATTTTTTATAGTTTTCCGTGTGGAAAAATAGGAAGATTAAAAAAAAAAGCTCCAATAGGTACATAGCGGCTTACCTACAGATTGATAATCTATTTGATTTTTTTTTTTTCAAATGAAAATTGCGGCCGCAATCGTGGGCACGAATATTCGCCTTTTTTTAAAGACACATTTTTCAAAAAATTATAATAATTATAATAAATAAATAAAAATGAATAAAAAAAATATTTCTGTATTGTTAAATAGTGGTATTAATCGTAAAAAAAATCCATCCCCATTCCCCCATCCTATCAATCCGAAAAAAATCGCGAAAATTGACTATCTTTCGGCCGCTCACACTGCGATGGTACCTTAAGCTGGATATCAACCAAACTGGCTAAGCAGAAACTTGTGTCAATATTAAAAAAAACTTTAGCTCTTTGAAAGCAATTTAAAAATAAACTGTAAACTCGACTTTGACGACTATTCGAGTTTTTTTTCTTGAGTCCCAACCCAAAACAGTAAACATCAAAAAGTTTTGTAATTGGTTACAAATAATCTGATCAGTACCTACAGGTAAATAATTTTTTCTGTTTATATCTGACAAAAAAGAAACTTAACAGGTCATTTTCCAGCCGATCAAATTTATATAGAATTTTTCAGTTTACAACTATATATTATAAAATAATTGTGAAGTCAGCGTTGTAATTCCCCATGTAACCCAATATGATCGTTTTAAGATCAGCCAAAATTTTTGCCATATTTCGTCACAGTAACGTCTAATCTTGATGTATGGCAGTTGTCATAAGCCAACACAAAAAACTCTGTTTCTCTAGATATTTAATTTTTATTTTATTTTATCAGTGTTGCTTATTTCAAAAACACACACTTTAGAACAACTGTTTCGTTTGGTGGAAATCCAGCATTACGTACACATAAGAGCGTTCGTGACTTTACAAAAAAGAAGACAGAGTGTAAGCCAAATTGGTGCATTTAATCGTTTGAATATTTTTAATTTGAAAATCCAACTTGGGTGATATCTTCATATTCTTTAATTTTATTAGCGTCGAAATCTGACATCTTAAAAGTGTTTTTACATCAAAGCTGGTGTTCAGTAATATATCTATTATTTACCGTAAATGATATTTTTATGAGTATAGTCCAATCAACCTATGAAAGTACAATGTTAATTTTGCAAAAATTGTTAACAGGATAAAGAAAATATGGTCATGTAGAAAACAAATCTAAGGAAGATAGTGTTTTAGTTCCCTAAAAATTTCATGGCGAACTTAGCCTAAAAAATTCGTAAAAGTAAAAAAAAGGTTTTTCGCTGATAGAAAAGAAACTTGAAGTCGAATCGAAAATAGTTAAATTAGAACGTTGTAGGTATTAAAATTATCTATTGAATGATGTATAATAAGTTATAGGTTGGTGAATAGACCATAGAGAAAAATGGAAAAAACCGTTAAAAATCACGTTTCTTAAATTTGTTAATTACTTTTTTTTTTAACGCATATGCAAGTAAATAAAGGTTGATTTTTTAAATTTTCGATGTTCAAAATGGAACCCAAAAATAGTGCCGATTTTGAGGTTAGGTTTTTCTCCTGTATTTTTTTAAATTTAAAATTTATCTAAACCGGACTAGGGACAATCAATATTCGTTATTTTTTTTACGTATGACACTTATCGCTGCTATAGTATTTTTATATACTTAAACTATAAATTGTTGTACTAAGAAGGATCTAGTGATATATTAGATATCCTGCACGATCTCATAGAAAAACACTGATATTGGAAAATTGGATGTACGCTAAATTTTGATGCTGTTATTTTGACGGATTTCACCAATCAAATCATAGCGAATATTTTTATTATTGCAGACTAAGTACTGAACAACAAAATGTGTAAATTTCAAACGTCTTGTATAAATAGAACGAACTCAGGAATTTTTAGAAAAAGAAATTATTCCAGCGCCAGACGGTTGTACGATAAAATTTCTTTTTGGCATACGTAAAAAAAAATAACGACTATTGATTGTCCCTAGTCCAGTTTCGATAAATAGTAAATTTAAAAAAATACAGGAGAGAAACCTAACCTCAAAATCGGCACTATTTTTGGGTGCCATTTTGAAGATCGAAAATTTAAAAAATCAACCTTTATTTACTTGCATACGGTAGAACAAATCGTTGAGAAGATTTTGAGCTCTTGAGTGTTGCTCTACAATAATCCCCTGACCAAGAGCATCATTTTTAGAAAAAGGCTTTTTTTTACACAAACTGAAATTTCCAGAAAAATTTTCAAGATTTCGCAACAAAAAAAAATTACTTCTTTAGCTAACGAGAGGCTATATTTTTACCAAATAATAAATTTGTAAGTTGCGTTAAAAAAAAGTAATTAACAAATTTAAAAAACGTGATTTTTAACGGTTTTTTCCATTTTTCTCTATGGCCTAGGCGCCAACCTATAACTTATTATACATCATTCAATAGATAATTTTAATATCTACAACGGTCTAATTTAACTTTTTTCTATTCGACTTCAAGTTTCTTTTCTATCAGCGAAAAACCTTTCTTTTTACTTTTACGAATTTTTTAGTTCGCCATGAAAATTTTAGGGAACTAAAACGCTATCTCCCTTAGATTTTTTTTTCTACACGACCATATTTTTTTTATCCTGTTAACAATTTTTGCAATGACTTGTGTAGATTGATTGGACTAGTAGTCTTGAGATTTCAAGTCAAGTACTCTTAAGCGTCAATCGCTACAAAAATAAATTTGCAGTACGAGCACAAAAAAGTTAATTTTCCAAAAAAAAAAAAATAAATAAATAAATAAAATAAAAAAGTATAATTTTAATAAAAGTGAACATTAAAGTCTTTAAATTACTATTTCTAAGAAGAAATGTATTTACTGATTGGTGGTAAGCAATTGCTTATGTACTGAGTTTGGGAAGTAATCTAAAAATAGAAACCAGATAATAATCAGGTAGTAACCAGAGAACAGAATGGTAAATAATATCTAACAACTCAAATTACTTCCCACTATATAAACGGCAACTTACAATTCAAGAGGCTTGAAAAAATAACTTTCTTCTAACAAATTACCAACACCAGCCATCCAGTATCTGCATTTATACACTTATCGAAATCAAATCGCTCAAATAATGTATGCCTATTCGACCGAAAGCCTACACTTGCATACGTTTCTGTAAGCAAGTATATGTGTCGTCTCAATCGCTACACATATAGCCGCTGCCACTGCCACAGCCATAGGCACAAGCACATCGAAGAAGAATGATGAATGCGAAATAAAATTTCGATTTTACAATTGGAATAACACTATACAATCGCCCATATCAAATATTCATCGGAAAATATCACCCAATTCTAATATATTTACGTATACCCAGTTCGTATTAGTGTTTTATTTGGTCGAACAAATTTGAAGCGAGATTTGAATAGCTAAAGCTGAACTAATACATGCACAATATACGAGCGCACACGCACACATACATATATATTTGGTGACAATAGTCAGTCAATATAATAAAATATATTGAAATACTATACAAATAATTGTGAATATTTTACTGGTTTACACAACACAGAGAGTGTATGGCGAATATATATTAGAGTATGTATGTGTCCTAGCTCGTTAAGTTTTGTCGGAATTGTATGGAGAATGGCGAAGTAACACTCGCTTCTTTTCTTACCTCTTCGCTTACGATTCTTCGCCACGACTACCACACATTACCACCATCTATGTACCTACAGCGCAACTATATTTACAAGAGACTTTGGATTTCCACGTTCATATTAACTCTAGTAAAACTCTAGAACTTGGAAAGGATTTTGGTGGGAGAGTCGGAAAGCTAGAGCTAAAGGTGTGTATTTTATAATATTACTACAATAAATTAATTCTACAGTAGCTCTTACAAATACTATTATTATGTATTATATTTTATTTTGTTGTTGTATAAACACAATAATATTTAAGAAGAAAGGAAGATAAAAAGAATGAATTCAGATTCTTTTTAAAGTAGCTAAGATGCAAATATCTTTAATCAATTAGAAAGAAAGCAATATGGTGAACAATATAGAATTTGATAATATATTTTAGAGGCCAAAGCTACTTTTTGCAATTCCGGGACTAAAATACAAACTTTAGTCGCTAATACTAGGGAATAAAGGGACACTTTTAGTTCCAAGAGACTAAAAATTCTCTCTTTTAAGCCAATCAGTAAGTAGAAATAATGAAATAGCACTAATTAGCAAACTTAAAACTTGAAAGATTTAACTTGAAATGGAGATTTAATTTGAAAAATTATCCACAAGTGCGTGTTTTTGACACGCACTAAGTAGTGTCACCTCAGTGAAAGTGTTAATTGATTTTTTGGTTCGTTTTTTAAGTACAGTGAGAATACAGCCCTCTTGCGTTTATTCAATATATGCATGTACAACTCTATAATTATTATATTATATATTATTATTATTATTATTATTATTATTATTATTATTATTATTATTATTAATTTTTCCCCCACTATAATCACACAACGAGATTAATATGTCATCCTTCGGTGACATAAAAATCACTTCAAATGTCAAAAAATAATATACGCCAAGGCACTAAAGTGTGACTTTAATCTCCCGTGCGAAATGTTGCCCTCGGATCTTTACAGGTTCTTTGGCTATAAACTTCACACTCAAGATTAAAAGTCACACTTGAGTTCCTTCGTTACTTAGCATTTTTTTTTTTTATAATTTATAGCAGTAAAAACACAAATTTAACATGGTTATACAGTTTTAAAATTTCATATTGTGAGTGAGTGAAGCCACTACATCCTCAAATAATGAAATTTGAATGATACGAAATACTCTCTCATAGATTAGTAGCAACTTTTAGTAGACACATTTACGTTTATGTAACACTTACGATGAGAATACTATCAGCTAACAGAAACTTGGGTATAGTTGGATAAATTACGAATCCCAAAGATAGCAATCATTCTAGTGCTACTTTTAAAAATTATAGGTGAATAATTATAACAACAGTGGAATTTCGAGGAAAACTAAAGTTAACAATAAGTATCGAACATTAATTACATAATAGAAGTAAAATTTGGTCAACATAGCTAACATCTCTACAATTAGTACGCCGAAGTTCGAACTCTTCGAACGGTTATTGTCGAAAAAGTAATTTTTCTCAATTTTAGATAAATATTAACTGTTGAGGTTCTCCTTCCAAATCCTAGCCTCTCACCACTTTTCTTCTTCGCCACTTACATAAAAATAAAATCGAATATTATTAATTGTACAAAATTCACTCTTCTAAAAAAAAATTTTTCAATGGCAACCAATGATTTCTTAGACAAGTTTTACTATACTATTACTAGTACATTGGGCTACAATAGTAGTAGTGCAGAATCGAATTGGAAATTACTTTAATTCGCTAGGGAGACACACAAGATTTTTTTTAGCGGTTCGCTGTTCTATATACAAAGGTACGTATACCGTAGTCGCATATATTATTTGTATATAGTTAAAGATTCTTTTTTCCCATTTTTTTTGAATATGTGTGCATACGCATACATACATATAAGTATGTATTTATGATTGTATGCTAGAATGTTTATAAAAGGCCCATTTGCACAAGTGAATATAAATTTTATATGTTTACATTCGGATAATGAAGTTTTTAAAGCAAATCTAAAGCTAGACTTTTTTCAAAGTCTATATTTAATGAGTACTTTTGAATCAGAAATTACAAAATTCTGTACAAAGTCAGTTATTTCTAGTGTTTGGCCCTGCTCGCCAAACGACTCTAAAATAGTCAACCAGCGAAAGATTTCTATGTAGGTGTCCGTAACAATAGCTTTACAAATACCTGTCATATTTAAAACATTTTCAACATTTTCCTTAAGATGTTAACAGAATTATCACAGTCATTAATATATAACAAAAATAATATTGGTCCTAATACAGAGCTTTAGGGCACACCATAATGAATCGTGTCGGGTGGGGTACTGTTACCAGATACCAGTTGCAGTCTACCACTCAAGTATGATTAGACTAGTCGCGCACTAGCAATTTTTTTATCACATCTGCAAGCAACTTTTAAATCACCGAGTATAAAACGTATTGTTTTTTATTGAACCTAGCACACTGGTGATTTTAAATTGAGGCAACTAAAAAATTACATCATGTTCTATTTTATGAGTGAGAGAACTGTTGCCGATGATAATGGAACATGCATGTTCAGGTTAGTTGGAGCGCACTGGTGACTATTTAGTTGCTTATAACTATTTCTTATGACAAATTTTTATTCATTTTTGTAAAATTGAATCATGGCGTTGAATTTTGAGGATTTTATTAGTGTGATCGAAAAACTACCAGCAATATATAATACAAAATTAACAAAACTCTGATAAAAATTTAAAAAAAAAATTATAGGTTGAATCAGATATGTGAAAAATTTGTTGAGAATTGGAATGAACTTAATATTGCAAATTATCAAAAATCTTGACAATCATCCGAAAATAATTAAAAAATTTATTTTTATCTTCCCTTAAATTTTGAAATAATTTATAAAATTGACCGTTAAGAAGCCTCTGGCTCACTAATGGATGAATCCACAATCGTTTGCGTTTTTCTTTCTTTTTTTCATAATTCCAAAGCGCAAACACATGCAATTACTATAAAATCCATTTCTCTACTAAAATTGTATATTGGCTGTATAGAGCAACTATTTAGTCAACTAGTGCGTGCTTGCAAAAACGAAAAAGCAACTTTTAAGTGATTAAACTATTCAGTTGCCTGTTGCAAAAGTTGCTAGTGTGCGGCTGGCCTTAAATCTACTGAAGAGAATGTTCTCTAATTCCGATATGCACCAACTTATATACCAAGGTATCGTGTCTAACAGTATCAAGTGCTTTGCTTAAAATTTGCTTAAATCACAGCCAGCATAGCATACTAACTTGTCTTTATCGAATGCTTCCAAAACAGTATTCAGTAAATAGATCACGGCATTTATAAAGGTGACTTCTTTTTAAGAACCCGTACTGTTTATCAAATATTACACAGAATTTGAATAAAAAGACATTTATAAAAAAAAATGTATTCGAATTCCAACGGTTTCCAAATTTTACGTTACTACGCCTGCCTAAAAGAAATATTTTGCTATTCGCGCCTCCCTCCCTAAAGAAATTTGGTGAAAAGGTTGAAAATTTAAAATCGTGGGTGAATTCTTCAGGCAGACACGTCCGATACTTAGAACATGATATTCTGGGCTTTTTTCGTCACAAAAATACGGTTTTGCCAAAATTTCGCCCAGTTAAAAAGTTTTTGCGACACTTCTACACCATTGAAAAGAGAAGGAAAAATCACATAAAAAAGATTTTTGCACAATTATTCTGTCCGCTGGTTTCTGAAAAAAACTAATTTTTGTAAACGGAAATTCGCTATATATTATGCAGGATTCTGTGACGAGGATATTTAAAGCACGTTTTATATTAAAGGAAAATTCGCCAAAAAAACATCAAAAATCGACCGAATTATTTTCTTTTTTCTATACAAATAAATATTTTATTAAAAAACTAAATACCTTTACAACATTGTTTCTACTTGTTTAAATTTTTTTTTTAAATTCGAAAATGAGCTGGGTATATAAAATGGCTTTGAAGTCGACACTGCGAGATTTTTCCACCTTGATGGTTCCTCGCGTTTTGAAATCCCCAGTGAACTAAAATCAAAAAATCAAGAATTTTATGAAAATACACATATACAGTTATGGCACTAACTAGGATTTAAGAAAAAAATAAAAAACCAACGAGAAATCGCATTTTGAAAATAAATTTTCAAAAATCATCGCTTTTTCTCGACTACAAACAGCTGCCATTTTGAAAATATATTACGGAACCAAAAGATCCTAGCTCCTGCCAAAATGACGGTATCGAGGAATAATATGTATTTTGATTTATGTCGATATCTAAAATAATTTTTGAGATACATGAGGAACCATGTCGAAAAACGCACTTCCAATAAAAAAGCACTAAAGTTCTTTTTCTTAAATTGAATTATAGTAAAGTGGATGCACTAAAATTCCCATAACTTTTTGATTTTTCATTTTTTTAAAATAAAATTTTAGGAAAATATTCCCAACACCTTATGAAACATAATTAGGAAGAAAAAAAATTGATTTCGTTTTTTTTTTTTTTTAGCGAGTCTTCCCTTAAATATATGTATAAAAACGTAAACAAATAAAAATATGCATTTACCTATTTACTGAATTTTTAGGATTTTGTAGCACAAATACAACGAAATCATTATAATCTAGCGTTTTCTGTCATCGGAGTGTGGTCAACTCACACTTTACCAATTTTTACTGCAATGCGTTTCAATATAAAGTCTTATTTATTTGTAAAATATTATAATTATGGCGGTTATTTTTATTTTAATAAATTTTGGCGCCTCTCCTGGCGATTAGCCGCGCCTGCCAGTTTGGAGACCGCTGCTTTAGACAGAATAGGCAAGCCCCGCTGCACACGTACGGCAAGTAAGACACGACATGAGCAACATAAGACATGTCTTGCTTTAAGACACCCATCGCTTGAGTACACTTAAATTGCATCATTTTTGTCTTTTCAATGCAATTTAAATGTATCATCGTATCTCATATCGAATCTCCTAGGTGTGCAGCCAGGCTTAAACTGACACAGGGTGCAAATTACTAATCCTTTTTAAATTACTTTTTTTACAATCGGTATCACCTTAATTCGGTAAATATAAGGTTACTAGGGAGCTCTAATCTAAGGCGTGTTTAACACGCACTTGATGAGTTTTTATTTACCAAAAGTCTCCAATAAAGACCACCAACATGAGCATCTTACATTATATTACGAAAATTATTAACAATTATATTTTTTATAGATGCTTCAAAATATAAATAAATAGTCATAAATCATCACATTTTGTTATGCAATTTTAAAAATTTTATAATTGAATAATGTAAATACTTTTATTTTTTTGTCGATATAAATCAAATAAATCGTTCAAGTCTCTTCTTGCCAATTTTATTGTCCAAATATCCACAATACTTGCGTTTTTTATTAAAGTGAGGTGAAGCGAAATGCTAAACCAAGCACATACCTTCAATGAATCTGGAGAATATTTTAAATGTTCAAAATCCGCCCACTCATTTGTACTCAAATAGTAATAGGTACCTACTTTATGTAATGTGTGTACAAGAGAATATGTACAGGTTTTGTACGGCTACCATTATGAATATCGTTACTGTATTTGAAATAATTGCATTCAGTACTGTATGAACAAACGTATTTATTAGTAATAGAGTTTAACACTTGCCATAAAACTATGGTTAAGAGAGACTTTCTTCTAAGCGAATCACCGTTTTTATAAATATTTTATATTTCATCTCTATTTCGAAAACGTTATAGTGTATCAGTTTGTTGGTGAGACTGTAGTTATCTTGAGGCAGATTTGTCAGTTTTGTTATGAATTTCATTTCCTGTCAATTTTAGGCCCTTAATTTTAGCAAAATTTAAATAAACTACAGCAAAAAGCTTCTATTAGCCAAATTTGATAACCTATTTGAAGTCTAAAAACGATCTAGCTTAGGTATTTGTTTAATAACGTCACCAAAACGACTTTCATTGTTTTTATTTTAATAGGCCAATATTTAAATGATTTCCTTTGAAGTTGTTGAAGAATTCTCAGTAATTTTTTGATAAGCTTCTCACTTTTGCTATTAAATTGTCATTTAATTTGATACTCTCTCTCTCTCTCTCTCTATCTATCTATCTATCTATACCTATATATATATATATATATATATATATATATATATATATATATATATATATATATATATATATATATTTATAACAGATGTGTTATAACAGATATTTATAATAGATTACATACTTATCAATTCAACTTTATAGCTTTAATTTGACCGAAAAATTAAGAGTGGTAATAAAATCTGCTCTGATGTAATTTAAATGTAGGTACTCCTAAGAATATTTCATGACATCACAAGGTACAATTGTTATTTAGGGTCAGTCAGGGTAATTTGGTTATAAGTGTTATTTACTGTTATATAATATTTAATACTAAATTCTGTATCTATACAAAATTATTTAATATTATTTGCCTGATATTACTTATGTGAAAAATTTCAGTTGGTAGTACAATGTAAATCATGGCCCTTGCTTTTTAAATTTTATTTTACTAATAGAAGCTTTTTAATCTTTTTTGCGAGGTAAAAAATTTTTATTTTTAAAATCAAAATTTTAATTTGCGTTTTACCTTTCCAAGCTTTCTGAACAATTCTTAGTCTGTGTCTGTTAGGTAATCTGTTAGTCTTTGTATCCATAAAATCGTCCTCTTGGTCCTTCTTTTTTCTTATCCCTACCAAAGCATACCATTCACGTTTCAGTCTAGCTAAACATTAAAAGTGGCATATGAATACTAATGTATGTTTAAATACGAACAAAGGTTCGCTACAATTAGGTGTATCGATAATATTTGAATTAAAATAACTATGCATCTCCCATTTAAAACATTAATATTATATGTGATCCATTCGTTATGAAAATGGAATGCCTCTCGAACGAACAGAGATCGGTGGCCTGATGGTATGGCACTTAATTGGTTATCAGCAATCCTGTGTCAACTCCTATCCGATCTTGTTTGATAATTTTTCATTCACTGAAAAGTACAAGGAAGCTACAGGCCACACTTTTCCTTAGTGTATATTATTAATATTTCCTTAGTGTGTATATTAATATTATCAACAAAAAGATCTCAATCTAGACAATCGTCTACTTTGCCTACTTAGAAACTCGGTCTTGTCTACAGTTTTAGTTTTACCAAAAAATAAAAATAACGATAATGAACAGTCCTGTCAATGAACAGGAGAAATTAAGTCTCTACTGTCCAAATTTTTAACTCTATGAAAATGTTTAGCATATTCATATTTTCAATATAATAATACAGGACTTACACTGAACAATCAGAAGTTTTGAACATTGTATTAAAACTCATACTAACATACGTACAGTACCCAATCAAAAATTTGGAACTACCCAAATCATTTGATGGAAAACCTGATTCCATAATTACAAAAGGAATTTTTATCACAAATAAGATTCCGTAATTACAAAGGGAATTTACGGCAAAACATCAAGGCAGCATAATTATACTTTATTTTTTCTATTCCTGTTGCTGAAAAAACGCTCATTATATTATATCTATTAGTTGTTAAAAAAGTCAAAGATTCAGGTTCTAAGATATTGAGGAATAACCATTACTCAATATCTTTCGACCAATGAAATCATCGGATTCAACATTGAACAATGAGTTGCAATTATTTTAAACAATTTGGCCCGATTTACATTAACGCTCCGCTCTCACTTCGATATCACTCCGCTCCCGATTCGATAAAATATTCTTACACAATAAAGAATGAGTGTATTCACATCATCGCTCTGATATCGGTCCGATATCAGTCACGGTTCGCTCCCGCTCCAATGTCACTACAATATCAATACCACTCAGGTAATATTTTATCGGAGCGATATCAGACTTAGTGTAAACATTTTTTTGATTCCACTCTACTCCGCTTGCATTCAGTTGTTATGAAAAGATATTTGTATCGAACTGAGACCGAACTGGGAGCGCACCCAGAGCGGAATTATAATGTGAATAGAGAACGAATAGCTACCAGCATGATATCAGCACTTTAATGTGAGCACAACAAGATTATATCGGAGCAAGAGTGGAGCGAGAGCGTACCGAGAGCGGAGCGTTAATGTAAACCGGGCCTTAATATATCAAGCTTTAATTTGATGTACGTTGCATTGTGACGTCTATATTAAATATTTTAATTATTTCTATAGAAAGACACACAAACATTTAATAATATTAAAGATAGATTAAAATTATATTCTTTAAATTAAAAATTTCTCTTCAATTTTCTTCAAATTAAAAACGAAAAAAGGGGTAGAAGAAGTATAGTGTTCTACTCGTGTACAATGTCTCATAATCATTCCGTGAGTAATAGCCATCATTACCCACTCATTAAAACATAACATATTCTTATCTATACTACTACCATGAATTGCTTATTTCTTATACAAAACACTGCAATTAGCTATGTTTTACATGTATGATCTTGTACTTTATACACTCCTATGTGTAAAGAGCCACAGCTTACTACCTAACAAATGAATGTTGGTATTTGTTTTTAATAAATTTTAAGTTCTGTATAATTTTAATGTAATATATTTGTGCCAAAATTATATTATTTATTATGAATTTCATGTTGTCGTAGATAAAGTAACTTGATTACTCGTATGTAATATGAGACTTACAATCACGCAATATAAGTACCTACTGTTACAGTCTGAAACTTTTAAACTTTTGACTGGGCACTGTACAGTTTCAAAACATATTTCCAAAGCCAGTTATTATACATAAATGGGAGAAATAATATTTAATGAGTGTATGACAACAGCCCTTCTCTAACCTCTAAAGTGCCTCTGCCTCCACCAGCAAATAATTGAAACCAATGTAATGCATCAACTATTATACACGAATAATACTCTTAATTATATATGGAAATGATGTGCTTTGAACAATTAACCATTGCTGGTTATACAGTTTTCTAAATATACATATATTTTGAATATTATATTTATATGAATAAGTAGTGGTACGAACCAAACCATCAAGTAAGAAAATCCCTTTTTAATTTATAATTATATATGTTGTCTGTTAATTCAGGGACCATTTGAATGTTTTTGATGAAATTATAATTGAAATTTTAGACAAAAGATTATTTATTTTATGCTGCATAAAAGTGTAATTTGAATTTTAAATAGGTTTAACTATACCATGCTAATTTAATACGTAGGTATATGAAGAAACGCTTTGTTGGTTTTTTTTTTTAAAATAATTATTGAAGGAAATTCTTTGTAGGTAATACCAATTATTCCGATCCTCAGTTGTTATGGCAGAATGGCAATTATTATTTGAAGAACAAATTCCAAATATGTACAACTCACAATGTGGTAAAATAATAAACTCAACAAAAAAAATTGGGAGAACCCTAAAAATTTTGAAAATTATTGCCATTTTTCGAAATATTCTATCTTAATCAAAGTTAGTTTCACTATGATCTTTTTTCTACAGGATAAACCTGGAAAAACCGTCAATTACAAATACCTAATTAACAGCTTTTTAGTTTACCGATATTCAACATTGTATATTCACAACATAGAAAAATTTTTTTTAATTTTTCAAATAATAATTACTGCTGCTAGAATACGCGTCATTTGGGATTTTGTGGAATGACGTATGCTCCAATAGAAGATTTCTGCAGCCGATATTCTTATACATATTGAAACAAAAAGGAAGTTGTAAGACTTAAAGGTCATAGTAAATAATATGTCAAAACTCCAAAAAAAAAAAAAAAAAAAATATATATATATATATATATATATATATATATATATATATATATATATATATATATATATATCAATTTTTCCTTGTTAAAGTAATTCCCGAAATTGTTTTTATTTTCATCTGTCTAAAAATATTCCTCTCCTTAATAGCATAGTAGGACTATAGCACTTATTAAAAGGTTAAAAAATTATAACTTCCTAACAAGAGGAAGCCACACTGTAGTGGTCACCGATTTGGCCGAATCTCCATGCATTTACAGAGGTTCACTGGTGTAGTAAATTCTCAATGCCCTGGGATGCAACACTCAGAAATAAGGGAGAAATTTCTCTCGGAAGTTTGATGCATTCAATTAGTGCAAGTTCCAAAAATTCCGAATTGTTCATATTTACTTAAAAAAAACGCGAAACCTCATCTTGTGAAGATGCAATACAAATCCACTCACTATAGTCCACCATCAATTATCAGCAACAATTTTCCCAAAAAAATATTTTTCAAAATGTAAATGATATATTTTTTTCCCTTTGATAAGCTAAAAAAAAATTAGCTTGGTCAAATACATTAATTTCTTGTAGTAGTGATACCAGTTAAATTTATACTTTATTTGTTTTTATGATTTTTATCATCCAAAAAACTGTACATCTGAGCAACAAAATCAATAAAACCTACTATTTAATTCCTTAATATCCACTGCATTTCATCATTAAAAAAAGGTGTAATTACATAAGTAGAATTCCATAAGTCTCTGTTGTTTGTAATCCGAATTATGTTAAAAAATGAATATTTTTATGAAAAAAGGTAGAAAAAATACGTTGCTCACTTCACCAAGACAACTTTCATAAGTTCGAATTTTTGGAACTTGTACTACTGGTAACCGTAAGATTTTCAAGAGAATTTCACCCTTATTTCTAAGTGTTGCACCCTTTTTTGGCTTTGGGGATTTACTACACCAGTGAACCTCTTTAGGTACACGGCGACTCGACCAAATCGGTGACTGACACAGTGTGATCTCTCCTTGTAAGATATTAAAGAAAAAGAATTAGGGATACTATGCACTAGTTCTGAAATATAAGGTATACGGTACCCTATACTTCCCTAGAGTGTTAAATATCTTATTTTTAAGCCCGAAAGTTGTGAAAAACACTTACCACTCTTTACTGGTCTCTTAAAGGTCAGAGCTCTGTAACTCTGACTTTTAAGAGCCAAAATTGCAGGTGGCGAAACTGGCAAACATGTTATCCTAGAACGATATACGTGAATGTCGTAATTGTCGATGGGATATAACGTCTTCGTACACGGAGAGAAAAATCCTATAATTTTTGTAGAGAAAATTTCAGAAAAATTACCATGCTCTCTTATATTCCGTGCGCGATCGACGACCAAAGTAAAAAATATATTATAGCATGGTAAAATTTAATGTGCTAACACACAACTTCTATCACACTCTTATGCATATATGTTATAGTTTAATTCTTGTTGTCGTACTCTTCCATTTGCGCATCTGACACGCAACCTTATGTTGCTTGGGCTGTACCTGTAAAAACTTCTAAGATGCCCGATCTTTTCCGACCTTCGATTGATGCATACAAAATAATCGGCAACAATACATTGTAATACTGAATTGAGAAAATGATGAATTAAACGATGACCATCCGTCCTGTGAGGCATTCTATTGAACACTGCTTCGACAGTTCGGCACTACAGAACATCACACCAGCTAGCTAGCTGGTGCGGTGGTAACACCACCAGGTCTGGCTATGTGACCTTCCATATATGATTGTGTTGTTACGTGGTTGTTACCTTTTGCAGCTTGCCTCGCTATGTGATGCCTTCTCTTTCTTTCTTTCGTTCTACTATTAGCTTCTTTTCTTCTTTTCTACTTTTCTTCTATGTTAAGACAGAATGGTAATTTTTGTAAAAAAAAAAAAAACAATTAAAAAATATTTTTCTGTCGGCAATGGAACTTTTTATTCTGTTGTTTTACAAATTTTATGGAGCTAATATTACGGAAAGAACATTCTATCCTTTAAATTTTCTATGATTAATTATAATTATTATATTTTTACCGTACAAAATTGAATATGTTCGCCTTTTACACATCGATTGTAGTGCTGAGCACGGTAATTTTTATATGAATTTTTTCTCCGTGTACATTTTAACCGGGATTTTATATCGCGGGTTTTGTCCTGACGGTTCCAAAATATGGATAAAATGCAAAAATAATTTATTACTATAGCTGATGTATTATTTATGCATCATTCATAAGGATATCAAATAATACCTACATTTATAATTTATAAATTGCCGATTTAGAATAATAATAAGGATTATTGTATCGTACACTAATCCAATATACAATTACAACAGTTCAATGCAATGTGTGAAATATTCCACGCCTGGCATCACATGGGAAATTAACAAAGCTAACTAACTAACTAAATAACGTTGATGATGTAAGCTAAATTAAACTACACACATACAGCAGTTCCCAACTATAGATTTCGTCAATCTATACATATCTATAAATATATGATCTATCTATATTTTGAATATTGGGTGCGATATATGTGTAATGTCATTCATTTCGAGCTGGCACATGTATAAAATAAAATTATGACACCCACATCACCCTATATCACCCTCAGACTTCGTTACCATCGAGGTCTCATCAACCCTCTCGTACAATTAAACTTCATCTGTTCAGTTAAATATGACAAATTTGCATTTAAATGTATAAATGTACATTGTTGCGTTTATGTATGGATTTTATTCCGTAGGTAATTATATTTTGTAATATGTATTAATAAGATATGTTATTACAATTTGGTTATAGAGGGTAGCGTCTGACCGAAATTATTTTTTTGCAATTGAAATACAAAACCGAAACCGAATTTCGGCTGCTATTTCAGTTTCGGCCGACATCCAAATTTTGGTCGAACAAGAGGAATAATTTGAGCGTTGTCTCTTTCTTTGCCGCTAAATTGTTGATTTAATCAAAAAATAATTATTTAGGTAAGAGAAGTAGATACTCCGGGGAACAATGGATTGCTATAATCAGGAGCTCCTTTAATTTTCGGGAACTTATTTTTGAAAAGTTTCTTAACAATAATTTTATGAATCAGAAATATCAATAATACGTACTCTTGTTTATTCTTTTATCTAATGCTTTAGAATAATCGGGTTTTAAAAATTAATTTTTTCAATTGTGTGCTGAGACTGAATTCAAACGATAAAGAATTATACGATTCTTTAATTGATAATATAGATTGGAACTTTTTAAGAGTATTAAATGTTATGTCCATGTATCTTAAAAAGAGTATAGCAAGATAAACATAGAGAAATAGCCCCCATAGCCGACGTCTGTAATAAAATATGTAGTAACTTTGGTACCCCAAATGATTATCAAGTATAGAGTCATTGACCCTTAACCTTGACTTGTCATTGAGATATTAACCAAAATGTGTGTGAGTGCTGTAATTTTTCAAACTCAATTATTTCTAAAACTATAACACCTAGGAAAACAGAAACGACTCTAGAATTTTGACTCTACTTGAGACAATATTATATATTTTTTTTATGTTTTTCCCTAAATTTAAAAAATTCAAAATAATTGCATAAAATAGATATCTTATTTTTTAGTATGGTTCTAGCATACATACACCTTTCAAAAAAACACAGAATATTGTTTACCGTGTCTACTTACAACACACCAAAGTTCATCAAAATCGAAGAGGCGCTTTTTGAGTTATGATTAAATTATTAAGTATATATATGGTAAGTATTAACCGCAAAAAAATACTTATAACTGTATGAAAAACAAATTTTTAATTTTTTGTTCAAGTTCTAGTATACTTACATCGTTCAAAAAAATACATTATATTGTTTAATCTATCTACTTATACTACACCAAAGCTCATCATAATTGAAGATGCGCTTTTTGAATAATAATTAATTTATCGAGGTATATACTGTGTGAGTTTTTTGAAAGTTCCCATTTTTATTACAACCAAACCGTTGATTTAATCGCAAAATTCTTCAAATAAGAGTTGTAGGTATCGACGGGGGCAACCGATTGCTATAGTCAAGAGCTTTATAGCTCTTATGGTTTTTGAGCTATGATACAAACTTATAGACTTTTAAATGAGACCATATATTAATTTTTTTGATAAGACTGATCTAATGCATTAATTAACAACATAAATGAACAAAAACAATTTTTTTACCCAAGTTTAATTTTTTAATTTTTCTTTAATTTATCAGTTAGGCGGTAAAAATATGCATATGTACTTGAGACTACTTCAACCGATAGTGTCCTGATTGGTTATATTTCCATTATATCCAAGAAAAGAACCTTTTCCAGTACAATTTCTATCATACAAGTTTGGTTGTAATAAAAATGGCAACTCTCAAAAAACTCACATGGTATATGGTAGGTACTAACACCAATTTTTTTTTAACTATAGGAACTGTGTATGTTCTTTTTACCTACTGTTAATTTCAACTGTCATCACTCTTTTTCACATCACCTTATAACCATATTAATCGAATTATTTAAAAATATTTTTGGTAATATTTCGGCTGGTTGTAAAATTCAAGGTAAATATCTCGCATATCCCATATCATATTTCAGATAGGTATTTTATGGCAGAACTAAATCAAACTTTAATAACAATTATTTAGGTATGTATTACAAAAAATATCATTTTGGATATAATTTTTAAATTATTGTTTTTTCTCTTGGCCATGATTCAGTTAGTTTTACTACTCATCTATTTTAAAATAGGTGTGGTAGTATTTAAACTTCTTACTAACTATGATTTTTATAATCCCCTTTATATTTGAAATGCACCAGAATATTTTTAAAGAAGTGAATCAACAACGTTTTACAACAAAATTCTTGTAAGTAATCAAAAGAAATGAAACCTTACAACAATTATTTGTCCCGGAATTTATTCAACGGAAATTACCAATTATGATAATTCTTGATCACGTTCAACAATTTCGAAATTAATTGTGTCGGTAAATATGAATAATTAACAAACCGTGTCCATAGGGTCCACGTATTACCCATCTGTTCTTCGGGCGATATAGCTACCTTTCATCGTCACCAATTATTTAACTAATTGTTTAAACATACAAAAAAACTGTCATCCTCCTATTACCAGCACACACTCAGTGACTCAATCGATAATAATCAAACCATTGTGATTAACTGCTCACTGTTTTACACACATTTTAATTTTATAATCATCGGTTAAATAGTTGATTATCACTTGAAAAGATCTAACATTTAAATATGTAGGTACGTATTCAAAAAAGTATAATAAAAAAAGTCAATAAATAAAAATTTTTTATTAAACATTTAATTTTATTAAATACAACAAAATGACATTTTACGTTTCCGTCTTGTAATATGTAAAATAGGATATCTTCAGTATGTTCCACTGTTATTGACTCAACAACATGAAGAAATTAAAAAGATACTATGCGTTACAAAATTTTACACCTTTCTAAATATTTTAACAGCATTAATCCTACAAACATTTGAGTTAAATAATAGTTATCTTCGATACATATGCGTAAAGAGTGCGCTTACCCCCACGAGCCTGACGGCTCGTGGGGGTATACAGCGCACTCGATCTCGTTGTGTATGCGTCAGTCCCTTTAGCGAATGCCCCAATTTAAGCCTACTAGGATACCTCTCTTTACGCATATGTATCGAACATAATTTTTTATAACGACGGCTTCTAAAGTTTAATAGAGAGAAAAAAATTAATTATTTTTAAGTAATTTTAGAAAATAGTAGGGTTAATTTTATTTTATAATGTTATATGAAAAAAAAATTTTTTTATTAGTTTGTAGATCCTTTTTAATTTTTTTTATTAATTTGTTGGTCGTTTCCATGTTTAATTTGAATATGATTATCATTGACAAATGAATATCATTATTTTCTCGCATAGTTTTAGCTACTTTCACGCACAGTTGTACTTTCGCGCACAATTACTGTCGTACTACTGTCGTTTGTTTTATAATCATATGAAAACTGCTCTTTACGCCGACTACACAACGCTCGAATATTGAACTTTAGAAGCGGGTGTTATAAAAAATTTGCATTATTATTATTATTATTATTATGCAGATAGCTCTCTTGTAGTTACTTCAGAGACCTATTGAAATGTAATCAATAGGTTTTCGAAACATTTGTGGTTTTATGGTATTGTGGTAATCTATCGTCGCTGGTTGTAAAAAAATATCACCTACAACCAACAGGAATCGAAAGTGACACCTTAATAACCGAAAATGAGGAAAAAGGTTAAAAGTCCCAGACGCTCGGATAAGTTCATTAGTCACACACCTCCGACTTTTAAAAGCCAAAATTTTGACCATTTCTCGCCATTTTTGGTAATCTCGTGCAAAAATTGACCAGAATTCAAAAATATTTTAATTTTTTGACATATTCGAAAAAAGTTTATGATTATATAAGCTTTTAAAACATTGTTCTAAGTGAACTAGTTTCTGAGTTACGAGAAAAGTTTCATCGTTTTTGTTATTACAAAAACAATTTATATCTGTTTCATTTTTCAAAATAAAAACTAACTAACTTTTCTAGAAGTGCCTTCACCAATTTTAAAATGTTTTTCACTGTGAAAGAGCTTAACTATTTTAGATGAATATGGGTTATGTTATATGAAGTCCACCAGGGTCGTGGGTTTCTAAAGGCTTCAAAAGAAAACTACTCAATTGCTTTTGAAAATTTTTTTACCGTTAAGAAATCAAAATATTTTAGATGGATATACCTACGTTTTCACTGTTAGAGAGCTAAACTATTTTAGACGAATACAGGTGGTTAAATGAAATCCATCCAGTCTTTGGAAATTCGTTATATTTTGCAGATGCTGCGACAGGGGTATTGATAAATTATTAAGTCTCTAAAAATACAGTGGTTTAAAAACTATATATTTGTATGAACACAATTTTCTGTCTAACTTTTATAACACATGGTAACTATACATATTTCAAATTGTCTCTCATACATTTTAAAAAACATAATTAAAACAGTAATAATTACAATGTTCCTCGACTGTCTTATTAAATCGTTAATAAATAAAACAGACTGCTAGTACTGCCTCGTTACTATTTAGTTGGTTATGGCCGCTATGCCTCTCTCTGGCTTGCTGCTGGCTGCAGTGAGTGGTCTTTTGTTCAAACATTTATCGATGAATAAATTACATGTGCCGTTAAGCGTTAAAAAGATAATATTATTATAAACAAATTTAATTTGAAACAATTAAACTTACACACATTCATGAATAACTTAAATAATTATGTTAAATATTTAACATAATATAAAAGTTCCAATACACATAGATATGGTTACCCATAATATTGTATGTTCAGTTGTTAGCATAATTTTGTAGTATTTTATAAAAAATTAATTTCAATATTAAAATAAATTTGACTAATTCTGTGAGAGCAACTTAGCAAGGGATCATTTTACATGTGAAATGGATGAAAATTTAATTCTAGTATGAACTTAGCTGAAACCAAATTTAATACAATTGAGCGTTACTTTATGGTATTCGATTTTTGCTATTAATAATTTAAAAAAAAAAAAACTTGGAAATATACCTTTGGAACTGTGGAAAAATACCTTATTAATATTCTTATGGTTTGGTAATGGTCAATGCGACTATTATCAAACAACATGATATAATATTTTCATATTAACCGAAACAGGTCATAAGAGTTTTAACAATAGAAGTGGTATTTTTGAAGTGTTTTATTTATTAATAGTTAACTGAAACTATTTTGAAGACAAACCGACATTGAGTCAAAACTGTCTTAACCTAACCTTAAACACAAGCTTTAACGGAGTGGCTATCAATATTACGTGCCAATTTTTTAAAAACTTAAGGAAATTTTTTTCATTTTTCCAAAAATTTAAATGAAAATTGTCGGGATCTTAAGGCATATATGCATACTACTAGAGTCACAAATACAAAACCAGGATTAAAATAAATTTATACGTGGGGCATTAAAAGAAACAAAACTTGGATACATTTTGCCCAGTGATTTTGGAGTTATCGTCAATTTTAACTTTTTAGAATTGATTCTGTTTTAAAAAATGCAGTAATAATGATGGCCAGTAAAAAATTTAAATATCGTAATGCCTTTCTTAGTTTAGATAACTTTTTCGATTTTCTTCAGACCTTGTCCATAAAAATTTATGAAACTTGTGCGACAGGTGTTACAAAAGGTCGTTATTATTTTAATGGCAAAACTAAAAGCCATTTCGTCCGTTACGTGACGTAAGAATATTCAATTTTTCGTGTTTTACTTCAAAGACCTTTATCTCCGTTGTAAAAATTGTAATATTTGTAAGATTTTGCAGTAAGTTGGAATTCGTGCATACCTTCAATCGTCAATCGACTCTTTTCAAAATGGCATTACCGTCGGTGAGGGTGACTTCGAATAATGATCTTTCCCACCTGGGGGGAACTGAGGGAAAATTTTTCAATAACTTTGTTTCCACCAACTTTCTTTAAAAATTCCCATCTACCCCAAAAAGCTCAAAATTAATTTTGCTTCTTTGTAACCTTTGAATGGAATGGTCTTTCTCACTGAAATTTTTATTATGATTGGTGACTATTATTCATAAATGTTTATATGCCAGTCCTTTAATAGTTACTAAACTCAACCACCATCTCTCAGAAGGTTTCAAATAAAAGCGGGACCAAATACCCAAAAATCATTAAAAATATGTGGCCCCTCTTAATTTGAGAATTGGTTTGCCCCTGTATCCATTATTTTTTCCACGGGGGGTTCAACTAGCCTAAGTTTCTTTTCCCAGCAACTGAATTTTGATTAATTTCTAATCATGTCTTTCATAAAACTTCCAGATAAATTCAGTAGGTATTCACTGTTGCACAGCAAATATAATTCTTTCTAACAAGTAAAGTGAAGTATGTAATACCAAACGTCCCTTGTTCGTCTCTTTGCTCCTTTCTTACTCATGTTGTACATTCTTTGCATAAGTAGAAAATGGCATCTAAACATCTACATATTAAAACTGTGTACATACACAAACACATACATGTATACACACATACATATGTATTCCAATCAGATAAATATAACAATCTTATATATCGAAAAAGAAATAAGTAAACAACATCTATCTCTTCAAGTCTATCCGTCCGTCTGTTCATTCGATTCGTCGTTATCGTCAACGCTCTACACGGATGGACGTTGGTTTTAAGACTAACACCCCATGCACATACTCTGCATATCGTACATGTGAGAGACGCGCCAAACGAATCGATCATGTAAAAGACAAAGATAAATATAATATGGATACTGATTTAAGATGAATATATCGAAAAAGTTCGCGCCTCTGTCTTCGTAGTGGATGTACCACCTAAGCTTCATCTTCTCGTTATAATAAATCCTTGGACGCAACAAACATACACATATATATACTTACAGGCTTTTCATCACCCGGCGTCCGGCTCGCAGGAGTATCAGTGAGATGAAGCCTATTTCCATATACGTATAAGTAAACGATCATATGTAAATATTCACGGGGAATATGAGGATGTAGTTGTTATATTTACAATCAAAATATAATTTTATAGTTGACCAGATGAATATTATCGATTATTTTCTAATTTTAAGAAGAAGGAACTGTTAGACGTGTCTAATTTTAGGTGAATGTTTAGTACTATTTGAGTATACTAAATCGTTTTTGTTCAAATTTAGTAATACATTAAAACTAGTAGTATAAGATCCCGCAGCTGATTTCTGCAGGTATCTGTTTTTTTAATGAAACTTAATTTAAATGAATCCTCAATGGCAATGTAATAGATTGCTCCTGGGTTGCCTATCGAAAATTAGCCGCAAGTACCTTTAATTGCCGTCATTAAGCGAATAATCGAAATGACTTTTTTGACGTTTTAAAGTGTCAAATATTTTCAAAGATTTTTAAAATTTACAAATTTTTCTCATAGTAACAAGAAAAGTAAATAATTTTTCCCTAGTTAAAGGACCCATACACGATGAGATCTGTATCGGTACCCGGTATCGATACACATAGCGATACATGTATCTGAGATTTGTATCAAGTTTATTTAGCACACACACGTTGCAACTGAATTGTGACAGCTCAGTACAGATAAAAAATTTTATTAATAAAGAAATGTATGATCTACGACCTGTGCTATTAGCATCTACAATTGCAGTGTCAGAGTGCTTAAAAGATAAAAAAAAAAGAATATGGACGAAGCAACGGTTAAAAGATAGATATAAGTATACTATTTTTAATTTGATTCAAGAGTTAAAGTGCGCCAGCCAAACGACTTCAGAAATTATTTGCGAATGGACGAAACACTTTTCCAAAAGTTATTAGGAATGGTAGAGTGTAGCATTAACGTAGTTGTCTATTACAAACATCTTTACATTTTGAATCCCGTAGACATGGGTATAATTTATACATATTAATAAAATCTTCCCAAAAATCTCTATCTGCAGACATGATTATTCAAAAAATAACAATTATTCACTTTATTAACTGTCAAAATAAAAATGCAACCATAGTTACTACGATACTTGAGACAAGCACGATACCAGCTGATACTTGCTGATACTGATACAGTGATACCGAGACAGTCACATACACGACGAGATCTGTATCATGATACTGATACCTGTAACATGTAGCGATACAGATCTCATCGTGTATGGGGCCCTTTACAAATACAAAAATAAGCCAAGAGCCAAGTTGTGAGTATTCCAAACATGTTGCGACTGTTAAAACCTACTTTTCGTTATCGAAAATTATCGATAACGGACTACTTATCCTAAGTTGGTTATAATTGTTTAATTTAAGCTTTATTAGTCCCTCTGATTTGGTTGCCAATAGAATATTTTCGAAAAAATTAGTTTTTGATACTTTTCATAAAGTTACGAAAAATATCGAAAACTAATTTTTTCGAAAATATACTATTGGTGACTAAATCAATGGAGCTAACAGAGCCTAAAGAAACCAGTTATAACCAATCGATGGTAAGTTACGTGGTATCGATAATTTTCAATAACGAAAAGTAGATTTTGACAGTCTCAATATGTTCGGAATACTCATAACTTGCTTCGCTTAAGCCTTCAAAAATTTCGTTATATTTTGCACCACGACGCACCGTTTACGAGATATTTACGATCAAAAGTTTACGTAGACTTAGTTAGTAGAAATTTTTGAAGGCTTAAGCGAAGCAAGTTATGGGTATTCCGAACATATTGAGACTGTCAAAACCTACTTTTCGTTATCGAAAATTATTGATGTCGAAAATAACATTTTCAAAATTTAAATATGTAAATTTCTACATATTCTTTATCATTTCTATTATAAAATTCTCAAAAATTTTAGTAGTTTTTATTTCCAGCATTTTTCTTTTATAATGACAGATTCAATTACCCCGATTTTTATTCGTGTAAATCGAATCCACATGTGATATACATATTCGTGTACATTGAGGACTGATGTAACTTTGTATCAAATATATAATATGTACTTAAAAATCGTGTTGTTTGAAACCGTGTAATTTGGGGGAAGGGTATACTTGTGTTCTTTGAGACCTGTGTTCTTCGAGTACCGTATTCTTCGGGGGATGTCTGTATAAATCAAATACGGAGGTCTTCAACGGGATTCTGTGATGTTCTAGCTATAGCACTAGTAATAGAACTGCATCCAGTAAACTAGAGTATTACTGAAAAAACATAAAGAAGGACCGTCTTAAAGCTTAAGAAACTCAGTGTATGCGTTTACAATTAAAAATTTCTAAAATGTGTATTTATTTGTAGTTTTATTGGCTTAAGAAAAACATATTTCACGAAAAATGTTTCTTGTGCTCACCAGTGTAGCTTTTCTCTTCCTTTCTTTTCTAACATCAAAATTCGAATAAAATCCTTAAAGACTCTCATTATTTACGTATTATTTGCAGAGTTGAAATAAATTAATTTTGGAAATTTTATGTTTTCAAAAAAATATAATCAAAAAAGAAATTAAAATTGTTAAATATTTACAAATACATCTTGATCAGCTTTTGGTTCTAAAACGTAAGCCTGTACAATACGATTGGTTATCAAGCGGTAAGTTTTGGATGCTCATAACATCTTGCACTCTTTCGTTGCAACTTTTTCAAGATTTTTCCTGCGCTCCTTTCTGTGGAGACTTATTTTTGGGCCCGTATTTCCCAAACTTTCTTCATCGCGAAACACTTCTTAAGTTCTAACATTTGTGTGGAACACTAGTTCAAATTAACAAGCAAAACAAGCAAACAAATAAAAAAAAAATAAATAAAAAATAAGAAACTAAAATATTTAACACTTGATTAAACATCTTGTATTTTCTCTCCACTTTTATGAATTTTTTTTCCCAGACGCCACCTTTAAAAGAGTATAGCCGGGTAAGATAGGGAAAACGGCCCTTGACGCAAAATTGATTGTTTTTATAGGAAATAATACTTCTTAGCCCCATATGCATTCCTGCAAAATTTCAACCCTCTGAGGCTAATAGTTTATGAATACACAAAGAGACAAAAATTTTTGAAAAAAATTTTTTTTGACGAAATTACTGAGCCGATTTATTTGAGTTTATATATTGTGTACCCACCTTAGGCAAAGTAATAAAAAACAAATTAACGTTATATTCCGTTATTATACTAATTTTTTTTAAATTTTTAAATTTAAGTAAATTTTCTTTTTGCAGTTACGCGTTAGCGACACCCACCATTTTTTGTTTAATAATATGTCTTTTAGTACTCTATAACATATATTTTTATGGAAAAATTTTAGTTGGTAGAACATAGTAATATGTCAATACAAATGCATGCCATGTATTGCAATATTAAGTACTATGTTCTACCAACTAAAATTTTTCCATAAAAATATATGTTGAGTACTAAGAGACATATTATTGAACAAAAATGGTGGGTGTCGCTAATGCGTAACTGCAAAAAAAAAATTTACTTAAATTTAAAAATTTAAAAAAATTACTATAATAACGGGATATAACGTTAATTTGTTTTTTATTACTTTGCCTAAGGTGGGTACACAATATATATTAAACTCAAATAAATCGGCTTAGTAATTTCGTCAAAAAAAATTTTTTTCTAAGTTTTTTGTGTCTGTGTATTCATAAACTATTAGCCTCCGAGGGTTGAAATTTGACAGGAATTCATCTGGAGCTAAGAAGTATTATTTACTATAAAAACAATCAATTTTGCGTCAAGGGCCGTTTTCCCGATCTAACTCGGCTATACCCTTTTTGCGCAGAATACTTGATTGCTTGCGGAACATCAGCGTTCTGTGGAACATAGTTTAAGAATCGCTACTTTTGGCAATCTCTGTCCTGACATTCATTTTACATAGTCGTACCTAAGTGAGATGTACTTCTGCATAAAGTCGGTTATGTCGGTATTTTTATCGACTCTTATTGCCTTTGCCTTAATATTTGATTTATTTTATCTAGCCGTGGAAGTCTTACGGATTGACGTACATAAGGTACTTCGGTAGCACGCAATTCATTTTAGTTTTGGACGATAATTGACCATAATTCCGAAGATATGCAAAGGAACCGGCTTTACAATGGCTTTTCTGTATTTTTGGATGTTGACTGTTGACTGTTGATTGCCACTTTTTGGGAGCAAAAATTCTAGATTAACGTATTCTAGACACCAAATTGTTTCCTCATTTTCTTTAATTTTGATTGATTTGATAAAATTTAATAAAAAAAAATATTTGGGTACACGATAGATGCAGACAAAAAACGACAAATAATAATAAAAAAGCTTAGTGACCTTAAATAATATAAAAATAATCCGAGCAAGAAAGATCTTTTGCAAGCTCAATATTAAAAGCTCATTTGCCGTTATTACACTTTATATGGACAACTATTATATAATATATGTATTTGTACAGCTTGCTTTATATATGTACACACAAATATATATTGTAATATCATATTATACATACATATATATACATATACATGGACTGCCGGACTCTGCATGAAAATGGAAAATGGCTTTTCTTTGACACCTCACGAAATTAGATTTTTCCTTCGGACGAAGAAAAGTAAAGAATAGAAGAAGCATCACCATGCATGATGTGACGAACAAGTAACATACCAACCAACCACTCTGGGAAGGCCCCCCCCCCCCATTCACTGGTAGCAGAATGAAACGAAACACATATATAGGTATACGTATATATATATATATATATATATATATATATATATATATATATATATATATATATATATATATATATATTAGTAGAATAAGAAATAACATAAGGGTTGCGAACTGGAGTGGGAGGTTTCGAGGGGGTTAAAAAACGACAGAAGAAATGAAAAAATAAAAAAAGAAAACGAAAAAGAGAATAAAATACTAAGATGAACGGGCGCTATGGTAGTGAAGCAGTGGGGGTGGAAACTAGCAGGCGGACATACACACACATACAAACATACGTACATATATGAGGAGGAAACAACCTAACACACATGACAAGGCTCTGCAAGGTTTTAACCAGATATATGTACGTATGGTATATACGCGGCGAATCCTTTTCTAACATATCTACATACATATGCATAATTCTAATCAGTATTTCGACGAAGCGGCATATACTTTAAAAAGTCATTAATTACCTTAATGTATGCAATAAATTCTATATAATTTTAGCGAATTTCCAGAATGGAATTCAGCTATTACAGCCACTGTCATAACGCGACCTGAGCCCGAGACCATGGCAGAAATTTGTTTTGAGGTCCCTAGAAACAGAAGAGCATATGGCACTGAAAACATGATAAATAGATTTCCTTACACCTTTTCTTAGCTTTCATACCTTCTTAAAAGATGTTGGAAACGTTGTTTATAGACCAGCGGTAAGGAGCCAATTTGCAAATCAAAATTACCTAAATATTCAAATAATAAAGATAATTATATACAGTTAGCAACAAAAGTATTTGGACAAAATGAGAAAATAATTTTTTTTGGGATTTATACCTTAAATATTGCTACTGACGTTATTAATTATATTAATGCTACTATTTATCTTACACGTTTATACTGAAGTGAGGAAGAGACTGAATCTCGCTTTTATTTTTATTTAGATAAAATATATAAATAATATTTATTACATTTTAAATACCATGTTGTATTTGAAAGCCAGGAATCAAATTTAAGTCCGTAAGAGCTTGTACTACTTTCAATCATAAGAGCTCACCACATTTCGAGTTTTTTCTCCAAGCCGTTTCCGATATACCGTCCTTATCAAAACACCATAGTACATCTAAATAAAAATAACTAACTGAATAATTCTTCAATTTGTCATTTTAATATAAATGATTATGGCCTGAATAAGAGATTTATTCTCGAAACGTACGTAGCCAATAAGAAACAAAAATGTTTTCATGTAATTTGGTGATCATTTATTCCAAAAATTCCTTATAATATAAACGTATTTAACATATAGGCGGATCCAGGGGGTGGCTGTGGGGGCTGCAGCCCCCCCCCCCCCTTTTAACCGACAATAGGTAACTTTTTTTAGTTAAACAACAATTCAGAACATACAACTCCCCAAAATTCCTCCTGAGATTAGAGGCAGCCTCTCCCTTTTCAACTGGCTGGATCCGCCGTTGATTTAACATACCTACATTATTACTTTAATATTATAACTCATAACACGAATAAAAGAAGTTTCCAAGAAAAATTAAAATTTTTCTTCCTAATTGTTGTTCAAATACTTTTGTTGCTAACTATATATATATATATATATATATATATATATATATATATATATATATATATATATATATATATATATATATATATATATATATATATATGTATATATTATATATACTTGTAACTAAAAATTGCATAATGATATTATCAATACAGAAAGAAATCGAACACACGTAAATTACAATTCTATTTTTAGAAAAAAACAAAAGGTAAAAATCCAAACGCTTTATTTATGTAAGGGATCGAACACGAACAATACTCATAAACTCATTTCAAATATATTCAAAGTGTAATATTTTTCCTATCAGTTAAACCCATTCTCCCATTCCGTCGAACTGTTCGCTATGACTTCAATATAATGTCCACCAATTTTTACACCCACTATACGTTACCCTCAAATCGACTTGGATGAACACCTTCCACACATTTGTACAATTGGTCCATCTTCGATTTCTTCAACTATATACGAGTACATGTATAGATATACATATCTGCATATGTATACGTAAATGTATATCCTTTTAAATAAGGATTCAAGTGAATTTCAGCGGACACATTTCGAGATAAAAGTTGAACAATTTTATAATAAATTATACGTGTGCGTAAAATGGAACAGAATGTTCCAGAAATGTTATTAAAAACAAAATTATCCTCTAGAAAAAATATTTCCAATTGTTCATATTTTTATGCAATAGATAGAACGCGATTGTATCAGATGTTGCCTATACTAAAACAAATAAGAGTTTTGGTTTTTTATAGTTCTTTTGTTTTACTTCAATTTTGATTGACATAATGTATGCATGTGTAAAAACATGAGGGAAGCGTTTTGTAAAACAACAACCAGTGGAACCAAGGGAACCGGGGGAGGTTGTCTATCACTCAATCAAAAGATAAGAGTACATAATATATTTTAGTACATTTCACATGTATATAAACTAGGTACCGTTAATATAGAAAACATAAAGAGAGATTTTCAAGTAGTAAAAAATGTAATGCTTAAAACTTAGAAGGGTGCATTGACAAAAAAAAACTATCTTATACATTTTTCACTACTTTTATTCGACTTAAAAATACCAAATGTTACATAAATCGACTAAATATATCAACTTTAAAATCAGTCGTAGATATATGAGAATGTTATCTACTAATTTCGATAATGTTTAATTTAAAAAATACTCCTGTCAGTATCAGTCCAAAATACATAGGACCACCTCAACAAGAAACATCTCTCTCTCTCTCTCTCTCTCTCTCTCTCTCTATATATATATATATATATATATATATATATATATATATATATATATATATATATATATATATATATATATATATACATATATACATATATATATATATATAATATGTATATATATATAGAGAGAGAGAGATGTTTCTTGTTGAGGTGGTCCACTGTAGTTTAGTTCCCTAACAGTGAAAAATTTTCAGAATCAGTTGGATAATTAAGTTTTGACACTTTGGCACTCCCAGACTCGGGCGGACCTCATATATGTATAGAATTAGTGCTATCGGAATATTTTAAAACAAAATTTTGTATTAATAATAAGTCATATTTTCCAATCGAATTTTGGCGTTTTACAAAAGCTGATAATTTACCCCAAAAAAGTGACGAGCAAATGCATGGCGTTAATCTTATTCTTGCACTAAGAATCTTAATTTTAGTCCTGCTCTTGTAAAGTTCAGTCTTAGGTTTGGTCTTGTTCAAAAATAATGTAAGAGTAAGACTGGTCTTACTCACTTTTGCATTTTTAAATTGTCTTACGGAAAAAACTTTTAAGAAATTTTCAAAAACTTTAACGTATTACTAATTAGTAAGTCATACTGGAGATTTTTCAAAAATTTTAATAACAATATTTCGTAAATTTCCAGGGTGCCTAATATTTTAGTAAGTCTTATATTTTTCTTGGTCTTGTTCACTTGAATCTTGGTATTAGTCTTACAACCATACTTATAATATTGATATTGGTCTTGCTATATTATACATAGTACTGTACCTGGTCTTATTCTCACAAAAAATGCAAGACCGAAACGAAACTACAAAACTGAGACCGATTTTTCTCGTCACTACCTCAGAATTACTACAGTTCAATGATCAAATCCATAAAAAGCGGCACGATTTTATTTTAAAAATTTTAAAAACTGGGCCATGTGCATAAACTGCTACTAAATATTGCTATTAGTCGCTACTAGCAAGTAGAACATAGTTGTACTATTAAATAATTGATGTGCATAAAAATTTTTTGTTCCTACTACTAGTTGTTACTAGGGTAATAGCAATTTAAAGGCAACACGTTATTTAAAGCTAAAAAAAAATAAAAATAGTTTTATTTTCACCGTTTATTATTATTTTTATAGTTTTCTTTTAATAATCAGATTGGTATGAGTGTGAAATTTGGTTAAATTTTGAAAAATGTTAAACAATATTAATGATAAATGTCAATTTTATATTTTGACGTTCATGACAAATGTCAATTTTATATTTTGACTTTTATGACAAATGTCAATTTTATATTTTGAATTTCTTTTTGTTTTGTTTTTAATGCATCTATTTCGCATTTGGTATTTATTTCGAAGAATAAAATGGATAATCTTTAACAAGTTTAATAAATTTAATAAATACTATTAATTCTACTTTTTAAACGATTTAAAAAGTTATAAATATTTTAGAATGGATCAAAAATAAATAAATAAAAATGAAATAAAAAAAGTTTGTCTTCGTTTAATTTATTTAATGGGTTAATTCTAAGTATGTAACGATTCCAATTTCGATACCGTTATAACCGGCAAGCCGATTAGAATACAACCGATATCACACAGTTCGAAAAGTTGAAAAGTTTTCAACCGCAAGCCTCATACAAAATGATTTGCGTAACAGATTATTTGCAAATAATTTGAAAAAATTTTGCTTTCTTAATAAAAATCTGCCAAAAGATGTATCAATTTATTACTCTATGTAATGAAATTTACTTTACTAACTTTCTTAATTACCACTTTGGTTGATAATAATAATTGTAATAAATATTTTCTTTGAGTTTTGATCTGACATTTTTTTACACTTCCCACAAGGTCGAGTCTCTGTTAAATATAGGTAAGTTTTATGCATATAAAGACATACAAACGCCCAAGGTACATATAATTTGATTTATTATCTACTAAGGCATTGATATCGGTATTGGTATCGTCGATTATTAACTACAATAACCGGCAGCGATATCGTATCGGCAAATTTAGGTAGCGTTATATCCCTAGTCAATTCTTTTGTAGTAAATTTTCCTGTTATGTAACTTGCGAATATCGTTCATTTCTCGAATATCTCTCAATACTCTATCCATCTAATAATAAATTATTACAATTATTACAATTTTCGAATTTAAGTACATAGGTAAAAAAATATTACTGATATTTTAGTAAAAAATATTTATTAAATAAATTTTTATTGGACGGTTATTTTACTTGAGAAGTTCAAAACACACTACTTTCTATATTTAATAGCAGCCGTGCCCACTACTAAAATTTCACTACTAAATTTCAGTGGAAGTGTAGTAGTGCCTAGTAGCACTGCTAAAATTTCACTACTAACTTTAGTAGTAGTTTATGCACATGGCCCATCTCCCTGACATTATTAAGTACATGCAGCTGCTTTTTTATACCCTCCCTCAAATATTTAAGTAATAGGGACATGATACTTTTTCTTTAGCTGTAAGATGAACCAAAAATGGTATTCTAAAGTGTGAATTTACATTTTACAAAATATAATTCAACATTTCGATAACAAAAACGAAAATTTTGTACCGAAATTAATGAAGTACTAAACTATATTACCATTTCATTTCAACACCTGGTAATTTTCGATATAGGTGAACCGTGTATTTAAACGTGTATTTCATACTGTGATAAAATTTAGAATGAAGTCGGTCTCTCTCACATTAGTCTGTCTATTCGTTCGTTAAAAAGAATACCAATGTTGTTTTTTAACATTTTTCAGTATACGCGCCGTGTACAATCTTCTGTGTATAGTAAAGTTTTAAAACCGTCCCCTCTATTATATGGCCATAGACTTGCTATACTTGCATACTAATAATGTTTTCATTTCAAAAAAAACACGGTTACTAACTAACCGAGCCGGTTGCATAAATTGTAAAAATAGTAAATTGTTCTACTCTGAATGAGCGTAAATGTAAATGTTGAAATGTAAAAGATTTTAACTGTTGTTTCGATTCTGCGCAGTCTGGTGCGAGTGCAATTTATTAACTAATTTTAGACGAGTATTTTATTTTGACATACGGTCATTTGGGGTGAAATTAATAATCGGGGTGAGATTGTTCACTAAATCATTGTTTTTTAAATTGAATATAGCGCCAGAACTATATAGTTTAGAATGCGATTTTACCGACCGGTAATGGAAGAAATATGATGGCTGAAAATACCCTATACACGTCGAGTTCAGCTGCAGTTCCGTATCTTTAAAAAGTATAGTGTATTAAAAGAAATCGTTTTTATGGGTGAAAGCGAACTTTTAAAACATGATCTGATAAGTCAAAATCTAAAAATAGTTTTATATTTTAATAAAATACACATAATTGTTGATGCTTTGTGACCATCACGTGCTTGGTTGTACATAATCAGTTAAGTATTTTTTGTCATATTGGACATATTATTGCGTGGGGTGAGATTAATCATATAAATGGGATGAGATTGTTCAATTGTATTGAAAAATTAATTGTGTATACGATGTATCTGACCATGATTTATACTCTTTGAAACCGTTAAAATTTATTATAAGCAACAAACAAACTTTTTTTCCAATAAGAATTTTTTTGAAAATTTAAAAAAAGTGGTGGTCAAACAGAACTTATACTCTTAATTAGGGCTGTGGAAAAAATTAAATTTAACAAAATGGCGGACTTTTTAAAAAAAATTCAAATTTCGCGAGAAAATTTGATGATTTTTGGCCTGTAAAAATTACATTTTTTATTCAATCGGAAAACTGGAGATTCATGACCCGAAGAAACATATATAAAAGAAGCTGCAATAAAAATCAAATCGATCGGATGATTTGTCTTCGAGTTATAACTGCAACAAATTTGAAAAATGAAGTTTTTCTTTACTTTACCATTTAGTTTTAATCACTGAGAATTTTTACTAAAATTATTTAGGATGTACTTACTATAACGGTCGTAGTAAAACCAGATGTGTCGCTTAAATGTGCCAGGGCAGCTTCTTCACAACATGTGACTGGCAGCCACGTCCAGAAACTCCCGAACTATCAACCTTCATACATTTCTCAATACCTCAAAGTTAACAATGAAAATCAGAATCCGCTCTTCAGATAGCTGTAACTCAAAAACTATTTGAAATATGCACTTAAAATTTTAGTATGATATTTTTTGTAAACATGCAAAGAAAATTTTTCCAATTTTTTCAAAATATCACATTAGTGGTCCCTCTTAAACATTGAATTATCTTCAAATTAGATGGAATTTTCGCTTATAAATCAATGACTGAATTTTAATATGTCGTATCCATTATAAGATAGAATTATGTAGGTAATACAAATTTTGAAAAAGTGTGGATTACGACATATTAGAATTTAATCATCAAAATATAACTATTGGAAATTTTTTTTTATCAACATTGTGGGAGTACTTATCAGGGCCCGCTCCAAGGGCGAGCAACCTGGGCATTTGCTCGGGGTAACAATTTTTAAGGGCGGTAATTTTGTAAATTTTTGTAAAAAAGGGTCCAATTTTACTAGTGACGAGTAAAACAAAATAGATTTGCCCGGGGCGGAAAACGGGCGGTAATTTTGGAAAAAAGGGGCGGCATTTCACAGCTGACGGGCAAAAAAAAGGTCACTCTCATTTTGTATAGGAGCGGAATTATTCCCTTTTGCCCGGGACGACGTCAACGCTAGAGCGGGCGCTATACTTAGTTTTGTATAATGTGAAATATAAGTGAATCCCTACTACAATGTACCTAGTAAATTTTCACGTAGGTACAATTTTACAACGATTTTCTCTGTTGCCTTACAGTAAATAATTTTCTCATTAGAGTAAGTTATAATCAGCATATTCTGAACAACAGATACCTGCGCAAAATTTGAAAATTCTCGTTAAAAATTAAAACTAATTTCCTGATAGAACTATATTAAGCAATTTTGTTTTACTTCTAATTGTAAGCTGTAGTTGTAAGAGAAAAAGTTAATGATTATTTAAAAAACTGAGAAATCTGACGTATCTTGAAAACTAAATTTTAACGATTTTCAAACAACTACTAGACAACCAGACGCAAGATGGAAGACGCGTGTCACATCGTGACAATACGTCTACAGAAAACACAAACTCCCATATCCGTTCATCACCCCCAATAACAAAAAAAACTTTAGAGTCAATTACCAACAAACTATCATAATATAAGGGTTGATATCATATATCTGTTTGTATGTGTATGTGTGTGTATAGATAGTGATACTTAAAATCAAAACGCATTAACAAAATAAATGACAAGGAAAAAAACCATACACATAGAATCCTGAATGTTAGTTCAAAATGCTGTGGATGAAGAAAAGCTAAATTTTTATTTCGTCGTCAAAAACGATTCTATAATTCGTTGTCTACAGTGACGGCTATAGAAATTGAAACAACAAAAAGAGAAACATTCATTTAGAAGTTCAAATTGAAATTCTTAGTCTTTAGAACCATATCTCTTGAATTATTAGGTTTGCAACCAATACCCGATTCTACCGTTGATCGATTACTAAACATGCAGCCACCACCCTGGTTGGATAGCCAAATATTCAAGCCTGACTCCTACATAGAGAATCTTCCACGGAGAAATAGAAATTTACCCTAGCCTTAAAGCGCATTCATACTTTCAAAATTAGTCTGATATAGTATTTTTTTTGTTTACACAAACGTGAAGAAATATTTACCGCCCCAACAATTTTGTCGCCCTGGGGCCCTGGGTAATAATCCAATCAGTCAATATGTAAATGTGCCCTTGAATATGAAAATATCCTTAACCCTAGAATCATACGTTGGTTTACGAGTCAAGTAAATCATACTTCGGCGTCGTTTCGACGAATGGACTTTTTACGGGGAGTTCTAGAGTTTATTTGCAAAAAACATTTTTTTTACATAACAATACTACAAAACGATCAAAATATTTAAAAAAATTGGATTTGGGAAAATTTCTTAATATAAATATTTATTAATTTTTTTTTAATCTTTTTATCAAAGCATATTTTCACTATAAAAATTAAAAAATAGATAAATACATCAGTTGTATCATAAAACATGTCTTTCAAATAATAAATTTATGAACTATTATGAGTCAGTGGACATGTGTGACTTTACAGAATGTGAAATTTCTCAGTCATAAATATTCCTATAGATATGTAGTTATTTCCCCATTAGGCACAGTTGTAAATTTTCTAAAATTTGTTAGTAATTTTTCGAATAAGATCTCAAAAAATAATAAAAATTAAAATATTTTCCACAAAATAAATTGTTAACCTTTTATTAAGTCACTTGAAACGGATTCTTTAGTTTTCGATTCAATATATTAAAACTTCAGTATTATGTCGTCTCTATAAGTCAAACAGCTGTAATCATCTTTCATATTATCATAATCATTGAATAAATTAATTATAACATCCATATCTTTAATAAATTTTAGAAAAATTAGGAAAACTTTTATATGTGGAGTACAAAATCTTTAAAAAAAAATATAGGTTAATCATACATCGTCGTCCTTTTGACGCTCACTATTTTAGTATAAAAAAAACGACAATAGCTATAAACAAAATTTATACGTCTTATGTGTTATAATAACAAATAAATTAGATAACAGAAGTTTTACAGCAACCAGGTACCGACAAGTTGTAGTATTGGAGCAGGTAAAGAAGTTCGTTCGTCGTTTTGACGAGTATGTATGATTCTAGGGTTAACAGGAACTTAGAATGACACTTAATTCAATTTCCTCCTTTCTTTTAAGAAAGGAGAAAATTGATTTTGAAATTTAGTATGAAATCTAGGCGAAGGTAGCCCAAAGCGGGTAAGCTAAGATTGAACGCCCAAAAAAGTAGCTTTTGACTTCGATAAGCAGATTTTTTTTATATTATCAGATAGAATAGCTATCGAACTTTAAAATGAAACTTCACTTAAGAAATTTTTATGTAAGATTAATTTTGATATAGAAAATACAAAACCTCTCTAAAAACCCGTTTTGTCCGTATAGGTATCCTAAATCGGCTAACCCCCTTTGGGCAAAGCGGATAAGTACATTATGTATTTAAATACTGTTATTATTTTTTACTGAAAACTTTCATAACTATATAGAACTTAACAATAGTAATAATTAAGTAAAAAAGAATTGAAATAAGGCAAAATTAATAAATTTATAACAGTTATGTTCAACAAATTTATAGCTTTCTTTACAATCTCAAAATTGGAGTATATTACTCCAAGTGGTTCCATATGAAAATCATCACAAACCAGGTAGGAATATTATAGGTCGGGAGGCGGTAATAAGAAAGTATTTACCCATCGATTTAAAGAATTACCCATCTCTTGTCCGGTTGCGCGGGCCGACCTCGAAAAGTGGTCAAAGATGATTTAAAGGTCAAAAATGTTGACTCAATTAGCTCTGTAACCGTGAGTCTGACAAAAATTTTGTAAGGAATTTCTTTGTAAATTATATAATTATCTATAATTTTTATTTGCAACATTTTGACGAAAAATTAATATTTAAGAAATTATGGTAAAAAAGCTAACTAGCCAAAGCGTAAGAAATTTTCAACCTATATAACTTTTCTATTTTGCATCCAAATAGAAACGTGTTTCTTAGCTTTTTTATAGAGCATGTTCTAATAAATAATTTCACCTAGTTATTTTTTTAATTCGGTATCTGTGCCGATTTTAAACACAGCGAAAGTGGACAAGTAAGGTATGAAGCCACAGAAAATATTGCAAAATATCGTTAAATTTTCACTTTGAAAATATACTAGTCTGATAGTATATTAGCGTAGACCTTTACGTTACAATTAAAATTTTTGCAAATATCTCGTTTTCTGTTGGTCCGTCCAACTATAATTATTATAATAACAAAATTTGTCATTAATTAATTTTCTACCAGAAAGGTTCTTAAGACTATTTACGTATTTACTATTTTTGACAAAGTATTTTAGAAACTTCTAGTAGTAAACTATTAGATGAAAAATGAAATTTTCTTTAAATCGATGGGTAAGGGGGCCTCGGAAAATTGACGACTTTTTGAGGTCGGCCCGCGTAACCGGACAAGAGACGGTCTGGCCGACAAAGAATTTTAGTTACTTCGAATGGTAAACTATTAGATGAAAAATGAAAATTTCTTTAAATCGATGGGTAAACACCTTCTTATTACCGCCTCCCGGTCTATTATTTTTAAGCTTTTTTTCCCCATTACGTCGTAAAAAAAAGATTTTTTAATTTTTTTCCGCTTCCAACAGTTTTTTCCATTAAGATGCTTCTTTTTTGTCTGCCCGCTTTGCCCCTACCCGCATGACTTAATTTTGTTAAATTAGAATAATTTCAAAATGAAAGCCGATGCATGTCTACCTTTTTCTACATTGAAAGTCAAATGATGATATCATAATGCGGTCATACCAAAAAGATTGCAATTAAAAAGGTTTGTGACTAGTCACAGAACATTTACCCTCAAAACTTTTAACAAAAACCAAAAAAAAAAAAATGATGACGCTTAACTATGACTTGAAACGATACAAGCACTCAAGTGCAGTTGATTAATATTGGTTAATATTCCATTAATCTCGGTATACACACGACCTTACAAAAACATTTGATACAAGGATATAAAAGCGCTTACCCGCGTTAAGGGGGGTATAATATTATAATATACAATCTCAAGCAAACTTACATGATTTAACATGAATCTGTAACAAAATAACCTTAAAATGTAAGAAAATTGTTTCATTTTTAAACGTTTAATAAAACTATATTCGTCAATAACTAAAAAAACTTATAATTTTTCAGTTTTGTTTAATAATAAGAACTACTCTCATTTTTTTTTATTATATATATTTTTATACATATATATGGAAACAAGTAAGAATTTGACAAAGGACTGACTCACTTTGCGTTCTTTGAGTCTCATTTATAATAATATATACATGAACAAAATCGTTATAATTTTTGACGATTTTCAAATATCTTAGCTGCCGTGGAAGTAAAATATTGAATAAAAAAGTTTTAACAACTAACTCTGATAAATCTGAAAAATTAGCACAAAATGTTTGTCCTCTTGTGTGTTAAATCATTGACACAAATCTTGTGTAAAGATTTGACACTTATGCTTTGTGTTAAAATAACACAAAAAATTGAGTGGACCGTTCTGGATATGTGAAATGTGTTAATTTTAACACAATTTTTTTGACTGTATATGTCAACAAAAATTGATTTTATTTTTGTAGTGATTTTTGACCAAAATAATCATGTATGTAATTTTTAGGTGTAAGTCAATCAGCTATAGTCAATTTATAATAGCAAAAAGTTTGTATTATGGTATACAACAATTTACAGTTATACCTCGTTTCAGATACAATTGATCATGAGTTTTCGTTAAAAAATTAAATAACTCTTAAATTCGAAACAAATACATCTTCTATTCTTTTCAAAAAAGCAAACTGCAAATTTAAAATTTACGTAAATGCAATAATAAAAGAGATAAAGCCAAGAAAGCGGAAATTATTTAAATTCAAAGGGACGAAGCATGGTTAAATTTAACTGAAATGAACCATATCACGACGATATACATATCTCATTATAATAAATCTTTTTTTTCGGACATACAGCTCTTTATTTCTGAAAATGGGAATTAACACCTCATGAATCATCAAGCAAAAAAACAAAACCAATTGAAAACGAATTGACGTTGTGCAAGTCAGTACATTTTTAGGTAAATTCATAATTTTATCATTTTCCTGCGCCTACATCATTAAAAACTTATCCACTAATATGTTACTTTCACACCGGACTGTTTAGTAATTAGTGACAACTGATAAGTGATTAGAAGCAAGGAGATCGCATTAGTAATGAGTGGAACACATCATTAGTAGAACAAAAAAATACAATACAGTTTACATTTGTTATTCCAGATACCAATTAACCAACGCTTTAGTATTTTCCTGTTTTACTAATACCTTCTACTTATTACAAATGCATTCTTCTTGTTACTTGTTGCTAATTACTAATTAGTTAGTATTAAACGCTCCGGTGTAAACGAGACATTAAATTATAATTCATTTATAAATTGCTTCGAGGTACTACACTATTTCTACCCCTTACTGTACCTTGCATAATAATATATTATTCGTTTATTTTAAAAGTGAAACAACAATACATTATTTTAAATATTACAATATATATTGTTCTCTCTCTACTATTTATACATCTAACAATGAATGGATTGGTTAACACTCTACACTCCACACACGCGATATTGCTCTGGAGTAATGTTTCGCCGTTTGATGTGTGTGATTAAGTCGAAGAAGTCGAATGCAAGGCGCCCGTTACCATGGTGATATGTATGTGGAAATCAGAAACCATCATATATACATATATACTTCATATATTTGTATATTCGTAGATATATATTATATATGTATATTTTAATCATATGTATACATATATAGAGAATGAATATATAATGTGTTTTATTCTGACTCCTGTGGGATGACCATTATCAACCCAGTCATTTTAATAAGGAATACGTATACAACCGTAACAACAACTGAAAACATCATAGTTGTAAGAATTTCTCATTCCGCGGTTAACGTATCATAAACAAAAAGCCCAAATTTTAGGTATAAATAGAAAGTTTTTAAAAGTAAAGTTAAAACGCATATAAGGCTAACAGCACGTATTATAGCTAAACATATTTCAAGTCATCCCCATTGTGATGCCAGTTAGAAAAAAAAAACGATTGCCGATTAAATGTTCTTCCGTAAATCGTTATATCTTGCCGTAAAATTTTAAAAATCTTTCGACACTGACAGGAAAAGTACGGATTGAAAATATGGGTATTTATTTCATATGGTTTATGAAGAAATTTTTACGCTTAAAATAATAAGGTCATTTTATACTTTGATTTTTCTAGAACTGCTATATATAGGCATTGTAATCATTGTAGCGAATTTCCATTCTGGAAATTCAGCTATTACAGCAGCTCTTATGGTAAGACCTAAATCTGGGACTATGCGAGCTGGAATCCGGACTGGCTCAGCTAAGCCCGTTAGCCAGACACGTCGGATGCCCAGAAGTAGGTTTTTTGGTAATTTTTCGCCATTTTTAGTGGTTTCTTTGCAAAATTTGGCTAGAATTCAAAAATTTTTTTAATTATTTTTTTGATACCGCCGAAAAGGGCGTAAAAATTGCATAAGATAAGCTTTTAAAACATTGTACTAAGTGAACTAGCTTTTAAGAAAAATTAGCAAATTTGCTGAATTTTTTTACAATAAATGTTTCATCGTTTTAGCAATTCTTTTCTAGATAAAACAAGTGCTAGTTAGTTATTCAATATGTATGTATTTGTTATAATAACAATAGCTCTGTCTCATCAAGCGCCAAAAATTAACTACTGAACTGATTTTGTGAATTGTTTCACTGTTAGAAAGCTAAACTATTTTAAATGGATACAGGTCTTAGATGAGATCCGCCAGTGCCCAATATTTGGAAATTCGCTATGTTATGCAGATGCTGCGACAGGGGTATTTTTGTTTTAATGCTTGTAGGTATATAGGATTACTTTGAGCTTGATTTAGTATCTTTAGCCCCAGTAGATCTGTAGATATTTATCGAATTAAACACCAACATATACGAAAATACTTGCGTGAATTAATGTCCGGAAGAAAAGAAAGGGCGCAGCTGGGAAAAATAGTTTTTTGTGGAAGTGGTCTTTTATTAGTTCTCAGAACCCCTTTACGTACAAAAAAGGGAATGATTAAATTCCTTTTCATTTACTATCCATCTTTACTTTTGGGGAGATGGAAAATTATAAGATGACGTGTTTTTTTTTTTTGTTCGTGAGCTGCATTTTTCGGAAAAAATGGACTTTTGAGGCAAGGATACTTGAATCACAATCATATATATGTCCAAGTTTGTTTGGTAACCATAGTTTCCCTTCTTAAAGCTGTAGCTTTGCTTCAGTCTGTTTGTACGAAAAAGTAAAAGAATATTCGTATTTTATTAATTGTTAAGAAACATAAAAAAGGAATTATTCGATTTTAATTCAATTCCCGTGACCGACGATATATTTTTACTCGACTGCACCAGAAAGAGGGTAATGTGTAGAAGTATGTATGTATCCTATGTCTGCTTCTGTGGCGCAGCCTGCAGTCTAAACGGCTTGACGGATTTTGGTAAAGAAGGTGTCGTTAAATTCGTCTTAATTTCGGCAGTGCTATAGGCTACATTAAATGTCAAAATTCATCCCCTAAGTAGGGAATGAAAAATTTGTATAAAAACTGTTGAGTCTAAAAACGTGAAATTTTGGACAGGGCGTACCTTACCTACCTTATGTAACGTAGGCGAGCACCAGAAAGAGATTTTTGGAAATTCATCCTCTAAGGATATAAAATGAGGGATGAAAATTTATGTAGTAAACTATTGACTCCAGAAACGTGAAGTTTTATACCGACGTCCTTTAGTAACGTAGCTGGGTAATAAGAGGTTGATTTTTGTAAAAATCTATCCGCTAAGGGCGCAAAATAGGGGATGAAAATTTATATAGAAAACCGCTAGGTTTAGGAATGTGAACACAAAGGTTTTTTAGTAACATAAGCAAGGACCAAGAGTGAATTTTTGGAAATTCGTCCCCTAACGGGTTAAAATAGGGGATGAATATTTATATAGAAAACTTTTGAGCCTAGAAATGTGAAATTTTACACAGGGGTTTCTTATAACGTAGGTGAGCACTAAGAAAGGATTTTTGGAAATCTGTCCTACAAAGAGGTAAAATAGGAGACGGAAAATTATATAAAAAATCGTTGGGTTTAAGAACGTGAAATTTTGCACAGAGGTTTCTTTAGTAACGTAAGTGAGCGCGAAGAGCAGATTTTTGAAAAATCATCCCCTAAAGCGGTAAAATAAGGGATGAAAATTTATATGAAAGTTAACTTTTGTCTACGAATTCGTCTGGGTGGGTGGAGTTGGTAACGACATGTGTGTACAACTAGTCAACCTACAACGAATTGATGCGGAGGAAGTCGCGGACAAAAGCTAGAATACGGCAAAAAAAGTTTTAATATCAAATTCGTGGTAACTTTGGCTGCCAGCCGCTGTAATTTCGTATGCGTACTGTAACGTCGCAAACGTGGGAAAAGATCTCACTACGGTGTTATTTTGCGATGCACAGAGGATGGTAAACTTTCCAGCGTGGGTTCGGTTTTTCTTCTCCAAGACGAATAGTTTTTTCACAAATAAAACACTTTTAATTGGTTTTTTAGTTGATTAGTTTATTGAATAAATGTAGAAAACTTGTATAAAAATAATTTTCTTATATAATTTTATAAATTATAAATTTTTTTAAGTATAAAAAATAATGCGCAGTTGTTCCACTGGCGAGGATTCTGATGTTGTTCGTTTTAATATTACCTTACAACTAACTTGAAACAAGTTATATGCTTATTCTTAAAACAAGCGTTCCTTAATTTCATTTCCAAGAATCGAAAGAAAGTTCTATTGGTTTCTATATAGAGATAGAAATATTTGTATACATTAACTAGAAAGAAATAATAAGTGTTGTTTTGAAGTATTCCTTTATGTCACCACCTGGTACGACAGAAATATTCAAGTGATGCTTAACCCTGATTGGTTGTTGCATCTCTGGTGTCCAAACGTGACCACAGCACCAACAGTTCTTTCTGTTAAAAACTTGACAAAAGTCATAGTCTGTTCGTTTAGGCAATCTACACTACAGATATGTATTATTATCTGCAGCGCTAATCATTATTTGAGTTTTTATGATAAAATTTTGTGTTATATAATAAAATTTATTTTTACTAGAAAGTTTTGATGAAAATTTGTTAATTTTTCACCTGCGCCTGTACCATGGTGGTTACATATCCCCCCCTCAAAAATTTCTATGGGAGAGTGAAACTCGAAATAGAAATTTTTGATCAAAACTCAAAAATTTCGAAATTTCTTGGAAAAATTTTTTTTTTTTTTTTTTTTTTTTTTTTTTTTTATAAAATTAAGTAAAATTGAAAAATTTTTAATAAAGTTTTTTCATTGAGTAACAAAAATATATAAGATAAATGTAGGGAGCAATGACCTTTAATAATATTATTATAGAAATGATAAAAATTTGATTTTAATTAGAAAATTTTAATGAAGTCATTTTGCTACCTTCATTTTCACAAAGATTTAACATTCTTTAAACAAAATAATAAATATAAATTCTTAATTAAAGTTCATAAAAGTTTGTTTTATTTTAATATGCACTTTGGTTTTAATCACTATCACAAGTATTTTAAATAAATATTTTTTAATTTTAAGGTATTATGTTAGTATTAGTTTGGTTGAGCGAATATTCTTACTAATACAAATAAAATATAATAATACATTAGTTTTTTAATTTTCTTTGAATCACATCTAAGTATCAAAATTAAATATAGGTGATTATAAAGTCATCATTCGTATATTTGTCATCTGTTTAACTAAAGAAATGTAAAAATTTTAATGAAAATTTAATAATATTTTGTAGATTTATTTTTTTTTTTTTTATTCTTTAAAAGGTTTAAGATGTATCGCATTATACACACCTTTTATTATATTTGAATCTGGGTAATAAAGAATGTATGCATTTATATTTTTTATTCCACCTACTAAAAAGGGTCCACAATAGAGTAAATTAAATTTTTTAACAATTTTGTTCCTAGCTGAGGAACGTGTATGAGTTTTAAGCAAAACCTTATCACCTATATGATAAGTTTTTGTGTAATGTAAATTATGACGTAATTTTCTTTTATTACCTTTTTCAATAGTATTATTCAATGCTAACTGCCGAATTTGTTGCAAATTAGATTGATCATTTTGAGGAAAAGAAATAAGGCGTGTTATAGGGTTAGGAGGTTTATTTCCAAAAAGTAATTCATAAGGTATAAATTGAGTAGTATCATGAGGTGTGAAATTTAAACAATTTTCGATAAAAGTTAAATAATCTGTCCACGAACTATGTTTTTTATGACAATATGTTCTAAATAATCTATTTAATTCACGGTTTACACGTTCTTCCGGATTTGCTCGCGGATTGTAAACGCTAATTGTATAAACGTTAATTCCAGCATTTTTAAGAGTATCTTGCCAAATTGGAGATACAAATTGACTTGCATTATCGCTATAAATATTTTGCATTTTACCTATATTGGGTATAAAATGCTTAACAACTCTGTCAACACATTGTTGAGCAGTTGCACCCTTTAATGGATATAGTTTTACAAATTTTGAATAGTTATCCTTAATTATAAAAATCATGTTAAATCCAAATTTTCCTTTAGGTAAAGGACCATATAGATCCACAAAACAGTCCTTAAGAGGATATTCTGATATAATATTTTGTAAAGGACCTTGTGTAAAATAATTTGGAACCTTACATTTTTGGCATATATTACAACTTCGTAAATTTGACTCAACACGACGATAAATATTTTTAATGAAAAAATATTGTTTTAAATATTCAGTGATTTTACGAGACGAAAAATGACCTAAATATTTATGGAAAAATTGTATTATTTCATTTATTTTATTTTCAGGTAGATAAATTTGATAATTGTAAGGGAAGTTGGTATTTCTATGAAAAAGTATACCATTATGTACCATAAACCGGTTTTGATATTCTTGAATATTGTTAATTATGTTTTTACAAAAAGGGTCAACATGTTGGTACCTGCGAATGTTATTAGCAAATTTTTCAAGAAATTTATTTTGAAAATCAAGTTTTAAAATATTACATTTAACTGAAATGTTTGTAGAAAAATTATTATTTATAGATAAAGAATTTATCATTAAGTTCGTTTGATTTGATATATTATTTAAGGTATATGGATTTCGAGAGAAAAAATCTGCTATAAAATTTTGTTTTCCAGGAATATATTCAATAGTGAAATTGAATTCACTTAAAGCTAAGAACCAACGTAAAATTCTATTATTTGTTATTTTTGCTTCATGTAAAAATGATAATGATTTGTGATCACTACGAACTATTACTTTGTGACCTAAAATGTAATGTCGAAGTTTGTTGAAAGTAAAAACTAGACTTAATAATTCTCTTTCGGAAATAGTATAGTTCAATTCAGAAGTTGTTAAAGCGCGTGAAACAAACGAGATTGGATTATACGTATTATCATCATTGATTTGATATAGACAACCACTTAAAGCTTTGTCAGAAGCATCTACATCTAAATAGAAAATTTTGTTAAAATCTGGAAATTTAAGCATAACTGACTTTGCAAATAATGATTTTAAAGTATTAAACGTTTTTTGTTCTTCACTTCCCCAATTCCAAATTGAGTTTGCTTTTAATAAATGCGAAAATTTAGAAGTTAATTCACTAAAATTAGGAAAAAATCTACGATAAAAATTCATAATACCTAAAATTGATTGTAAAGATTTAATATTAGTGGGAGGTTGCAATTTTAAAATAGCTTGAACCTTATCCTCACATAAACTAATACCATTTTCAGAAATTTTATGACCCAAAAATTTAATTTCTGTTTTGAAAAAGTTACATTTAGAAAAATTGATGGTTACACCAGCATTAAAAAGTTTATTTAATACTATCTCAACATGTTTAAGGTGAGATTCAAAATCGTCAGAGCCAATGACTATGTCATCGACAAAGACATGACAAAAATCGTTTATGTCACTTCCCAAAATTTGATCAATACATTTTTGAAATATACCAACGGACAAATTTATCCCGAAGGCTAAACGGGTAAACTGATAACATTTGCCGTTAAATAAAAATCCTGTGTATTTTTTACTATCTGGGTGTAATTGGATTTGCCAATAACCCGAAATTAAGTCAATAGAAGTGAAAAATTGTTTTTTCTGAAATTTTCCTAGGATATATTCAATAGAAACTGGCGTTTCTCGGTCCGGTATTACTATTTGATTGATATTCCTACTATCTAAAACAATTCGGATTTGCCCATTTGGCTTAATTACTGTATGCAAAGGACTTATATAAGAAGTATATGACCTTTCTATAATTTTCCATGATAAAAGTTTATCTATTTCCTTTTGAACTGCGGGCAAACGCGAATAAGGTATAGGATAGCATTTTGACGAAAATTCTTTATGTTCTCGAATTTTGAATTTACAATAAAAGTTTTTTACTAACCCTGGTTTGGTAGAAAAAATGTTTTTAAATTTATTAAGCATCGATAAGATTTTATTTTGTTCGATTTTAGATAAATGAGTTAAATTAGAAATTGAATTTATAACGTCGTCAAAGGGTGTAATATATTCATTGTCGTCAAAGGGTTTAAATGAAAGATTATTAATTTTATAAAATTCTTCCGTATTAAGATTTTGTTCTTTGTAAACAATACTTTTAATGTTTGAAATTAACATATTACTGGATTTAATATCATTAGATGAGATTTGTGAAATGAATTTAATTTCATGTATTTTACTATCAATTTTAAGTAACAACGACTTATTGAAAATATTTATACTAGCGTAATATTTTTGTAAATATTCCATACCGAGAATCGCTTCGACAGCTAAATCTGGTACGATAAGAAAATTTAAGGGTATTATAATATTATTGTAACTAAATTCAATAAAAGTTTGTTTATCAATAGTTTTAGATTTTTTGTTTGTCGCAGTAACTACCTGACATTTTATTGTAGGTATTACGGGCAATGGTTTATTTGTATTTTTAATATGAATTTGATTTAATTTATCAAATGTTTTATCATTTAGAACCGTAATAACGCTTCCAGTGTCTATTAAAATATTGATAAAAGTGTCAAAAAAGTTTACTTTAATAATTGGCAAAATATCGTTAGAGATTTTTGTATTTGAAAAACGATTTTGATTATTCTCTTCCGTTAGATCACCAAAATGATCGTTTGAAAAAATACTACAAAGGAATGTACCCCTAATATTGTAACAATTCTCAGAATTGAAATTGTTAACATTACTATCTAATAAATTAATTTTATTATTAACAAAAAGATTGTCATTCTTAACATTTTTACTAATATTCTTTTCATTAATTTGAAAATTGTCATCTATTAAGGTTGATTTCCTTATAGATGTTCTATTTAGTTTTCCCAATCATAAGAAAATTCAGGGAATTTTGGATTTATTGGACCAATCGCACTGGTAGTACCAGTGGCGTGATCCCCGTTATTCGTGCTAACACTATGTGTAGACGAACACGGTTCCTCATTTGAAAAAGTTACTTTAGATTTTTTAAATTTATCAGTTTTCCAACTTTTATTTCTATCTAAATATTGATTATTACTAGTTACATTACCCCAACCATTATTTTCTGAAGTTGTAGGATTATTTTTAGAAATAGGACTATTTGGACGGTTATAATTTGAAGCATTTGGATTAATAGGAACGTTACGATAAGGAGTTTTACTGTAATGATTATCGAATTCCTTTAATTCATCATAAAGTTGTTTAATAGTTAAACAATTTTTTAAAATTCTACGCGTTTCAAAATCAAAATGTTCTATAAAAATTTCAATAAATGTTTTTTCAGGTATTTTGTCACTTAGATGTTTGATTCTTTTATACCAATAAAATAAGTGTTGTACATATTTTTGTTTAATAACAACAGATTTACCCTGATTAGAATAAAATTCTATCAGTATTTGATTTTGAATTTTACTATTCCAATATGTATCTAAAATCCAATTTTTTAATTGTTCAAATGTTAAAATAGAATCTTCAAATAATATTAAAGTATTTTTAATAGTATCAGTTAATTTAGATTTTGTATATAAAATTTTATCATTTTCAGAAAAATTTGTTTCTTTAAAATAATATTCTAATGAATTTATAAAATCAAGAGGATGTAAATAATTTATATTTCCATTAAATTCAGGAATATTAAAAAGATTATGAGTATTATTATTGAAAAAACTAATATTAGATAGATTATTATTTGGCAAAACAGTATTATTAATATCATTAATGTTAATAGATTCAAAAGTATTGATTTTCTTTTCTAAAATATCAATAGATTTTAATATAATATCATATTTCTCAAAAATATTTGTAATTTCAGTTTCGTTTTTTGTTAAATGTTCCTTAATACTGGAAATTTGTTGGTTAATAACTTTTGTTTGTTCATTATAAGCATCAAATTTTTGATTATTAATGATTTCGATATCATTAATTTGTTTAATAGTTTCAGAGTTTGTATTTTTACATTGCAAAGAACAATTGTTAATTTTTTCTTCTAAAGAAATTTTAATATTTGTTATTTCAGTTTTTAATTCATTTTTTAATTCGCTCAAACCGTTATGAACTTCTGTTTTAAGTTCGTGTTTGAAATTATTTAATTCGTTAGTAAATTTTAAGAAAAATGCATTAAACATACCGGTTATTTCACCTTGAAAGTTTTGTTGAGACGACGTTGCACCAGAAGGCCGCACGCTGATCATCTCCTCCATAGATTCACGAAGTTGATCTTCCGTTTTCGTAGAAGATGCTTCCGCTTCAAATATTGTTTCACTGAGGGCGTTTTCTTCGTTGTCCATTGTAATGTTGTAGTAAATGATTGTTGTTTCGAATGAAATTCCTTGAAGAAGTTGTCCACCAAAATTCGTATACTTCTTTTCTTCTCTTTTCACGTAGATTATTCGTCGGAAAATTTATTTCCACTGACAGGGATGCCAATAATTATGTAACGTCGCAAACGTGGGAAAAGATCTCACTACGGTGTTATTTTGCGATGCACAGAGGATGGTAAACTTTCCAGCGTGGGTTCGGTTTTTCTTCTCCAAGACGAATAGTTTTTTCACAAATAAAACACTTTTAATTGGTTTTTTAGTTGATTAGTTTATTGAATAAATGTAGAAAACTTGTATAAAAATAATTTTCTTATATAATTTTATAAATTATAAATTTTTTTAAGTATAAAAAATAATGCGCAGTTGTTCCACTGGCGAGGATTCTGATGTTGTTCGTTTTAATATTACCTTACAACTAACTTGAAACAAGTTATATGCTTATTCTTAAAACAAGCGTTCCTTAATTTCATTTCCAAGAATCGAAAGAAAGTTCTATTGGTTTCTATATAGAGATAGAAATATTTGTATACATTAACTAGAAAGAAATAATAAGTGTTGTTTTGAAGTATTCCTTTATGTCACCACCTGGTACGACAGAAATATTCAAGTGATGCTTAACCCTGATTGGTTGTTGCATCTCTGGTGTCCAAACGTGACCACAGCACCAACAGTTCTTTCTGTTAAAAACTTGACAAAAGTCATAGTCTGTTCGTTTAGGCAATCTACACTACAGATATGTATTATTATCTGCAGCGCTAATCATTATTTGAGTTTTTATGATAAAATTTTGTGTTATATAATAAAATTTATTTTTACTAGAAAGTTTTGATGAAAATTTGTTAATTTTTCACCTGCGCCTGTACCATGGTGGTTACAGTACCTATATATTTTTTCTTTTAAATAATTAAACAACACTAAAAAGACCTAAATAAAAATATTAATTAAAAAAAGCAAAAAACCCTACTGCGTAAAAAGCAAACTAAAACGCTAAAAACAAGATGAAATAGAGAAAAAGTAAAATGAATAAAAAAGTAAAGCAGTCAGAGGCATACATATTGTACCAAATAAAACAGAAATGTTTGATGCCTCCGACTGCTTTAGTTTTTTATTCATTTTTCTTTTTCTCTATTTCATCTCGTTTTTACCGTTTTAGTTTGCTTTTTACGTAGTCGGGTTTTTTTCATTTTTTTAATTAATTTTTTTATTTCTACAAGTATTCAAACATATCGAGCCATTACCGCCATTTTAGCGTAACCGACAAATATCAAATTTTACAGGAGAAGGATTTTTTTAAATATTTGTATGGCGCTTGCGATATTTCTGCTATCTTAATTTTATTACGCCTGAGCCTATTATTCCTATTATTTTATTAATCTTACGATAAAGCTGGTTATTGTCGGTTACGCTAAAATGTGAAAATGTGTTGTATTAACGATAAACTAAGCAGTTGCTATAGCTCGTTAATTAACGAATTTTGGAGAAAAACGTTAACACTGCTTGGTCCGGTACAGTTTAAAATGTTGCTTGCAATAAAAATCTCAATTTCGATAAAAGTATCGCTTACAATAAATCGGCGGTAATGGCTCGATAATTATAAATGAATCAAATTGGAAACTTTGATCAGAGCTACTACCAGTCTCGTCATATTCTTTGTTCAACACATTAAGTGCTCCCTATTTCCCTAGAAACAAAAACACCCGGTCATTTTCCATACTCGCTTGCATATGTATATTTGTATAGGTTATGCAAACTCTTCACTCTATCCAGTTAGGTCTGTTCCTATACGTATACATATAAATGAAAAAAGTTGTGTGTATATAGATGAAAAGAACTAGTTACTCATTCCATCCCCCTTACCGCCCACATTTATCTCCTTCCCCATCATCCCATCGACCAACCACCGTCGTCTTTATAAGACGTTCCACACTCAACTATTTTCCAATCATGGGACCATTTCCTCAAGTTTTCTTTTTTCTTTAGTTTCTTTTCTTTCCTCATATGTGTGTATATATGTGTATAATCGTGGAAAAGAAAATAATAATAACTTTATGCAAAAAAAATTATAATATATGAAAATATACTCTTATTGTTAGATGAAAATTTTCTCTTTTTTGTCGAGAAAATGGAAATTAGAAGTTCTCAAGTAAGTTTTAAATATAAATATCACAACAACTGGTTGAAACATGTATAAGAACCATGTTTTTATTTAAATTTTTCAGAACAATGTACTCTCTTCTTAATCATTAAGTTTTATCCCATTTTATCTTTAATATAAAATTCCATCTGAAATAAAGATAGGCTAGTTAATTTATGAAATATAGGCCTGCTAGTGGAAAGTTTAGTCACAGTCCTAATAACCTTTATCCTTTATGTTTTTTGCTTCGCTGAACATGAATTTGAAGTCTGCTGACAGACATTAGGCTTTTGACTTTAATCATAGTAAATATGCATTTTCTCGAAAAAGTTGTTCTTTACAAAATTAAAGTAGACAAGATTTCCTACAAATTTTGTACATAATAATTCTTTCTACGACCAACCGTTACGCCGCTAGAGCGCGCTGCAAAGAGGGCAGAATTCTTAAAAATTAAAAAACAAAAAAAAAAACAAAACAAAACGTCAATCTTGCCATTTTAATTCTAAATTTCTTGGAAACGACTGATGTTATAATTTATATGTTACCGCTATAACCTTAATATTTTTGGTATAAAACCTCTATAACCTTACTACTTTTGGTACAGAACCACTGTAACCTTACTACTTTCACTGTTAGAATTAACTTTAGAACTTAACTCTTTCCAATTATGTGTCGGATATCTTACAACATTGTTACTTCCTGTTCCTATCATTTGTCGGAACCCGTCCGACATCGTTTTCTTTCCTTTATTATTTTTGTCAACTGTATATGAATATTTTGAGACAAAATGGAACATCACAAAAATGGTGAGGGTTTTCTTAGCTTTAATTATTTAGACTTAACTCGGACCTGGTGGCAACACGCCAGTGAAAAAAGGATTGGAAAGGGTTAATGTATTTTCAGTCTTTCGACCATCTTCAGAGGAAACTGATAAATGAATAAATCTTTATTAGATGCACAATTAAGGAAAGATATGATGGCGGAGTTTAACTTACTGAAAGCAAACTAGAAAATCCCTTAAATTTTATTTTGAATTATCTGTAGAAAACCAACAAAACTTGAAACTGACGTTGAAAAAGTTTGAAAAAACCGGTTCTGTGACTATCGATATATAGTGAACAATTTTACCTAAAGTTATAGAAACTAATATTGTTGTTTAAGAATAATGAGAAGTAGCAAAAATTATTGAAAAAGCTGATAAAAAATAAACTAAATTCATTTAGGCATTTAATTTTAATAAAGGGGAATTATTTAAGTGATTTTGGTTGTTCAAGACCTCTGTTAGCGAATTACCATTTAATCTAGTTATTTCGAAAGGTTCTACAAGGTTTATTTTAGTGCCTTTAAAATATCGTCGCCGTTACTTCAAAACGTCGTATGTCAAAAAAATTCGTTAAGTGCGTGTTTTTGACACGCACTAAGTAATGTCACCTCAGTGAAAGTGTTAATTTATGATTTTTTGTTAACTCTATAGTTGTTAACTCTACAGCCCTCTTGCGTTTATTCAATATGGATGTACAACTCTATAATTATTCAATATGGATGTACAACTCTATAATAATGTTTCCCCCACTATGATCACACAACGATATTAATATGTCATCCTTCGATAACATAAAAGGGCATTTGTCAGAAATTAAAAAAAGCTGTTTTATTCTTTACGCTGCAATTCTTTTTGGTTGCTTTGTTGATTGAATTATCAAGGATTTTTGGTGATGTGTTATTAGTGTTATTTATTGTTTATTAAAGTAACTGTATTTTTAAAGCACCGTACGACATATGACGCATTGCCAAATAAAAATGGCGATATACGAAATATTTTCAAGTGCGCATTCTCTGTTTCACTGTAGTCCTAGACATTGGAATTTTGGCTACTATATAGAAAAGATGATTTTGGTTACTATAGCATTGTTAACAAAGAATGACATATTTTTGACATAAGACTTATTGAAGTAACGGTGACCATATATTTATGTAATATGTGATTTATGATCTAATTTTTGGGAAGTGATCCATTTCTAGAATATTTAGGCCAAAAATAGTCTTGGTCACCATATTCTACATATTTTAGAAACGGATTACCTCCCCAAATTATATCATAAACCACATATCTTACATATATGTCTAAGGCACTAAACTAAACCTTCTACTCTTAGGTAGGTACCCTTAGGTTTACTTGAGATTTGATAAAAAAAAAATCGATTTTTTTTGCTGAAATTGATAGCAAATTATGTGTAGAATATGTTCCCAAATTGATTTTACTGAAAATAATTTAAAAACAAGATTCTTGCATATTAACCGAATTCAGCTTTCTATAAAAAAAAATTCAAAAAACGTAGTTCACGCAATAATGACTATTAAATATAAAATTTTGAAAATACGTTTCTTTATATATATATTTTATAATATCTCGGAACTACATTTTTGGAACTGGCGGACACGATAACTCAAAAACTATTCGATGGATCCTTTTTTTAAATTTTTTATTTTAAAGATAATTCAGTTCTTCCGCACCTCTACCTAAGTTCGATACACTTTCAGTATTTTTTTTTTTATTTTTAAGTTTACTTTAAAGAGCGAAAAATAAGATAAAAATCGCAATCAAAAGTTCAAACATCCGCCATTTTTTTTTTTCAGCAAAGTATTGATATTATAGGTAGAGGTGCCGGTACTCTTCATATATTTTATAAATCTTTTTTGTTTTTGGATTTCGGTGGTTAATTACCGGCGCTAGGATGTCCGCCAACAAGACATTGGATTTTCGGATCGCCACACTTCAGTATCTATAAAATGGACAATTTTTTTTATATTTTTCTTTGAAAATTTTTTTTTTTGTATAGTTTAATACTTAATAAATATGTGTACAAAATTTGAAATTGATATTTACTTCCGTTCTTGAGAAAAAAATTCTAGAAAAATACATAATTTTTAAGGACTCTCGAGTAAACCTCCCCTTAAGCAACTAGTTTGAAACTTAAGTTGCAAAACAGTCGACCCGTGTGCGGGGGGGCCTTATATTTTATTTCGGAAACTGTAAAAAACTTTATAGCCATTAAGCAACCCTGGACCAGTGTGCGTCCAGTACTCACTTTATAATAAATTGTATATCTGACTGATGTCGTATGGAGTTGAATGATAGTAATCGGTAGCGGAACACCTCGCGTGTAGTTGGTATACTCACCACATGTAAGTATAATATGCTGTCATCGAGTGTCACTGTGACCCTTTACCACATCAGTAGTCGATGTCGTCGTTTCTTGATATCTCTACACAGATAAGAACTAATAACAGCGCGCAACATGTTCAACACGCGTGCAAGTTATAACGTTCATTAAAAACAATGTCATTACAACGAAATTAGTGAAATTTAATATGTCCACACCGATATATGTAGGTATCTGATGAAAGGACATCTGGTTTAAAAGCGTGCTTAGACATGTATACAGAAATTATTACACAAAAATAAGAATAAATCTCACATGAGAATTGAGAAGTATCGCGTTTTAAAATAATAAGTATTATTTTTGCAATTTTGAGACTAAACCACATGATTTAGTCCTTCATAATAGAGAGTAATGTGTCACTTTTAGCCCCAAGGGACTAAAAGTATTTTTGCCTCGGCTTTCAAGACAATCAACAAGCAGAATTTACATGACACCACCAATCAGCAAGCGAAATTTAATTTAAATTAAATAGAATTGCTAGGTAATTTAAAGGTAATGAATTTTTGGAAAAAAATCACCAGTTATTTATGAAAGGTTTGTTTTATAAAAAATAATATATTTATTTTTTCGCTACGTACTATTCGAGATCATAAATCTCATCATCAGGCAGTTTTCTTTGAAGAAAGACAAGTTTCTACTAAAATTTCAAATAAATAAAAATAATTAAAAAGATTCATTATCACATAAATAAATTAATACAAAAAAAATTGTTTCATCTGTATAAAAGGCTTAACAATTAAAAATTTAGAAACAATAAAATATTATAAATTGTTTAATAATAAAAATAAAATGTGTTGGAAACATTTTCATTGACTAGTATACTGTTGTCATATTTGACAACCCTAGTAATAAGTAATTTAAAGTAATAAATAAATTCAAACTTATAGAGCAAGATCAACAGTTATATTGCATTGTAAGTACAATTCGATTGTTAAGGTGAATCGATCACTTGAAATTTTCCAAGTTTAGAATTTGAAATTTTAGTATATTATAGAGCAGGGGTTCTCAACCTTTCAGACTCTGAGCCTCCCTTCATACTTTGGTGTGAGGTCACGCCTCTCTTTACGGATTAAGTTAATTTAGACTTATTAACAGAGAAAAAATTCCAGTAAAAATTACTGAGCTGCCTCCGGTAAACGAGTCTTAAGTGACTAGTCCGTAGGAAATTATTAAGCAAAAATATAAAAAATGCGTTTCAAACATTATTTTTTACGATTCATTTGAAAATTTTTCCTGTACACCTTAAGAATTTTTCTTATACAGCTGCGTAAAATTCGATGGGCTAGTAAAATTTCAAGTGGACACCGGGAAAATTTACTTAATTTTTTGTAAAATATACTGGACATATGAATAATTTTTACTGAGTCGTTGTGCATTTGTTATTTGTCACACACCACTGCATAGCCAAGCATCACATAAACTGAGAATAAATAAAACAAGCATGCGCAATAGCATCGAGCATGCGCAATAACACGACCAACACGACTTCAGACTGCAACTAACCAGGACTGGTTCATTTAGTTGTTCAATAACCAACGTGACTGAATGTTTATATAGTGTTTTTTTTTTATAATAAATTTTTAAAACAAAAAATTGTTGTTTCATGAATTTTTGTATAGTTTTGATATGTTAATTGAAATATGTTTTTATACAAATTATTGTAATGTGCTTATTGTTAAAAATTTTTATCATGTAATACCTATGTCAAATAAAGAATTTATATATTTTTTTCCATAAATAATAAAAAACCACAAAAATTTTTTTCTATATTAATAATTTGATTTTAATGCTTACCCTTCTATCAATATCCTTTTAAACTATTTTAATTCAATTATTTATTAATAAATAAAAAAAAGCCTTATTTTTAAATAATACGGTAATTTTTACTGAGCTATAGGATAATTTAAAATTTTTACTATAAATTATCGTATTTTTTGCTTAGCCTGTCACTTATGTCCGCATTACCAGAGAGCTCAGTAATTTTTTACCAGAAATTTCAGTAAAAATTACTGTATTTTTTTCTCAGTGTATATGATAAATTTACTTACATTATGTTTGAGTAAAATGACTTTGAACTTAGGCTAGACATACTCTGATAAGGAATATAAAATTATATTTCTTCAAATACAAATTCTTGTTACACAATTTTATTTAGCTAGTTTCTCACGCCTGGCCGGACGCTCACTTACATTTTATTGAGTTAATAGCTATAAAGAAATTTCAATGATTGTGTGGTTGGGTCCAGCATCAAATTCAAATTTTTGTTGTTGTAAATAAACATGCAAAAGCAACTGTTTCAAAAACTATAAACTTATTTAATTTTTAGTCGAATTTTCTCCGAAAAATTAGACTTATACAGTCTATACGATAAGAGCTGCGAGAGGCGAGAGTAGGGGCGCTATCCGTTTTCGGACCCGTAGAACACGAATATGTAGAAAAAAAAATGTCTGATATATATATATATATATATATATATATATATATATATATATATATATATATATATATATATATATATATTTTCCCGCCACCTTTTAATTTGTGTAGGGCCCCCCTATGGAAGTTAAGAGATGAAATTTGGTAAATGGGGCTCATTTTCGAGGCACCTCATACTATCAAAGTGGGGTCAAATTTTTTTTCTGACCCGACCTTTAAGGGGGTGGTGGGGGGCGGAAAAGCAATAAAACTTTTCCAAACCGGTTTTAAATAATGTTTCGGTCAATTATCTACAACATATCCAAAATTCAGCTTCCTAGGATGATATGGTGGGAGTAGAGGGGGGAAAAACGATTTTCGCTGGATCTAACAGGCCCCCAGCCCCCCAGAATTAACGTAGAGGGTTGAAATTTGGTGTGTTGATAAAGTTCGTACATAGGTTGTGCTTTTTGGAGGTTTTAATATTTTACCTCCACCCACCTCATTTTTAAGCTACAATTTCATGCATTTTCGACGTTTTCGAAGTTTGTACCACTCGCACAGGTCACCCCAATAAACCTAGAGGGCTGAAATTTTGTATTCGGATTGAGTTAGTATCAAGGGGGTGCCTTTTGGGAGTCTCGACTTTTAACCCCTACCCCCACCATTTTTATACCCAAAAGAACATGATTTTTCTTGTTTTTTAACAGTTTCGTTCGGGTCAAAATCTCCCCAAATAAACCTAGAGGACTGAAATTTGGTGTACAGGTTAAGCTAATAGCCAGACACTGTTTTTTGGGGGTTTCAACTTTTAACCCTTACCCCCACGATTTTTACGCCAATATTTCCTTAATTTTTTTGCTTGTTTTCTAACACGTCTAGAGACTCCATAAGGAAACCTAGAGGGCTGAAATTTTGTACGTGTATTCAGTTAGTATCCAGCTAGTACCTTGTAGGGAGTCCACATCACTTTTCCCCCCACTTCTCCCATTTTTACATCGGAATTGAATGCTATTGTTAAATGTGTTTTAAAAGCATTATGTTTATTCTAAATACAAGTAGGCGAATAGTAATTTTAAAAAATTTAAAAAAAAGTGAACTTACTTTTATGACAAATGAAATACATACATATTAAGTAATTTAAAAATGTTATTAAAGTCACTGTTTATTTATAAATTAGGAATTTTGGATTTTTATTATTTATAAAATAGAAATTTTGGATTTTTTTGGAAAGAAAAAATATCTTTATAAAGGCCTTCCAGTTTACTATTTAAGGTCCTTTTTTAATATTTAAAACTAAAACATAAAGGCAATTAGCGGATAAACATGGGCAGGAATGTCCTCGTACGAATTGTGTTGGTTTTTTTTCTGCTACCTGTTTTCGACACAAAATTGAAATTTACTGAGATACAGCCCTTAAATACTTAAAACCTTTTTTTAAAGCCTCGATCAGCCGAACACTCATCACCAGTTTTGAAACCAACAAAATGACAATTCGGTTGTAGACTTTCAATCACATTTCGCTTGTAGACATTCAATACCGAAGATGAAGGGGAAAATTCGACTACCGTGATGGGGCCCCGCTGCTCACGGCGTTTTTTTAATTTGTTGACGCCTCCCCTGGAAGTCTTTTACGCCCCCCTCAGGGGGGCGCGCCCCGCGGGTTGAGAAAGGCTATTATAGAGAAAGATATGATGCATTCACTGACATTATTTTGAATAATTTCTGACGGATAGTTTAGATGAAATAAATTTTCAAAGTAAGAAAGGAGCCTCTCAGGCGCCATCCTATTCTTTACTTCAAATATCACACTAAGGAAAATTATAAAATTTAATATTAAAATATAATGTTTGTAATATGCAAATAAAAATAAAATATGTAAGTAAACTACTTTTGATTAAAATATTTATCTTTGATGTACTACCATTTTTTATTAAAACTACTGTCGAGTAGCTTAGTACCCATACTAAAAAATGGTTCGAGTGCAAAGGGTTACGTACGCGTAAATGCAAAGAGTGATTAGAGGTGAATCAATGGTATGTATTTAAGTAAGTTGTCTCATTAAAAACCAACTTTAAGATTTAAAAACTGAAAATTATTTTCTTTTATGTTTTTGAATCATTAAAAAACTATTTTGTTTAATATTGGACGTTGAAATAAATAGAAAAAAAAACTATAAAAATGTCATTTTATACTAATACACCCATAATATATTTGTGTACGTGTTAGTTATTATGTGTGCGTACACGTCACTACCAGAATCAAATTCATTACTTTTAAAATTATTAAAATTAGAAGATTGGACAATAATCAAATATTAATACTGTTACATGTATTATAAAATTTAACTTATTTTTCTACACATAAATTATATTTATTTATAGAGAAAAAAAATTCGTCAAGTGCGTGTTTGACACGCACTAAGTAATGTCCCTCACTCAGTGGTCATAACTAAAACTTCTTAAAATATAACAGTCCGGACACATACGTACACATATACGAATACATATACGTAATACACACACACACCTAACACACAAATCCGTACAAATTAATGTATCAAAACAGATGGTAGATTAATATACCATAATTTGTTAATTTAATACATTTAATGCCATCTAGTACAACAAGTAACTTGACGTGATGCTATACGATATATTAAATATACAAAGTCACTACTTGCTACTGGATGGCGTCTTAATCGTTTTCTTACCAAACCATAGAGTTCACAGATACATAAAATATATACAATACACAAGCAATACAGCCCTCTTGCGTTTATCCAATATATGAATGTAAAACTCTATAATTTTTTACCATCTCTCTCAAATTTTCGATCACTCAAGGATTTTAATATGTCCCAAACTAACACGAAGTTAGTTCGGGTCATAAAAAATAGACTTAGTAATTCATTTGTCACAAATTTGTCAGTACTGATCGATTCACCTTAAATTATTCTATTGTCTTTAAATTTAAATGATAGACATCATTTTCATATCTAAAATATCTACACACCGTAAAATCTTAGGAAAACTAAATAAGTATATTTTTATAAGTATATCAAATTTATCAATTTGACATTTATTCTCGGACAAAACTTCTAATATTCCAATCATCATTTATAATCGAGCAACAATAAATCACAAAAATTTATACGCTCGGTCTTTTTGACACCAATAAAAAAATTTATGAAAAAAAGAGATTTCCGAAAATTCAACTTTCAATTTTTAATAACCATTAAAATGTTAAATTTAGCAAAAAGTTTTTTGAAAAACTTACAAAATATGCGGGGGATAACGTAAATAATAGTTTTTTAATCATTTTTAATGTTCATACCAGTGATTCACAACCAGTTTTTCTATCGAAGTTTCCTTTTTCAGGTTTCTAAACCTTAAATGGTAAAACGAAACCCTTATAAAATCACTCCGTGTCCGTACGTCCGTCTGTCATAGAGGTTCTTCTCGAAAACTATGTACCTACCGTAGGAATTTGAAATTAGGCACAAATCAACAATTAGAAAAAAATTCAGGATTACAATGACGGCGTCACTTTGATCCAAACAAAAAAAAATTTAGTTAATATAATTATCATTTAAAATAGCTATCTCAAAGGATTCTAAAAATATATTTTTTATTATGGTTCATTTCAGCTAAATTTAACCATGCTACGTCACTTTGAATTTAAATAATTTCCGTTTTCTTGGCTTTATCTCTTTTATTATTGCATTTACGTAAATTTTAAATTTGCAGTTTGTTTTTAGAAAGGAATAAAAGATTTATTTGTTTCGAATATAAGAATTATTTAATTTTTTAACGAAAACTTATGATCAGTTGTGTACCTGAAATGAGGTATATATTTGGTTTTAATGATATAACTCAAAATTCTCAAAAAATGACCGTGTTCCCTTTGATCTCCAAGGTTTATAAAGCTAATATTTTCATTTTTATTCAGTTATTTCTTACAGACAATGTGATAGGTCATGAAAAAAAAAATTAAATAACAAGGGAAATAGTAATAATTTTAAAACTTGCATAAATGAAATTAACTAAACTTGGTCTGATATCATTATACAAATACAACAAATTAAGCAAAAACAGACGTACCAAATTTTCTGTCTCTTTTCCATTTTATTAATAGCGAAGAAGTAGGTTTTCGGGCATTTTATGTCAACAAAATGAGTTTTTTGCCAGAATTAAGGAATTTTTCAAAATTTTTTTACACCAAGCGAAAGTAAAAGGCAATATGCGTAAAAAATGTTTTTACACCATTGCTCTAAGTTAATTAATTTTTGAGAAAAATTAGAAAATATGTTGGAAGAAATCATTTTTCATTACACTCGCATTCACAGTCTTTTTTTTCTGTCTCATGTTTTGCGATGCTACAATTGAAAAAAAAGGCTTTATAAATGCCATGTCATGATATCTTTAATCCAAGGTAGCGATTTACCTATATTTTATTTCTCTCAGTTGATTAAGATTTTGTATATATCTGTTCCATTTTTTTAGAAACATTATCACGAAATTTGTTTTATGTGAGAGGTGATAGATTATGTTACCACGGAATTAAAACTATTCATATTTTGGTACAATTTTATAAAAAGTACGTTAAACCACATTGAAGCAATAACACTTTTAGCGTAAATTTATCCGCGTTTGAATAATCTACTTAATAAATTTCTAACACTGACTGACTGACAGACAACGCACAGCCTAAACCGTTGGGTCTAGAAGAATGAAATTTTGCACAGGAGTTCCCTATGTAATGTAGGTGAGCACTAAGAAAGGATTTTTGAAAATTCGTCCCTTAATTGGAATAAATAGGGAATGAAAAATTGTATGGAAATTCGTTATTTTTGAAGTTAGTGGTATACATAAATATGTTACTATGGCTATTAAAATAAATAATATATCTGCTACTTAATAAATTTCTAACACTGCCTGACAGATAACGCACAGCCTAAACTGTTGGGTTTAGAATGACCAAATTTAGCACAAGAGATATGAAAATTGGCGTTTAGGCTTCTATTTACAAATAAAAGTCAGTTCTGTAAACGTTTCTGGAAAATTTCCTAAGGGGTTAAAACAGAAAATGACAGTTCGTATGGCAAGTTCCTCATTTTTAAAGTTAGAAACGTCGATATTGATTTAGGCTTTTGAAAAACATTAAAAGTGAGCACAAAGTGAGTACTTAATAAAAAGATGTTGTCGATGGGAAACCCCATCGGGTATACGGCTAGTCTCTTAATAATTTTGTACAATGTATGCGCAATATATTCAATTTTAATCCTACACACTGCACATTCAATTTTTTTTTTTATTTGACATATAAAATTGAAATGGATGCATACATACATAGTTATACATAAAAATTTCAACCCATTTTTTTTCATAATATATTTCTATTTAAGTTATTAAAAAGTTTTACAAATAAATAAAAATAATGAAATACAAAAAGCAAGTTTAGTAAGTTAGTTGGTAAAATTTCGTACATTTTAGCATATGGTGGTGGAAATTTTACAATTTTTTGGAAAAAATGTGACGTTTCATGACATGGTGTTATTTTGTGATTGTAATTATAAATATAAAAATATAATATGAAAAAAAAAACCGATAAATCTACTTTATTGATGGTGTTAATTCCAAACCCGTCGGATGCCAGCAACATGGTTTTTGTTCTTGCAAAAAATTAGTTTTTTGCCAAAATTTCCACTTAATCAAAAATTTTTGCGAAATTTTCTTACACCATTTAAAAGAGGAGAAAAAATTACATAAAAAAGGTCTCTAAACTTTTTTTCTATGTCAACTAGTTTCCGAGAAAAACCATTTTTTATAAACGGAAATTCGCTATGTTATGCAGGATGCTGCGACAGGCGTATTTTTAAGATCAAGTGTGTTTTACCAATTTAAAAAGAAAAAATATTAACAATCACTGGTGCATGCTGACATTCCATGACGACTGTGTACGTTTGGTATAAATTATTCGTATATATAGACTATAGCTATGTAACATGGCACTACGCTCTGAAGTGTGTGCGGTTGGTGCTGATATATAGTAAATGGTTGAATTATGAGCTATAAAAGCTCTCAATCATACAACATTTGACAATTTTTTTCTCTTCAACTTTTCAGTGTCAAAAATTCAATTCCGTTAAGTGTTTACAACTAATAGCAATGTTATGTTATACTTGCTTACATATAGGGCGCGGGAATCACGCGGGAAAAACGCGTGAGCTACTAAAACATTCTTTTTGGTATTCCATTCAACGTGAGCTATAAAAGTGTGTAGCTACCAAACATTTTCATATGGAAAAATGCGAAGATGATGCTTCGTGAAGGGTGTTCATTCAAATGAAAAGTGAGAATAAGATGGAATTTTGTTGGATATATTATTTTAAAAGAAAAGAAAAAAAAATGCCACACAAAACACAAATGAAAAATAAGAAATGAACGTTAATTAAAAAATTTGATTTACATTATATTTTTCTGTACTTAGCACAAGTGTTTACTCAAATTCAAGTAAGCAATAAGTAATACAAACGGTGCTTTTACTCGAAATTTTTTGTTGAAAATGTTTGTTAGCAACCATTCTTTTGTTACGGACATGACATTTTCTCACACTTTACACGCCTTCTCATAAAAAAAAAAAAAATAGAATTTATTTTTTTCTTATAAATTTTCAATATTAAGCAGATAGACAAATGTGTACACAATATTTGTACTGAATATAAAATACATAACATTATTAGTTTTAATGCTAGAGCTAATCAAGTTTGTGTTACGGACGTGACAAAAAAGTACCTTTTTGTCGCGTCCGTAACACATCTCTAGCATTAAAGCTAATAATGCTATGTATTTTATATTCAGTACAAATATTGTGTACACATTTGTCTATCTGCTTAGTATTGAAAATTTATAAAAAAACAATGACTTCTATTTGTTTTTCTTATGAGAAGGCGTGCTGATGTGTGTGAAAATGTCATGTCCGTAACCAAAGAATGACTGTATATGTATCAGTTTGAATATTTTTAAGTAATTAATTTTACCTGTCATTAACTTTACGAAGTCGGGAGCGAACTAACCTGCGACCCTTTGTCAAGATAAGATTAAAATCTGACCGCGGGAACGAACTAGTATGCACCCTTTTTACTGAAAAGGGTATGTTTCAAAAGAATGGCTGTTAGACATTACTGGGTTAGAATTAAGAAATATAAATTATAAATGTAAACAGAATAGTAAAATGTCGTCCTTACCAAGTCCAAAGTCACACTGTTCGCCACCGTACTACGGCTTAACGGCCAAAGACAACGCCTTGTGCGGGCTTAAGACAACAAAATTTCACAATCTAACTGTATATAAAACTGTCAATTTTAAAACTTATAGAAAATATTATATGTACCTATGTATACATATCCGACCGCGCAAAATCAATTCCTCGTATAGAAAGTTCCGCGTAAATTGAGAGACGGGTGTAGTTAGAAATATAGAGGCTTGAAATTCACTGCTAAAGCTCGCACCATTCAACTATTGAAACTGTACATGCCATACCAGAACTATCAAGAGATTATCAATAATCATAAAAATTGCATGCAATTTTAATAAAAAAGCATGACAGTTTATATAAAAATTTGTTAAAGCGAGTCTTCTAACAAGTTATCCTGAGCATACTCTCTTTTTTGTAACAAAGATACCTCGTATTCCTAAACGGCTGAGACGCAAAAGTTTGATAAATGAAGAAGTTTCTTCACTTGTTGAAAATTGCACTATATACTGCAAAAGCCTAAAGTATTCATTAATTACAAGGAACCGAGGAAGACTCGACCGTAAAATTATTATTTCCTTTTGTTAAATAGTCGTAATTTTGTTAGATGAAGACTTCCATAGAAATAATCAATGCTAAATAGTGAATATTTATTCTATAATTTTTCTTAATTCATAACCACACTTTTTTTTTAATATATTAAGTATATCGCGCCATAAATAAATAAGAATATTTTTCAAAAAAAAAAAAAAAAATTATAAATAAAATATGGTTTGATTAAAAAAAAAAATGATTTTAAACTGTTAATAAAAATACAAAATTTATGACAAAATAACCTATATTTTTAATATAATTAACATTTTGGTTTCCATAAATGTAACATTAAATAAACACTTCATGCTTACCACCTGCTTAGCTTTAAATGTCCCCAAACACACAAACTAAATACATACAATGTATTGTGCAGTGTATCATTGATACACTAGTTGGTTCGTTCTTCTATGTATTTATTTAAATATTATAATATGATATAAATATCCATGTTAAACAGTATTTCTGTGGACTACCTGTTTTCTTTTTTCGAAAATAAAAATAATATTATGTAAATTAAGGTAACCAAAATGTCCAATAATCATAATTTTATATATCCCATATGTCTTGTTAGGTTTGTAAGTTCCATGTTGCACGCCGTTGTTGGGCATTTAATTTTACTTGTCCCTTTTGTGGTAATTATTTAAGGAAATTATGGTATAATTTTCTGGAAATAACATTTTTTATCATAATTTAATGTACCGTCAGTTGGAGCGAATCTGGACGATTTTTTCAGTTTTTTGGCAATAAATTGTTTAGAGTTTATCTAAAAAATTCCAATAAAATAATTTAAATGCTTTAATATCACGAGCATATAGGGCAGTAACAAAAATATCAAAATTGTTACTGCAAAATTTTTTTTTTTTTGGTTATATAGTGTCTAGATTCTTCCCTATGTGTGGGGCGAATCTGGACAGTGCTTTATTTTCAATATAAATCACATTCAGTCATACATATGGGTAAAATCGGACATAAAAAGATAAAGATAGCTGAATTTCCAATCTGGAAATTCGCTAAGATAAATAACTGCATCAGGGAATGACTTTTGATGGGTGGAATAAAACATTTTGGATTTAAATGAATTTTTTTCGATTTGCCTTTAAGTCTATTACGCAAGGTCGATTTGGGAACATGGAAATAGTCAGCAGCTTGTCTGAGCGATTTTCTTTTATTTTTAATATCGGAAAGCAGGGGCGCAACAACTACATATCTACAACAAAAATTTAAATTATCAAATTTTTTGATAACGCAGTTCTCTGATAACAATGGAAAATGTTGTAATAAAATGTCTCCGAAAATTTGATTTTCAAATAAAAAATATTAGTAAACCACTAAAAATTTTACTTTTTAATAGAAATAAAATAAACTGAAGGAAAATTTCCAGGTAATTTTAGGGGGTCCGGACCCCTTGGACCTCCCCGGTTGTTGCGCCTCTGTCGAAAAGGGCCCATTTTATGTTATCTAGACTACAGTTTATGTAATTTATACCCACTTTCTTTTTATATTGACGCACCATGGTGTATGAATTCACCTCAGCTATAGACAATTTTTTGTTAATCAATTTATAAAAAAAATAATTAAGCACAATACAGCTCTCATTTTTGGTACATATATTGTCAAAAAAACGCCAAACATTTTGTTGCCAGTCCTTACTTTATCTATATAAAACTGTTTTTTTTGTACAGCAGTTTCTTTATAAGATTTCAAAACGCGCGTTATTTTTAAAAATTATAAACAACGCGCCTGTAATATAACAAAATACAACGGTGTCAGGTTCACCGCTTTTCATAACTGACAAAATTCAGTAGCATAAATTGATCTATAACCTTGTACGGTCATAACATTGACGAAGAAATATCGAGAGGCAACTCTGTCTAGATTCGCTCTTACTGTCCAGATTCGCGCCAACTGATGGTACCTATCATGTCTGGGTATTTATTAGAAAAATTTACATTTTAAAAGAATTGAAGTATTAGTCGTAGTGTTTTAATTAAGACTTTATTCACTTCCGCCTAACAAAATGAAAATCACGTTTGCCTGCACCTTAAAGGTAAGGAATCAATTCAGTGTGCGATAAAAGATGTTCCTTTACATTAAGGATAACTTGACCGTTTTTGAAGATATTTTAACAGAGCGTCCTTAAATGTCCTTAACTGTACTTAATAGTACACCTTTACGTATTTGAAATCCTTATGTAGAATGTTCTCTTAATAAAAATGATAAGTTGTTAAAAATCGTTTTTTATTTAATTCTATGTACAATAATACTTCAGATTACAAACAAAATTAAGTGCGCTTTTGGTATCAAAAAATGCAACAACAATATTTGTAGTGCTGAAAACTTTAAAATACGAAACCGATTCCGTAAGGATAGCTGCAAAAATACCGTACCGTTCGCTAACCAATCAATTTTATAAGATAATAATGAATCATTTAATCAATTTTGATATGTAACAATTCGTAAATATATTAATAAATATAATAAAAATAAAATGTATATTAAATAATATTTTATAATACTTGTACATGTTCCTTGTACCTCTTGTATATAGGTATGTATAAATGCTTTGATATGATTCTGCAGATGAGATAATGATTTGCGCCTTATGTTTAAAATAATAATCAATAAATAACAATAATAATAATAATAATAATCACAATCATTGTATCGTAAGCGTAAGGTATGTACTTAAAGAAAAACGGTTTGATTAAGATTGGTTTCGGTATTCATGCCAAATTATTAAACCATAAAATGCACCAAGAAATATTTTTGAAAATAGTTAACTTGAAAACAGTTTTTTCTTAAAATAAATTTTTGTAGTATTTCAGGAAAGGGCCTTAAGGAAATGATGTATCTTCAGAGGGGCTATATGAGTAATAGCCTGAGGCGGCATATTCGAGGGGCCGAGCAGTAAAAATTGTTTAAAATATTTTCGACTGCAAAAATGAAAAGTTCACACCTTAGTTATCCCATTTCAACAAACTATCCTATAATTCAGATAACTTCTGTAAAGTATGATTTAAAAAAAGATTTTTTTTAATTTGGTGACGCTATCAAGTTTCCCAAAATTTATCAATGACTTAAAAATTATAAAAACAACCATTATTGGAAATTGGATGAAATTAGAAGCAAATTATAGGTATTCAAAGTCGATATTTTCATTTTTACAAAATTAAACATTTAGAGATATTAATAAATAAAAAACCAGTCGAATGAATGATTCAATTAATCACCCTAATTCAAATCACTACTATAAGCATCGGGGCATATTTTAAAAAAGGTTCTTCAAAAACTGAATAATTTAACAAGTAGTTGTTTTCCTGTTTCCTTTTTATTTATTAGGTCATCCGGAAAGTTCGTGCCATTTTCGAAGCCGCTCGGATGAATTCATATTTCTTCAAGTAGCAATCGCAAACGAAACATGCAACAACATATTAGTGTTAGGCCGATAGTGTTGCTTCTAATATGTATCATACATCTTTAAATAGTGTCTAAATAATTTTTTTTGTCCGTAATAATGAGCAATCTTCGACATCAAGGAACATCATGACATGTTATACGAGTTTAAAAAAGGTACTAATGCAGCTGACGCATCGAGAAATATTTGTAGTGTTTATGGTGATGACGGGTTTTCTGACAGAACTTATAGAAAGTGATTTACTAGATTACAAAAGAGTAACTTTTCTTTGCTAGGTGAAGCTCCCTCCGGTCGACCTGTGTGTACTGACGATGAATTTATCCGTCAAGAAATAAAGCGGAACCTGAGGCAAACTGTTAAGAATTAGCGGCAACTTTTGAGCATTCAAAATCCACAGTTTCCGACCATTTGAAGAAAATCGAGATGGTCATGTATACACCAAAAACGCACGAACTTTCCGGATTATCCAATATTTTTCGATAAGGATTTTTTTCGTAAAAAATAATTAATATAATATTAATAGATTTTCTGGAAGTCTAGATCCCTTGTAAAGAGTTAAAAGAATATATTTAATTGAAACGCAGACTCAACTTGATTTAACTGTGCGAGAAATAAACCATAATACCTAAAGTGAAGTGAAACAGATGAACAAAAATTTTATTATTGAAGCTTCATAGGAACTTATTTACAATAGTCAGAATGGTGTTAATGTCGAAATTTGAGCTCACAGATCAATAAAATTGTTTCCTCTCAGAACGTACAGTGTCCAGAATGCCGAAGCCCTGAATCCAACAAGAAATATGATTGAAATAAAGTGAAGTGATTCTTTCATTCATTCACTCAAAATATATTCTCAATACTGCTCAATATGCTCAATATATACTCAATATTATATGAAATGATTAATTAAATATCGACGTTGGACCGCATGCGGCGCTTCACACTGAGCCACGAACCATCGACCCGTGGGCTTGAAATAACAAAAGCAGCGTGATATGAAATTAATTTAAATTGTTTCTATGTATTGTTTTTGTACGTATTTTTTTTCAATCCAGTCCATCATAAGAGACGTAAGATCTTGTGTTTGGAGTTCTTGCCTTTTCAATAATTTTTTTCTCCTTTTTGATCAAATTGTTCGTTTAAACGTATGCAATGAATTTGATTAGTTGAACAACTTAACATACTAATTTACACGAGAAAGGTGACTTGCCTGTTGTTTGAGATAACTGTTAAAGGACTAGTACGATATAAGAAACGAGTAAGTAAATAATCTGTAAAGTAAATTATTTATATTCATTGATATCGGTATTAATAAAGTATAAATAAATTTATTCAAGAAATGAATCTGGCAAGTAAATTACTTTCTAGAAAATCGATCAAGTAAATTTTATACGTTTAAGAGATTAACTTGACGGTTTTGTAAGTTTTGTACCTATGTAAGTACATGTACTGAATACATTCATGCACGATTTGTAACAAAAGTTATAGGAACAAAATTATTTTTTAAGTAAATTTTAATATAGGTACTTTTATATATTCAATAATTTAAACTTTATAGATTATAGTATTTGCCAACACAGTGGTGCCCAAACTTTTTGTCTCGTTGACCACTTGCCATGGTTTTCGGTTTTAGATAGACTCGCTGTACAAATTCAAGAACAACTTCCGAAAATATAATCTGAGAAAAATGCAGGTGGCGAGTAAAAAAAAAATCACCGGTTACCAACTTCTCAACCGTCAGGGGCCGGTATAGACCACTTTGGGAACCACGGTGCTAACAGAAAATCATACTGCCATCTAGTGCACAATAGCCAACTAACATTTGATCGGTAAATCGATTAGTAACTAATTAATTAAGTCATCAGAACCTTTTATATTATATATGTTTGTAATTTACTTGACAAGTTAATTTATCAGTAGAAGAGTTTTATTTGTTCATTTATTTCTTCTTCATGACACTGGTCCTAAGATTAGATATTTACGTAGCAAGTCCAGGAAAAGTAAATCGATTCCTACAGGCTCATACTAGAATTTTTCGAGTTCAGTGTAACAATTTAGAGATACTGTGTGTAGAAATTTTTTTCTACAAAAGTCCAGTGTATAACATTTAACTAAAAGCTGTCTCACCACCTTTGATCTTATTCAGAAATAATATTGTTACAGTTAACTTAGCATTATTTATTCATTTTTAAAAAAAACAATTAGTCAAAGCTGTTTGACTGAATACAAACTAGTGTTGATTTTGTAATAATCATTTGATTCATGGTAAGCTTTTTGATAAATTATAAAAAATTATACCATATTGCCATCAAGTTAATTTCAACTACAATGTATGATCTAATTGTGACTTTATAAAAAAAAAAATTGATATATACCTTTAGCTGTAAGTATTGTTTAATACTTTATAAACTGTTTAATCAAATCATATGGTTAAGCATTTGTTGTGTTTGATGATTATTTTCATTTACTAATGGCCGACAAATATACATAAATAATTGAACCAACATGTTTGAACCAACATATTAACTGATATCATCTTAATAATAATGAAATAACTAAAGACTATAACACACTTATATTTATTTTATTTATAAAATGTTCTTATACATGCGGATACAATATTGTCAAAAAAAGTGTGAACAAATAGAATATGGAAATTTCTAGTAAAGTTTGTCAGTTGTTATCATTTTGAAAGAATAATTTCTCTAACAAGCAAAAATAGTTTGATTTGATAACGTTACAAAATACATTAAATTTTCTAAAATCCAAAAACTTTTAAACCATAGGTTTTGTTATAGATTTGTATATTTCTGACAAAACTGAGATTGTATAGGACAAGGAAAATGCATTCATGTACTAATTTTTTTAATTTCATATGTAAAAATGAAAAGTTTCGCCCTAAGTTGCCCTAAAATCACAATAATATCTAAATTACAATACTTTCTTAACACGCAGACGGTGTGGATGCTGTTTGGTGTCAAGTGAAGTCTATGACCATTGAATTATAAAGAATCATCTTTATAATTCAATGAGTCTGACCAGGGCCGTGGAGAGAAATGACGGGCCCCGGGAATAAAGCATATTTCTTAAAAATTTTTCCCCAAAATAATAAGTGGTGAGCAAAAAAATAACAAAAAAGCTTGTTTTACTTTTTTCCGGGCCCCTCCCGACTGCTAGGGGCCCCCAGCTTCAGCCCCGGCCCCGGGGCTACAACCCCTGCTACCCCACCCTCTCGTCGGGCCTGAATCTGACTAACTGCAATACAACACTGTACTTTACAAAATAGTGTACCAGTTGCAAGCTTCGTCATTATAAGCTAGGATTATCAACGTATTAACGTTAAACTTAAAGTAATTAATTATTGTACCATAATGACGTTATCACTTATAGAAAAATTTTTAAGACATATAAATCGTTATTCTTATTATCTTTTTCAGACTAATTTAGACAATTAAACAGTTTTATTTAAACTGAAGAATACACAGAATAAAAGCCATCTATGTATGATACAATATGTAGGTGTATCCCCATGTCTGCAAAAATTGTTTTGACATTTGTTACCATACTTATCAACGATGGTTGCTATATGAATATATGGAAACGACGACGATCATACTAATTTATCACTTATTATTATAGGAGAGGTTTGTATTTTTTCGAATAAATTTGGGTTTGTCTAACGAAAATTTGTTGCCTAGCAATTTAACGAGAAGAACTGTCAACTAACAAAAACGCGACAGCGAAGCTGAAGCGTTTTTTGGGTTAACAGTTCTTCTCGTTAAATTGCTTTTAGGCAAGAAATTTGAATTGTAGAAAACACAAATTTATTCAGAAAAAATAAAACTCAAATGTAATACGAAAAGACAATTTAACGAATAAATTAAGTTAGTACGTATAATAATTCATAGCATTATTTAATACTTACATTGTTACTATGGTTCTAAAATCAATTAAATTTACCAATAGGAATTTTTGTTTCGTTTTTATCCTGTTTACCTACAGTGAAATGACCAATTAAATGTTTTTGGCTGTAAAAATTTGTCGTAACTTTTTTTCCATGGTAAAAGTGAAAAAACTACAATATTCTTATGGGACTTGATACACATGAGTTAAATTATCACAACAATTGGATAAACATTTTTTCATTCGATAAACAATGATTTTTAATTACTTCAAGTAACTCTCACCTTGGATTTCTATTATCCCAAATGTTAGACTTAATAACAAGCTTAAAGACAACAAAATATACCTAATACAAGGGGGAAAATTGTAGCCACTTATATATATATATATATATATATATATATATATATATATATATATATATATATATATATATATATATAAGATACAGTTTGTCAAAATACTTTTTCTCAATAGTGTATCCATAATGTTTTTTATATTTATTTTTATTTATAGTTTTAAAATCATGTAAAAAAATCATATGTACGCTACAATTCTTCTGCACTTGACTTTACAATTTGTCTTCTACATTTTCTGATTGTGAGATTGCGATACTATCAATCTATTCTTGCAAGAAATTTATAATGTGTTGCACAGATGATGTTGCAAATACTTCAATTAAACAACAACAAAAATTAACGTTTATAAGGTTTATTAAAAATGATTCAGTTTCTCTTTTGCATTCATCAAGATATACAAGTCTTAAAAGTTGCATTCCAGTACTCTCATTAATAATCTAGAGAAATTAGGCAGAAAAGTCCCAATTCGGAAAAATTGTTGGAAAACTGGGTTTTGGCATAAAGATTGATATAGTGCTTTTAAAAGAAGTATCAAGTTCCCATCGAACCAAATACCGCTAGAAATTTTAACGTGGGGTCAAAGGTCACCAAAGACGGCTTTTCGTGAATATTTTATTGACAGTTCACTTTTTAAAAAAAAAATATGGATTGTCGAATTTGTAATTAGGAAATTGCCTATGATTAAAATATAGTAATTTATAGGTATTTGCAACTAGCAAGAGTATCCATTTTAAAGATAATTTGATTTATAGAGTTTTGAACTTTATATTTTTCCGTGAAGCGTGCACTTTTTTCACATTAAAATATTTAAAAATTTAATTCAATCTCTAACCCTATCTTCTTGTTCTTCTCCTGTTATTTTTGTGCTTTCATAGATTTTATATCTTCACGACAATATCACGTATTGCCCGTTTAAACACAATTTATCTTGGCAATTACCTAAAACTGGTAAACTATATAAGCCAGCTTTTCTACAATGATATATTAACCTTTCATCCAATTATAATACCCCTGTCGCAGCATCCTGCATAGCATAATATAGCGAATTTTCGGTTATAAATTTTCAGCAAATTATGGCAAAAAAACGTATCTGATAGAAGAACCCATCCAATGATTTGGAACATTTTCATCAAATTTCGTAAACATAGGATGTTTCGTTCAAATTCCTATCATCTGAGATTGGCTAAAATATGTTTTTAAACTAATAATAAATGATATTACCTAGATAATAACAATTTCTAATGTTATCAAATATATCATAATATGTAAATTTTTGTTATGTGTTCCAAGAAACATACTAAATTGGATTAATGAAGGGATTTGTATCAGTAACCTATAAAGAGTTAATTAATACAATGAGTCTGACCTGAAATTTACGAGACTTGTTTGTTTTAGAACCCAAAGAATATTCGAAACAGCGTACATATAAAAATCTGTTGCCAGTCTGCAGTAGGCTATACTAGGCCTTCTCACAGCTTACAAGGAAAGGCATCCAACTGTATCTCTCAAATACTTTTGAAACTTTGGTGGGTTGTAGATCTTACTAAAAGTAATCACAAGCCATATTTCGTTCGTGCCCATAAGCGGTTTAAGAGGGTGAAATTCACCTCTGAAAATTTGGGTTTTTTTCAATTTTCTTAAATATCTTGGAAATGGTAAGAGCTTTGGTAGGGAAACTATATACATTTGTAAATGGCACTTTAAGATCTTTATTATGATACCAAAATTAAAGTTATAAAATCATTGCGGTTTCATCCCTCACCCCTAATTTTATCAGGTATATTTTGGTAAAAGAGGAGTCTGTTATCTGTAAATAAAAGAATTTTTAATTAATATATTTTACATCACACCAGTTTATTTTATTTTGCATAAATACACCCTTTGCTAATATTAACTTGGGAAAAATTTTAACTTTTTAATTTAATAATGAGCAAAAATATGGTCAAGAAATCTCATATTTTGTAATAAATTGTTACAGGCTTACGATATGCTTTAAAATACATAGTTTAGAAAGAAAAAATACACTGGAATCCCCCCCTCCCTGCTTTACTGATATCAATACAAATCTTATTTATTTATTTACTTATTTATTTATTTTTATGTATCTATACAATTTTCAATATTTTAATCTCTGGGTATCTATGGATTTCGACTCTGGAAACAACTCATCAGAGTATTTTCGGATAATGTAATTCTAAATGAGTATGAGATTGATTTACATCGCCATAACAATATTCTCTAGCTCACAATCAGTTTTCGTCGCCTCGTTTTCAAAATTTGTTCAAATATGGATGGTATAAAAGTGGATATATTGACCAAGGACCAGAAAGATTTGAAAATCCTGTAACATATTGCTTTCTCAAAGAAGAAAGAGAAGCACCAAAGTGTAGTGTATGTGGTAATCACGCTTTTATAAGATGTGCTTGGTGTGGACAATATTTTTGTTTTGAATATTTTTATGAACAATATCATTATTGTGTAGATTACAAACCTTAAAATATTGGAAATTGTATCGATAAATAAAAATCCATGGGGCGGGGGGAAAATCCAGTGTATTTTTTCTTTCTAAACTATGTACTTTAAAGTATATCGTAAGTTTGTAGCAATTCATTACTAAAATACGACATTTTTTGACCATATGATTATTTGACCTCATTATTAAATAAAAAAGTTAAAATTTTTCCCAAATTAATATTAGCAAAGGGTGTATTTATGCAAAAAGAAATAAACTGATGTGATGTAAAATATATTAATTAAAAATTCTTTTATTTTCAGATAACAGCCTCCTCTTTTACCAAAATATACCTGATAAAATTAGGGGTTGGGGTGGGGGGTGAAACCCCAATGATTTTATAACTGTAATTTCGGTATCATAATAAATATCTTAAAGTGCCATTTACAAATATATATAGTTTCCATACCAAAGCTCTTAACATTTCCAAGATATTTAAGAAAATTGAAAAAAACCCAAATTTTCAGGGGTGAATTTCACCCCCTTAGACCGCTTATGGGCACGAACGAAATATGGCTCGTGATTGCTTTTAGTAAGATCTACAATCTACGAAAGTTTCAAAAATTTTTGAGAGATACAGTTGGATACCTTTCCTTGTTAGCTGATCACTAGATCACTAGTTCGGAGGCGGTGAGCAGATGTGCTTCAATTATTACTGATTGTTCGATCATTGTTGGTTACACTGGATGTTGCTTTGTCCACAATATGTGTGCATGTGGCTGTGTTGTGCCGTACGGGCGATCACTCATACAGATGCAGATATCAAAGATATGTATACAAGTACAAACAGTGTGTACCTACATAACGCTGGTATCGCAAGTACAGAGATAGCAATTTGTTTTCTGATATTTTGTGTTACAAGTTACAACCTATAGGTATATCTCGAAAAAAACGTACGTTTACTTTTCCTCCAGTAAATACTTAATATCTTATGATCTGGAAAAATATGAGTTTGGCTTTTAGTATATTTGATAGATTTGAGCATTAGTTTATGGTATTCCATTTTAAAATAACGAAAAAAATTTTACTCTACACTTTTGTAACACGTTTTGTTAATAGGCCGAGTGTCATATGAACCGAAATATATCACAAAATCTTAAAATGGTATCTTAAATCTTAAAATGATGCTGGCTTTAAGTATATGAAGCAATTATTATTGTTATAAATTTATTAACGATTTTTTGTGTAAAATATTTATTTTATTTAAATACTGTAACTTAAATATTTTTAGGGGCGTTTTATTATATCAATTTGTGCAATATTTAAAAAAGCAAATTATAATTTTGTTGTACTAAATTTGCTTCAAGGCCCCGCAAGTCAACTTTACAGCAGGCCCCGCGCTTGTTCGGGTCGACCCTATTCATAAGCACATCCGTAGTATTGAAACTAAAAAATATTTGATAATCTATATTGTTCTATGGTATAATCTATATAAAAGTGACTGTTAATAGAGATATTCATGAAAACAAATTTTTGGTCCCTTTTAACGGCCCGTAAAATTTCTAGTGACACTTGGATTGATATTTCGTATCAATCAAATATATATCAATATCACAGTATCAATACCAAAATCCAGCTTTTTGGGAATCTTTCCAAAGTAAGATGTGTCATCTTTCCAAAGTATGTTAAATTATATTATTGTCCTCTGGAAAATAATATAATTTAAGATACTGCCTTAAGTAGGTACTGGGTTTTGAAAGCATGATATCCAATTTATTTGATATCCATTGAAGAGAATTTTCGCTATCGAAGTTATATAATTATAAAAGCTATTTAAAACTCCAATTTATTTCCATACTAGGAAAAAAAAATCATTATATTTTTTCTTTGTGGTGAAAAACTAAAATTTTCTCATTCGTATGACATCGGGAACAAAAAAGTTATCTCTTGATACTACTTGAAGACTTGTTATAACTATTTTTAGCGCTCTCATATTATTCCCGCGAATAGTTTATCAAAGTAGAAAAAACTTTTCTAGAATGAACGAAGAATATTTAGCTACGGGACATGTATGCAAATTAAAAAAACTGGGATGAATGATAATTAGATATTGACTGATTTAAAAGTTTCCTAACATTTTATTGCATTTTTCTGCTACAGAAAGATAGTTGCTCAAAATACACAGAGAAAAATCAGTACTGGGACCAAATCTGGTTAGATTAAGTGCATCCCTATTTATTATTTTCATCTGAAAAATGTAAAGTATTGGTAAAATTGATGACATACCTTCCCATTGGTAACACTGGGAACAATCAAATAATTGATTGTATATCTCATTTCAGATTCAGAATTGATCATGAGTTTCCTTTAAAAGATTAAATTATTCTTATGTTCGAAACAAATAAATCTTCTATTCTTTTCTAAAAACAAACTGCAAATTTAAAATTTAAATTTAAAATTCAAAGTGACGAAGCATGATTAAATTTAACTGAAATGAACCATAATTTTCTATGTAACCCAATATCAGAGCTTTGAAAATCAGCCAAAATTCTTATCATGTTCCATCATAATGACTTCTAGACCGTCATTTTTGGACCACCCACCAACTAACATAAAATTTCTTTTTAACGAGAAAATATATTCTTTGAAATAGAACTACTAATCTATTGTTGAATTTGACTTAATTTTTGGCATACTCAGGAAGAAATTACCTATCACTTTGCTTTTGGCATTGTTTTAGTTTTTTTTTATCTTATCAATGTTTCCAATTTCAAAAACAAAGTTACGTTTGATGGAAATTTAGCACTAGATTGCTCTATTTTCAAATAACTCTTAAAAATATTCTAATGGAAGATGAATCACATCTTTTTTTATATTGATTATCTTAATTTTCTATTCACATTAGAATAACAAATCCATAAAAAAAATTGGCAAAGGGAACATAGCGAAGTGCCTCACATAAGAAAACAATAAAAACATTATTTCACGATCACTGGAGACCAATAAATGTTCCACACTACCTTTCTACTTAGTTGGTGTTCCCGAAAAAAAAAATATGCACGGCCATAAATAATGATCATACCATACTTACACATTTTTTTTCGTTACGCCAGAATGACAGACACGCCAAGCTCATTCCACCAAACGCGCTGTACATATAAAAATACAATAGTTTTCATAATGTATACATGTCTGTACTAATATAAAGCTAACACAAAGTTACTGTATATGCTTGGGATATTAATATTCTGTATGTAAAGCCCTCATGGATATTAACTTATATGAGATATTAAAACTTCATAACGTCCAAGTTGTTCTTTTGCTGTTGCTTCTTCTTAAGTTGGCTGCTGCCTGCGCTTTTCACCACCCAATTCTGTTCTATATATGTATGTATGTGTTTGTATATAACTTTGCTACGTTATTATATATTCATACATACATTATATGACGTTATTATATAATCGCGAACTCTTCTAATATTGTATTATATATATTTTTGTTTTTCAAAAAATTGTATATCACAATTTTCATCGAAAAATATTATTATTAAAATATCTGAAAATATAACTCTTGGTTTATTCGGTAGAGAAGAAATTTGTAGAGTTTGTTAGGGCAGCGATTATGTTAATATGTTAAAAAATTGAACAGACTTTTTTTGGTTTCTCTATTTTAGAATTTAATGAAAAATTTTTTAACATATATTTAAGGTCTGTAATTTTATGTAACTGACATAACATGTTAGTTTGTAGTAACACAGTATAAACAAAAGATTATTACCATAGGCAGTAGCGAAACGCACTTTCTATCGTTTTTTGATATAAGTACAAACAATTATGTATGTCCTTTTTTACTTATGTGATTGTTTGTGTTTGTACATGTGAGACTGAGGGTTGATAATGATCATGTTAAATTATATATGAACAACTAAAAGCAACTTTCTTCAAAATAAATTGACCAAACGCGAAATTGATGACAGTATTCAACACGAGAATTTAGATCGTCACGACCTATTAGCATCAACCACTGTCGAAATCGAAAATATTAACTGAATTATTATAAAATATTAATAATTATTCATTATTTAACGTATTTTTACATAAGCATTCAAATTATAATAATACTTAAAAATTTGCATCAAATGGCACTCAGAAAAAACATAAATTGAAATTTTGTTTTGAATGATTTAAACAAAATTTAGCAGCACAAGAGTTATCACCAGACATTTTAAGCCACCATAATAATTAAATACATATCAGAAATATCTTACAGATCACAAAACACACTAAAATTACAAGGAAATATCAAAAATAACTGATGACAAGCTTTAAATAAAAAAAATTTAATGACAGTTAAAATTCCACTGCCATCGTTGTTAAAAATTTTAAAAAAGTCAGTGAAACTTAGACAAAATTAAATAATTTACATAATTATCAACAGTAAATTTTCACAAAATAATTTGACCTGCAAATTTATTTTTCTAAATTAAATTTAGTTTAGTGATCATATTTTCACTGTATTAGTATGCATAATGTTATGCATTATTTAGGTACATAACATGGATAATTTTTGAATTCCAAATGATACTCTTACGTCATCTCGTTTCGTAACTGTTTGTGAAACAAACTATTATTTAAACTATTGCAGTACGCCAATGTTTACAAGGTTACCTATATATTTTTTTTAAATTTTGTTAAAACAAAATTACTGTTCAAAAATTTTTTGTGCAAAATAGTAAAAAAATTGTATATATTATATAACTTCTTGTCCCGTTGGGTGCCCCGTTTTGTACCAATTATGGGAGCAAGACGGGGAGAAATGAAATTTTTTGTACTTGTATATTTTATGAAGCTGTCAAACGTTTATTGTACTTATTTGGTTTTATTTGAAACGCTGCTTATCAAAAATAGTCGAAATAATTTAAAAAAAAAAAAATTAATCTCAAAAATTCTGAGTTTATCATAGAAACATAACTACCCCATCTTTCCCCCATCTAACCTTACTGCCTTTTTCTTTGTTATTTTTTTTTTTCAACAACTATCACACATTCAAAGAAACCGTAGTTTTTTGGTATTCTATGATTTAATATCTAGTAACCCTATTAAAATGACAGTTTGAACTTTAGAAACTTAGGAAGTCAGACAAATAACAGTCATTTCTAGCAAATTTTGAACCGTATCATCGAGATCTCTGGACCAAAAAGTATAAAAAATATACTTTTTGGATCGCTATGGAGGTCGCTATTTTAAATAATACCTCACATACATTAATTAGGACATTTTTCTGGACCAAATTGACCTCCCTCTCCCATTTTCGTCGGCTGGCGACGTATGTGCACGTTATAAAGGCCTACATATGACAAATTTCAAATTCCAATGTTACACAGTTTCCATAAAAATGCATAATTTATTGTGACATCTAGCTGAAGATTCTAAAGTGGTTAGTGCATTAGAACATTCTAAAGATTAATGAATGACTTGATACATAAATTACTACAATACGGAATGAAACAATGTCACATCGAAATATAAAATAATTTAATAATATTATGCAATCATGAAATTTTGTTAGTTCGCAGAAAAAAATAATAAACACAGATAAATTTAACTTTTTACATTATTTTCACTTGAAATTCTGTTAGAAAATACTTATATCACAGCCTATTATTTTTTTTCGATTTATATTCTTATCTTACATATATATTTTACAAAATAATATAGACTACGATCTTCTATAAACTTATACACAGGAAAATTTGCTACCCAAATGAATTTCAAACACTATAATGATAATTCTGGAAAAAGAATAGTAATACATTTAATATTGAACAAATAGACTGTCCAAAAATATTCCAAGTTTAAATCAATCAGAAAATTTTGAAATTTTTAACTTCCCATAGGAAATTATTGTAATGGGTTCGATTTTACGAATCGCTAATTTTGACATATCTCCAGGTTTCAAGGCTACTAGAATCCGAATCCATCGTTTTTAGCGTGATGTCTGTGTGTGTATTCGTTAGTTCGTCCGTTCGTTCGTTCATGAACTTTTTTTCGTCTCGCATATCTCAAGAACAAATAATGATATCAACTTCGGACTAATTTCAGTAGATGCTTAATCAAAAAATGAAGACCGGGTAACGTTTTCAGCAAATTCGGATTAGCGGTTGGTTTATTGTGGTAAACAAACGAAATTAACTTTATTAAGATAACAGATTATATGGATTTTTTACCATAAAATTATTATATAATGGCCTAAGAACCTCCCTTGATGTTAAAAACGCCAATATTTTATTACAAAATTGAAAAAAAAAACCAAATAAGAAACTTGAAAAAATTAGTTTTTTGCCAAAATTTATTTTATCTCGCATATCTTGAGAAAAAATTATGTTATCATTTGTTTGATAAGGATGGAGCCCTCACCCTTAGGCACAGAAGGCGAAGCCCCCGGTATGGTGCAAGGGGCAAAGCCTCTATCGGAGGCACAGGGGAGGAGTCGCCTGTGCCAATGAAAAAGGGAATTATTTATGTACAGTAGTCTCTAGTCTTTAAGGACACCCAATAGGAAGTTGACAGTGTGGATAGACCTGTCCCCCCAATTTTTTTATTCAGAAATTGAAGAATAGATAAATTTGCAAATACCCTCAATTCTTGGAAAAGAACCTTAATTTTTTTTTTATTTTATCCCCAAAAGAACCCTTTTGATATCTTTATCAGTTCACAATTTTTTTAAGATAAATTCTACTTTATAATTAATTTCTGTGGAAATATCCGATCCCGACCGTGAATTGTCGAATAACGAAGCTCGGAGTATGCTGAAAAAACACAAACAATATCTTAATGTCAAGATATAAAACAACTTAACTTGCCACACCAATTGAAGTTTTAAAAGTGAAGAAAGTCAAAACGAATGATGAACATTACGATAAAATGAGCATTTCCACAGCATCACATATTATACGGGAGATACGGGGAGAGACCATTTCATGGCGCTGAAGTTGTTATTGTTAAATTGCTATTGTATAACAAAACACTGATGTAATATAAAACTAAACAACCGTCTCCCCTTATCACTCCCACCCACCCTATACCTCGTCCTCCTGCCACATATATTCATTTGTTCCGTCTCGTCATTTATATAAAAAAAAAAAAAAAAAATGAAAAAAGTGATATATAGCTAGTGACGGAGACCATTAGTATGTCCGAAAATATTAATCTCTTTCGTACAACACTGCTACCAACTTTACAGGATGAGAAAAACTATAAAAAAATCAACACATATAGGACTATCATCAAATAGGAATAAGGAAGAAACGGTATACAATATTAAGTTTACAGGAGACAATAGCTGTAAACAGTCAGTTCCCCCGATTGTATTTTTGAAATGATTGTTTCAACGTAAAAAAAGAGAATATTCCCCTTATATATTTTACTCTATTTATGTAGAATATTTTAAATTAAAGAGACTTAATAAGAAATCATCGAAGACGTCAGTGCATTGTGGTTTAAGGTCTAGGCTACCAGGTTTGAGAATAAAACTTACGAAAATAAAAATCACAAAATTAAAGGAGGATCACAACTGCAACTACTCAAAAACTTAATCTGGAACGTTTCGAAATCAATTCCAAACCAATTCCAAAACATATTTAAGATAATCACAGTTTTCACAAAACTTGTCTAAAACCATCTAAAACTAAGTTACAAGTTGGTTGAGTAAGTTGGAGCACGTAAGGTTAACTTTGTTGCGCTGGACTTGCTGAAATTTGTAAAACTACAGACATGAGAAATAAAAGTGCACTCGAACACATTTTAAAAAAATGCTAGATTATTAAAATTGAAGATTTAGGGATAAAATTTATAACTTTGAGAACTAAGATGAAAAGAGTGACCCTAAAAACCTTTGTTTTTCACCCCTTTTGGGAGCCTCATTAATTTTATTTAAAAGTAGTCCAAATGATAGTTTATGGCAATGGGTACTTTAAAGTAAGCGAAATTTCAAGGTGAGAGTGGTCCTTGTTTTTGAGATATGACAAGTTAAATTGGTTATTTGATTTACCCCCGCCAAGACGAAACAGACATTTTCGGTGACGTCTTGTGTTAAGAAAAAAAGCTAAAAAAAATAAAGAGTAAAAAAAATGTTGAAAGAAAAATAGCAAAATAAGAAAAAAATAAAGAAAAACATAAACTTCTTCCCGAATTATTATTTAGTACCGTGATATGGTGAAGAAACTTACATATTATATATTATTGACATACATTTCGGTAATATAACCAAACCAAATCTTAGAAACATACATTTATTTTTTAATTTACAGGCCGTCGTATTCAAGGCTGGGAATATCTACGAAGATTTATTAAACCTCCAATATAAAAATACCGATTTATGGAATATTTAATAAAACTATACCCAACTTGAAATTTTGCTTATTTTATTTAAACCACTTTTAAGTGGAATTCAAGAGGTTTCCAGATGGAGCGAAATTTTGAGTCATCGTTTAAATGCCAAGTTTATATTATAAACGCTATCAAAAGTAGACTTTAAAATCACCTATATATAAATTTATGTATATGAAAAGTGAATAATGATTGAACGTTGTAGTCTAAAAGCGTTGAAAGTGTCGGAGATTTTATTAAAAATTCATGACGAACGTTCTTTAACGATAAAATAAAATAAAACAATCATTTGTTACAAAAAGAAAAAAATCAATAAAAGGGAACGATTTATACAAAAATAGATAAAAAAAATAAAAAATTAATAATTTTCAAACAAATAAGTATCTAAAAAACAACACATTTTAATAAAATTTCTAATTAAAAGATACTAAATTTACAACTATATATATTCAAATATCCACATCCGACACAACATATTTGTATAAACAATTGCCTACATACATCCGTTGATGTAACAAACGCAGAATATCAGAACAACGGAAAAAAAATATGACAAATTGTCTATTTTTTCTAATTTATTCGAACTTCCAACACTACAACAGCAAAAAACGAGCAAAAAAATATAATAATAAAAAAATATTATCAATTTTTTTTTTGTTACATAATATATACACACACATGCATACATACACATATGAAGACATACCGCTGTGAACACGATTACATTTTCCATCTCCGTCTATGTTCGTATTTCTATTTCATTTCATTTCGGTTCGGATATTTTTATAATAATAATACATTTCTGTAATATATAAAATACATTTCGATTTTAATCCTTCAGGGATATGCAAATATATAAATTCATATATAGATATATTATAGTTACTAACATACAAATATATCCATATATTTGATAGGGGAGCGTTGTGTACAGTTTAAAATGAGCGCATATTATGGTGGAAACGCTGGTTAATTATACTAATCATTAAATCACCTAAACTTGCTTAATCACTTAAATTTTTCGTCAGTTTTTTGTTATTAGATCTTTAACATTTCCACCATTTCTGCAATCACGTATCCAATGAATTAGAGAACATTTTCGATAAGTAACATCTAAAATTATATTATAATTTTGATATACATTTATATAACTTTGATTTACTACAACTGCTTCAAAGTTCAGTTAAAATCCATATGGTAAAGTGTAAAAATCCAAAAAAAGTGCTATGTGCCCAAATTTGTAGAAATTTAATTGTAGCAAATATATAAACTTTTAACTTTATGGACTCCTAGGAACGTTATAAGATGTTAAATATTTTTCTCTACAACTATATATGGTACAATGCGTATTAACCTAACAAATAAGGGAAGTGCTGTGAAGGAAAACAAATTTTTTTCTCGAGTTTTTTACACTTATTCGTTTAAGAAAATAGTGAAAGCTTCAGTTGAATATTTACGATTTATATTTACATGGTAATCTGAATTTATAAAAAGTTATACCTTCATAACATCATTATTATTAGTGCTGGTGGGGGCACTGGGAGTGTTAAGAAAACTTTTTACATTTTTCTATTCAGTTACATAACAAAATATATAATATTTAACAAACAGTGGAAGCGCAGTGTATAACGTTATACACAGCGCTTCCATGGCTTAAAATATTTTTTTAAGATTTTTCTTAAAATTTTCATTTTACAAAATTTTTGTCAGCGTGGTCAAAAAACACCTAATTTACACCTAATTCTCCATAGATGAAATTACCGAAAACACTCTTTTTTACCTATGGGATGCCTAGCCGTCCCTTTTGTTTTTCACGTTTTCTCGAAAACGGTAAGAACACCTAATTTTTTATTAGCACACCTAATTTACACCTAAAATACACCTATTTTTTATCTAGTAGTTATTTGGGATTTTGCAAATTTATTTTTTTGGGACGGCTAGCTTTATGGAGGTTGGAATCGTTATTACATATGTACAATTTGAATCATATTTAAGTAATTTTTTTTAATTTTTATAATTTAAAATTATTCGGAATTGTAAAAAATAATATATACACCACAGGACTAAAGTGTTTTTTCTATCCCTCGTATGATTTGTTGCCCTCGGGCGTCTACAGGCCCTCTGGCAACAAACTTCACACTCGGGATTAAAAACTCACACTTCAGTCCCTTGGTGTATAACATACTATTTTGTCCTTCGTTTGCTTCGCGTAAATTTGTAATATTTTTTTCTGGGAAGTGCCCTATGTCTGTTAGATGTCTGGCAAAAGTGGAATCTGATCAATGTGCAAACTATTACAATGACAGAGGACAGAAGTACTATTCGTATCTCTATACTATTGAAACCAGTGTAACCACAAAGGATAGAAAATATCCCAGCAATATGTTATATATGTGCACTCGGTTTAGTGTGTGTTAGTGCGAAGTATGTTGTGTGTATTAGTGAGGTAACCTATCTTGCGTACGTATATACATAATACTACACACGTATGTATGTGGTACGTATACCCTGTTAATACGATGGTGACAATATGACTATACAATGACAACAATTGAAACACACGAAACACACTCATCGAGTGCTACCGAATCAATGACTCCTAAGTAGCCTAATGTGCCAAGAAATGCCCATGAGTGATTACAGAAAAGAGATAATTGTATTCCTTCTAGTGTTCTATGATTACAATCATGAAAATTTAGTTCATAGATCCGCCATTATTTAAATAGATATTTTTGTTTTATTTCATCGACATTTGCAAGTTCATAAAAATTTGAAGAAAATTTTAAGGGACCATCCCCTGCCTATGTCACATTTTTTTAAATTTTCCCGTAATTTCTCCTGCCTACTGACATCACGCTGTGATATATACTCAATTGAATTGACAAAACACTTAAATATACACTGAATTGACAAAATAATATAAGAATTAAAGGAAAGCATTTTTTTAAAATTAGGTTTAAACTGAGATTAAATACTTAACTCTAATTATAATGGTGGAATCAGAACCCTAGCAATCCCGTCACCTACTCTTGTCATATTTGGCCACAATTTTTTATATACCTTCCTCTCTGTTAGCCCATGACGTGATATATGTGTATGAAAGTAAGCACCTATTATTTATACTGACCACTTAAAGTTAAAACAACCTCTATCAATATTTTCCCCAACAATAATAGCCTACCCGACTCTCCCCTACATACGTATTTGAATATACTTTTGCTATGGTAGGTACACATATCTGTCTTTATGAGGCAAAAAAACCAAACCTAATATTACTAGGAGCCAGCAGCCTCACTCTGCACTGTATACCAACAATTTTTCATATGTTGGTGAAAAAAAAAACCGAAAAAGTCTAAATAAATATATTTATATATACACATGCGCCCCGGCCACTCGGCTAGCGACTCACCAGCAAGCTGACATCAGCCTGTATACCTTTATAAAAATATTACATGATTATTATAAAAGTATTTACGAATACCCATCGAATGAAAACCATTTCCATAGGTTTGTTTTTTTCTTTTTTTTTGCTCCAGTACTGTGTCCATATGTACAAACGTGCAGTTTTCAAACAAATTGAAAATATTCATTTAGTTAATATGACTTTTTTCTCCGTGGAGTAATTCAATATTAGTATTTATCTAAATTGTAACATCAAAAAGATAAAAATGTATTTTTTTACAAATATCAAAATTAAATACCTATTTCAGATTCAGTTAATAGAAAACTATCCAACACTTTTTGTGTAAAATTAAAATTATTTCATATTATGGTGGAAGCGCAGATGAACATATTTTTCATTCAAGACACATCGCTTAAAAATAATATCTAAAAGTAAGGTGTCTGGCATAGATAGATTTATGCGGCCTTATGTATTTTTATGTGTGACTTTTTCGAGTAAAATAGGTACATAATGTGAATAAATGCAAGGAAAGTAAGAAATTTAAACATTAATTTGCTATAATTTATCGATAAAATTACTTATTAATGGTTTTTAAGCATTTAATCAGTACCTACATTGCATAAGAATATAAGTCATTGCATCAATAAATTTTTTTCAGATGTATTTATCGCAATTTTTACATTATAAAAATGAAATAAAAATTCAATATTCTCGTGTGTATTAATGCTTTATCTTGTCCAGAAAAGCAACTTCTAAGAAAACAGTGAGGTTTTGATGGTTTTGAGTTATGTATTTTTTATGAAACTCTTTATGCGGTCCCGATCCATCGCATGAAAATTCTTTTACAATCTGGCGCGAACTACTTTTTATATAGCTATTTATGAAGTTTCGGAACTTTTTGTGCGACTTTTTATGCGGTCCCTATCGACCGTACAAAAAAATTTTCAGCTGTAATAAATAATAGGATTGTAATAAATGATAGCAGCCTGTTTTAATAATGAATTTCTCATTATTAGTTGTTATAAAACTATACATGGAGAGAAAAAATATCCAATATTTAGTGTGTAGCATGCTAAAGTGATCACAGACCAAATATTCTAAAATTATTGTTGACTTATCGTCCTTAATCTCATAAAATTTACAATGAAATGGGAGAAACATTACTAAGAAAAATATATTAAAATATTAAATGCTCTGTAGATGTGTTCCCTATTGTACTCTGTGTTTAGTGTTAAAGTCAAATTTATATATAAAGAAAATGATTAATTTCAAAAATAGGGGAAGTGTGCCTAATATCGCACCCATTTTGAAAACTGAAATTTTCTCTAGTATTTTTACTTTTTAATTAGCTCCACTTGTACTTCTATTTAGTTCTTTTAATGCTCTTGAAGTACCAAATAGTTGGCAATTGATTAAACATATATATACTATATCTTTTTGTAACTAATGAAAAAAACTGGTTTTGACCGCTTCATGAAATGTCGTCTCAATATCGCCCACCAATTGTAGTCAAAATATCGCCCTGTACGATATTAGGCTATTATTTCTGTCACAATGTTAGACATGGTTTATGAACAAAAAAAAACACATTTAGTACAAAATAATATTGCTTATTCTTAAGTAGAACAAAATTTCATAGAATTACATTAATATATGTTTAATCATAAGTAAATTAGACTTAAAATTTTATAGTTATACTTAATATTACGTTCTTAATTAATAAAGGTTCTGTAATCTTCCGTTCCGGACATTGTTTGTGAAACCAAATGCGGCACTTTGTACAAAAGATCTACTTCTCGTCCTTTTGTCTATTAAATACGACTAATCACAATAGGGACATTCACAGTCATTCTCGCTGTCGTCTTCATCTGTTGAAACTGTAAAAGAGTCCGCTACATCGTCGTCACTTGTACTAGAACTAGATCCAAAAGAGCTAAACACATCGAAAAGTGAAACAAAATTTGGAAAGACTTTTATGCTCTATAACGTTTATAAAAAATACAAAAACGATTTAAGGCAAAAGAAGCGAGATATTTCCACAAAACGATCTTTGATCTTCAATATCTAAGGACGCTCACACGTGATCTTATGAGACTTTTAAGAGAACATTTAGTATGCCAAAATAAAGGTGTATAAGAAAATCCAGCTTATTCCGTTTCATTCCGAGGTTGACCCCTTTTTTAATTTAAATGATTGGGCTACCGTGCCTAATATCGTACAGTGCGATATTATGATTACTGTAAGTGGGCGATATTTGGCATATTGTGAGAAATAAATATGGCGGATTTTTCAGCTTGAAATATGTCATAAACTAATATTATAATTATAAAAATACAAATTATACAGTACAGAGAAGTTATTGTTGTAATTAACAAATAAATATCACTTACCTTTCATCATATAATTAGATGCATAAGTAACACCTCCAAAATATTTGAAATCAAAAAAATTAAAAAAAGTTTTACAAAAAATACAAAAGTTACCAGTTTTGTTCAACACTTGGTCTCATCTAATGGCTACCAGAGGGCAAAGAGTTAGACTGATTGTCACCAGGATATAACACTTAAGAACGGCAATATGGTGGTGTGCGATATTAAGAAGATGTACGATATTAGGTAAACTTCCCCTAATGTTTTGTCACATATAAAAGATATTATAATTTCTATTATCCATTTTCAATATATTAGATAGTAGATCTTGTGAGAGATATGCTATATTACGAGTTTGTCTAGAATATAAATTTATGAGAATGACTCATTTGTAGTTGTCGTTGGTTTTTCTATAAGTGATTAGTAGCAAGTTGAACACTTTAAAGTAATAAGTAGAACTGGAAAAAATATGACAATGTTGATAGGTGTGTTAAGAAATAAAGACAATTAGCCTGAAATAAATTTTTATTACAGGTAATTATTATGTATTTGTATAGTATGGTCTGTGCAACTAATCACTTAACACTAAACACATTTAACAGTCAGTATGAACCCGGTCTAACTTTTTTGATAATTAATGACGAATACATTTTCGCTCCATTCAGGCTGTAAGTGACACGTATAATTATTTAATATTACTAGTTGAATATTTTTGTTTCAAATACATTTTAAAAGTCTCTGTTCCTAATTTTCAACTAAACTTTTTTGCGTTTCTACAGTGCTTTGAAATTTTTAAAAATATTATAGTAAATGTTAATATATTCCCTTTAATTTCATTTCTTTCATTATTTCCACCTGTAAAAAAAAGAAGTCCCAATCGGTGGTCTATGTTTTTAATGTTATGTTCCGATAAATCGTGAACATTATAAAAATCCATTGGACCAAATTAAACCACCTTAATTACAATAAGTCATACGTTATCACCTATATTTGTCAATAATTTATTGGTCAACTTTAATAAGACAGTGAAAGGTTAAACGATAACTCGTCGCGGGGTCGTTATGTGTTTGTTTAAAAAAAAAAAAAAATGAAATACGCGTTCCTCAGTATTGTCGTCTTGTAGCTTGCTGGTGCTCGTAGTTAAGCAAGTTAAGCGAGTTAAGTTGTGGTGAAGCTGTTTTTATTATTACATATTCACAATATCGAATGTAATATCGAAAAATATCTATGCATTGTTCACATGTCATAATAATTTTTGTCTCCACATGGAGTTGGAGTTTCAATGTTGAATTATTGGTAAAGGTAATATAGGGATATATTCTCGGATATACGATTATATAGGGTACTGCGGAAGAACTTCTTTTTCCCGATTTTCAGTGTTTTATTCACTTATGTCAGTAAAATTATATGTTTTAATTTAGCACAAATAAAAACTATGTATACATATTTGCTAAATTTGGTTAAAAGTGGAAACACTAGAAACACTGGAAAAACAGTATTTTAAGTTCAATAATGTCATTTGATAAGCATTTTGCTAAACTACATTTAATTTTTAACTAGGTGTACCATAATAATATTCGTTTTTTGTTTGCATGTTTATTTTTTTTTTATAATTGCATATCTTTTTGCTAATTTAAAAAAAAAAAATTGAAGCAACCAAACAAAGTAAAATCTTAAAATTTATTTCTCGTAAGAAAATAGTGAAAATTTGTCCTTTTTTTACTTAAATTTTTGTTAAAATTTAAGCACTAGTTATTGATTAAAGTACATATTCTTAATAAATTCTTACTTTCTCCGCAACAAAAATTTCAGAAAATTCTCTCGTATCTCTCGTAAAAGAGCGACAATTTCGATCAATACCGGTTGTAAGCAGCTGTTCGAACATATCTGAATTGTTGAAATATAGTTTTCGTTGTCGAAAATTATCGACAACAAATATTTGATGATATTAACAATATTTTTGTAAAAGTAATATTATTTTAAAGATATTTTCGTTATTGTTAATTTTTCATTATTCAGTAGTAATCCGTAATCGATAATTTTCAATAATAAAAACTAAAATTTTAGCACTCGCAATACGCCAGGAATACCTTCTTGCATCCTTTGTTTTTGCTCTGCTCTAAAATTTGTGAAATGACGATTATCAAGTGTTTTTCCTATACCCTTCATATGAAATACATGTGTACATGTTCATTTGGTGATATTATTTTATAAATCTACACATCAACAGAAATGTTTCTGTAAAACATTTGCCGCAAAATATATATACTTCTGTTACTATTTGTTTAAAACAAAAATGGGATATTGGAACAGTAAAAAAAACAGCTAGTAGGATAGTAGGTCACTATCGAAACTGGAAGACTAGGAATTTTGACAGCAACATTTGATTATATAGTCCCAAATTATTAAATTCACCTTAAATAAAGTAATACTTACTTATGAAACTCAAAACTTTAATCTCTGTCATGTTATTAACTTTTTCAGACTAATGCCGTAATTTTTTTTTTTTTAATAAGGAATTTGAGTCTAGTACTTGTTGCTGGTTTTTATTGCCAGTCTTTACATTTTTGATAAAATTAAGGTTTTGGATTTCATGATGAAGTGAACAGTGAACTTAAAACAAATATTCTTTTACTTCAAATATAACTAATTTAATTAAATATAACAATTTTCAATTTCAAATATTATCGAGTGCTTGTGAAACATTACCACGTATGACGAACTTTTGTTCGCATTTAAATATACGCAGTATTCATATATTCACTTATCGTTCAGCTAAACTGAAACTTTTAAGCACTCCATTTCTTTGGTTAGTATGACCAAAATCCAAATGTAAATTAAAAATTGCAAAGTGATTGGAAAAATTGTCAAACTGGATCGGCTGGGAATCGAACCCAGGATCTTCCGGTGACTAGCCAGGTATCTTCGCCAGTAGACCAACGATCCTCTGTTCGATAGCCCCCCCAATTCAACAATATATAACAATATTACTCCAAAAACCAAAATTTTTGTGGCTAAAGGTATATATTCACTGCGTAAATTTAATTTTATAAAAAACACATATCAACACGATAGAACTTTTTATATAATATGCAATATAAATATTTTAAAGAACGATAGATTAGTATAGATGCATATGTTTCGTGTGACAATAACAAAATATACAATTTATATTTAAAAATATAAACGTTTGACAAAGATAACAAATGAAATATAATAAGAATAACCTATAACCACAATTTATTATATTGTTTATACCGTAAATTTACTGAAAATCCAAGCGTTGTAACTCAAACAATTTTAAGAAAATACGATAAAATTCAATCTGAAGCTCAATATTTCCACCTTCCAATACCGGAAAATGGGACAAGGAATTAAGAAAAGAATGCTGCTGTAGATTAATTAATACCTACAACATGTATATTATGTCAGTTAGACAACTATTTCACAGAATTCGACCAATTTCTTCAATTAAGAAGAAACCTAACACTGTAATGCCTTTTTATAAAAGTATGTACATACAAATCTAAAAAAAAATTTAAAATATAATATAATAAAAAAGTCGTCAAGTGCGTGTTTGATACGCATTAAATATAGGTCCTCAGTGATTACTGTTTCTCAATTTTCAGGATAAAGTATATAAAGCATTTAAGTACTTTTTTACGTTTTATTAAAGAAAAAGGTGAATATGTTTGACCATAGACATTAGAAATGAAAGGACCAGTAATTTATATTACGTACGAAAGATAATACGCACACGTTAAAAAGAGACAAATATTATAAATAGCATGTAAAATGCCAATATATATTTCTTTTTCTAGGATACCCCAAACTTTAAAATTAAAACTGAAGCATAGTCAGCCATGTTTGCATTAAAAAATTTGAAAAAATAATGTAAAAATTGTTACTATTTTCACTTTTTAAATTGTGTTTTTTGTTATATTTTTTTAAAGAAAATATTATGGCAACAAATTTTGCAACTACAAAATATCAAATCAAAAGATAGAAACTTATTTTCTAATTCAACAAAAATTGTAAAATAAATTTTTTAAACACTTTTTTATTAAAATAATGATAATGATAATGATAATAATAATACGTTGAACTCTATTTAATAAATATAATTAAACTCAATTTAAATAAAAAATAATAACAAATATTATGTTTTTTAATAATAACGAAAAATAATAAATTGCATTAAAATCAACAATGTATAACAATTACAAGAATCGATTCAAAACCTGTAATATAACATGTGTAGGTAAATTAATAATACTTTAAGATAAGCCTACAATATGACGATACATGACCGTCTATGACTAAGGCGAATACGTTGTGTGGACACACACACATACTTAAGAAGCAGTGTACGTGAGTAAACGAGGTATGGCCTCTCCCCTCGCTTAATGTCGCTGTCGCACTTCTTGGAGTGTGCGACAAGTGGATTTTTGCTGTATGCGCTACTGATGTTTCAAAAATAGCAAGAATTTTAACGAAATTATAATAAGTCCGAAGATTGACGAATGTCTTCGGACCTATAAAAAATGCATAACAATTTTATCAATATTATCTTCACAGTAAATAAATATATTTATATCCTAACACTTCTTTATCACATTTACAATTTTTGCGAAATCTCTCATTTTCGTGTAAGTATCAACTTACATGTTCTTAGTTTAACCCTTTGCACTCGATAGGCACCACCTCGGCGACACAATAAATACCCTTTGCACTCGAAAGGCGCCATCCTATTCTTTACTTCAAATATCACACTAAGGAAAAAAATTTAATATTAAAATATAATGTTTGTAATATGCAAATAAAAGTAAAATATGTAAGTAAACTGCTTTTGTTTAAAATACTTATCTTTGATGTGTTACAAATTTTTATTAAAACTACTGTCGAGTAGCTGAGTACCCATACTAAAAAATTGTTCGAGTGCAAAGGGTTAATTTAGAAAGTTGCTGAATATATTTCAGAAACTAACAAAAAACACATATTCTCGGCAAAAAAATAATAGTATGACATTATTTTAAGATCAAAAAGTTTTAGTAAATATGTTTATACATATACTTGGAAAATGTATATTTATCCTTACTTTTTACTTCATCAATTTTTATTTTCAACAATACCAACATATGTATATTTAACAGTTCCAAAATACTAAATTAAAATTGATAATGAAAATGGCTGATAGCGAGAACATGCCATTGTATACGCATCGTATGCAGTATACCGTATCCTTAATTTTCTTATGTTCCTGTTTGTTTCTTTTTACTATATAGTTGTGTATTTGCGCAGTCACCTCCAGCAACTGAGTAAGAAAATATGTAAAACTGATGTACATAAAGAGGACAAGAAAGATTGACATTAGTCAAATATTATACGTTTTGTTAAAACGTAAAATTAGTTAATTTTATCAAAATATTATATACCTACCTATGATTTTATGAGAAAAATAAAACATTAAATTTCTAAGCTTTTAAAATATATTTTAAATTTTTTTTATATTGCTTTATTTTTCAGTGTACCGAATTTAACTTGAACACCTTGTATCACGTATAATCGTGTTGAAACGTAAAACAAATTTTTTCTTTTATTCTGTTTTTAATGCCAGTGGCTATATTGTAATTTTTTTGGCGCGTATATTTTAAATAAACACTCAGTTAGTGGTACGCTAAATGCGCTATATGCTCATATAGCATGCAGATTTAGTACAGATATATACTTGCATATTTTAATTTTTGATGATAATGTCCAAAGAGATATCCAATAACCTTAATTTTGTGAAAACATTTTTTTCGAGTTTTAAAAAGTTATGGAGTAGAATTGAAATTTTACAATAAACTTAGAACTCCAAGTATAAGATTATACGGCAATTCTATACTAATCACTTCAAGGAAATCGAACTGAATTAGAACATAAGTTATATATTATATGCTACAAAGTCTGGAATTCTGTAAAAATACAAAAAAAATCCGAGATGAATATGCTGTTTGGATCATCTTTTGGCCTACGCAGTGAAAGCCGCTAATAAATGCAATGAAATAATACAAAAAAAAAATTTGATCATCTCAAAAAAATTACTACAATAAAGTTCGTCATAGTTTATCATTTCGGGAAACTATAACATGCGTATTTATTATGAATGTGAAAAACTAAATAAAATACGCTACCAATGGGGTGTGATACACAGCTTCCTCGTATTCATAAAAGTACCTTGTAAATATCTTTGTATAATTTAATATAGGTACACTACTACAAAAAATTTAAAAAAAAAAATTGTTAACTTTTTAATGATTTTTGAAGGGCTGTATTTACGTGAAAAATGGTCGTATCAAGATGATGGAATAAGCATTTTGAAGCTTTAAGATTTTAGTTTTGAGGTCTGTCGTCCAAAAAATTTTAGGACTGACAGTTATTGAGTAATTCTAAGGAATAACACAAAACTTGAAAATTGAAAATTTTTTGCTCTTTCTTTTCCAGTCTACAGGCTTGAAAAATTTTTTTACAGTAAAGCCATGGTATTAACCTGATAGACTGTTTATTCAGCTTCAATTTCCTTTTAAAATTTTTCTCTACGTTGAATTGTTCCAAAGATATCCAACCTTGAATGCAAAAGGATCCTTTTTGCTTTAACCAGCGATATCTCAGTAACCAGTGATCGGAGAGAAAATTGAAGAACAGTTTTGGAATCCGGAATAAATTTCCTACAAGACTCTGCTTTGTACTTTAGCAAAAAAATAATTTTTCATCTTTAATTTTAACCTGAAGAATGTTAAAAAAGGGACTCTTTTCCTTGTTGCGAAAAATTGTCCGCACCCTTGCGAGTATTGATGGGGAATTTAGTATTTGTACGAATTTTTATACACCACTGTAACCGCAGTAACGCTGCAAATCGACAGATCGATCTATCGAATGGTTTTCTTAAACCGCTTGTTCTAAATGTCAGAAAAAAAATTAAAGGAGCAAAATTGAATGAAAAATTCAATATTTTTTTTTTAACTTTTCTCACACTTCGGCATCTTTTATCCATTAAATTTGAAAATTTAATGGATAAAAAATGCCGAACTGTGAAAAAAGTTGAAAAGAAAATTGAATTTTTCATTCAATTTTGTTCATTCAATTTTGCTCCTTTAATTAACCTTAGCGGATCGCTGTGAGTTATATTATATTTAGTTCGCCAAGGTCCTTGGAACTCAGAAACACTAAAAACAAACTACCAAACCAGTTTTGAAAAATCTTTCACTGCTAGAGAGCTAAACTATTTTAGATGAATGTTAAGTCATGTTAACCCTTTCCAATCCATTTCTTAACTAGCATGTTGCCACAAGGTCCGAATTAAATCTAAGTAATTAAAGCTAAGAATGAAACTATTTAACATTAACCATTTTTATGATGACCCAGCAGTATTTTGTCTCAAAATATTCACATAAAATTGACTTGAAAGAAAATGATGTCGAACTGGTTCCGATAGATGATAGGAAGACGAAAAAGACAATGTCGGAAGACATCCGACACATAATTGGAAGGGGTTAAATGAGGTCTCCAAGACCCTAGTGAGCCGTAATAAGTTACATGAGGTTCGCCAGTGTCCTTGGGACTCTAAAGCGGCATAAACTACCCAACCAATTTTGAAAATTATTTTAGCTATCTATGTTAGATAGCTAAACTATTTTAGATGGATATCGGTTAATTTATATGAGGTTGCGCCAGGGTTCTAATGACCCAAAAGCGATAAAGAAAATTATATAACCGATTTTGAAATTTTTTCATTGTTAAAAAGCTAAAATATTTTAGATAAATATTCAGTATAAGCTATCTTACATGAAGTCTACTTGGATCTATGAAATCCTAAAATACCAAAATTAAACTATCCAACCGATTTTAGAAGTTTTTTAATTATTATAATTATTATTATTATTATAAATTTAATTATTATAAATTTAATTAATATAATAAACATATTTTTACATATAATAAACAGATAAATTAGATATAGATAATGTGCAACAATATTTTATTATTTTATATAAAATTAACTATGGGCTACAGCTAGGGACTAGGGGGCGTTGAAATTCCTGTTCTATACTAAAGGGGGTTGTGGTACAGAAAAGGTTGGGAATCTATGTTTAAGATGGACGGGGACTACGTTACATCAGTTCCGCTAGGGTCTTATGGCGCCGAACCCACCTAAAATAAACTAGCGAACCGATTTTGAAAATTTTTTCACCGTTAGAAAATTAAACTATTTTAAGTGGATATTGGTTATATTATATGAGATCCATCACGGTTCTGGGGATCTAAAAGCGCCAAAGATTAACTACTCAACCGGTTTTGATAATTTTTTCACTTTTAGAGAGGCATTGTCACTATTAAATGGATACAGGTTGTTATATCAAACCCGTCAGTGTTCAATCTTTGGAAATTCGCTATGTTATGCAGATGATGCGACAGGGGGTATTTATTCTATTTATTCTATTCTAGCCACTAGAATAGGTACTCATGGTCACTTTTTCAGTTTCGAAGCATTTTTTAAGAGTACATAAATCTATATACATATGTAGCTATACTAGGTATATATAAATTATTATACAATTTGAGTTTTTTGAGAGTTGCCATTTCTATTACAACCAAATTTTAATGATAGAAATGGAACTGGAAAAGATTCTTTTCGTGGATATAATGGAAATGTAAGCAAGAAAAACACTATGGATTAAAGTAACCTCAAGTACATATGCATATTTTCACCGCCTAACTGATAAAATTTAAAAATTATACTTGCGTAAAAAAAATTTTTTGCTCATTTATGTTGTTAATTAATGCATTAGATCAGTTTTACCGAAAAATTAATATATAGTCTCATTTAAAAATCTATAAGTTTGTATCATAGCTCGAAAACCATAAGAGCTATAAAGCTCCTATCTATGGCAATCGGTTGCCATAGTCATGGCAAACTACAACTCTTATTTGAACAATTTTGCGATTAAATCAACGGTTTGGCTGTAATAAAAATGGCAACTCTCGAAAAACTCACACAGTATTATGTACTTTATGAGATTAACAGCATAATTCAACGGATTACTTCTTGACTGAAGTAAATGCTGCAAAAATTTAATAAAAATAGATTTTTTGAAATAATCACAAGAGATCACCAACAACAAAGGAATTTCAAGATGGATTGTGTATTTGTGTTAATAAAAGTAAATAATGTTGCTAATGTTGCCTTATATTATTGATTTAACAGGACAGATTTGTTCAAATCAGCCTATTTAGTCATTCAAAATGATACAGTTTGAGGATCCTTGTTGAAATTATTAATTTCCAAAGCTTTCCGTTAATCCTTTTACATAACCTTTGCTGATTAATTATTTATTAAAATAACAAATTTATCAAATCTATCAATGTCCACTCTTTTGTTTACATAACAAGTGAACTAACTGGTCCGTATATAGTTTGTTAAACAGAGTCAACTTTACAATGTAAGCAAACACTGACCAATGGGTGGCTTTACGACGCCAGTCACGATTATGATTAATGAATTATAATTTATTTTGGCTTTCGGTAAGAATATAGTTTAAGTTACGGATAAACAAAGTATACTAAACGGTTCAAGCCTGTTAGTAATAATATGTTGTTTACAATAGTGAAAATTCTGTTAATTGGCCTGTTTATATAGGTACATACTTGGAATTATTTTTGTGAAAATAACGGTGAGTTCTTAATTTATATTTATTAATAATAATAGTGGAATACAAGTTATAAAATGTTATATTAATATAATTTAATATTTTTATTTGAAAATATTAATAACAAAATGACTATTAACACCTTATATTTTCTTGATCCGATACAGGTATTATTAAAAATATCCGTATCTAATATTTATTTAAATATCAAGTACAAATATAGGTTTTTTTCATTTTTTTAATTAAATTTTAATGCTATTAATAATCTTGTAATAATGCGACTTTTACATGCAACTCATAAATATTTTATAATTTAATATTATAATCAATACAGTGAAATATCGTCTGAAAGTTTCTATCTGCTAATTCTAACAGTAAAACTGCACTAAAATATGTTGTAGTCGTTTGAAGTTTTAAAGGTAATTTTACTCTTTTAATTTTTATTTATCAAAAAAATAATTAACAACAGGTAAGGAAATTGTTAAAAATTGGTGCTTGAAGTCAGGCGTCGGCAAACTATGGCCCGTGGTCTTTTTTTGTTCCGGCTAACAAATGAATATACGTATTTAGAATGAACACTTTTACTATTACCATGGGTCAGTATGTTTACTTCAGTTAAAAGAAACAGATTTAACCCAAAATGATGATACTGCTTATCAAAATAATTTGTACCAGAATTTACATTTGTCTGGAAAATTAATATATCTGTAATATGAAAGAACATTTTCCAAAATACAAAACTGTAATTAAACGTCGTAGTTATTTCAAAATAATTTTTATGATAGGAATTAACAACCCCGAGCTCCAGTAACGTAGAAATACTATATCAAGCAATTATGTTCATCGCATTAGTACAAAATTTAACTTGGTCGTTCAGTAGGATTATATCTATATAATATCGATCGATGAGAAATATTATTTACTTATAAAAATTTGAACGAATTTTTTGTTATTCTGTGAGTAGAATTAACCATATAAATACCTTCGAGTTTACACCTGCCCTGCTAACCTAAGTTTTACCAAATGGCGCTTTTCAAAAAAAAAAAAAAAAACCTCCAACTCTAAATTAAAGCAATAAAAGCCCTGCACAGTAAAAAAATTTGTGTTAAAATCATAGAACACTAGAAGCAAATTAATATCAAAATACCCCTGTCGCAGCACCTGCATAACATAGCGAATTTTCAAAGATAGAACACTGACGGATCTCATATAACAACTTGTATCCATCTAAAATAGTTTAACTATAACAGTGATAAGATTTTCGAAATCGGTTGAGTAGTCAATTTTTACTTTTGAGTCCCCAGGACCCTGGCAGATCACATATAGTATAGCACATATGCATTTAAATAAGTTTAACCAAAAAATCACTAAAAATGGTGAAAAATGGCTTCTAAAAATCGGACATATCAGCTAACGAACTCGTCCCAGCTTTTGAGACTTTTGAAATTCTAACAAAATTTCGTAAGGATTGAATGCTTCATTCGAGAGTTATCGCGCAGACACACACACAAATATATATATATATATATATATATATATATATATATATATATATATATATATATATATATATATATATATATATATATATATATATATATATATATAAACAAATAACTCTTGTCCTTTTGTGGGTGACTCTTTGCACCCTGTAGACACTAAAACCGCAGGATTTTTTTCGGAATTAACAGTCGCGTCACCCCTCGATATAGGAAATAAGAATTATTTCCTTTACACCCTGTATATAATATATATACACACCTACATATATATATATGTATATATGTATGTGTGCATATACTATATACAGGGTGTAAAGGAAATGACTCTTATCCGTTTGAGGGGTGACGCGACTGTTAATTTCGAAAAAATTTCTGCGGTTTTAGTGTCTACAGTTTGCTAGGAGTCGCCCTCCACAAAAGGACGAGAGTTATTTGTTTTAGACCCTGTATATACATATATATATATATATATATATATATATATATATATATATATATATATATATATATATATATGTATATATTTATATACATATATATATATATATATATATATATATATATATATATGTTTTTAAACAAATTTCTGCCGTATAGTCCCGAACTCGGATCTTTCCATGACATTCTCCGTCATAAATTAAGTTCCAAAATGGAAAGTCGCTTAAAATAATAATTTAATAGTTAAATGAATTTTTACTTAAGTAACAGAAAAATTTATAATTTTTTTCTGCTTTCCGTCCTGCGGCTTCACTCAGGTGTCTGTTTTGTTTTATTTTTGTTTTAATTTTGATTTATATAATTTCGGGCAATGGAATACATTTTTGTATTTTGTAGCTTTAGTTTGAGACCTTTGCTCTGATATCCGTAATAATAGTTTTAGATATTCTTCAGTTTTAGACCCTTCTTGGAGAATAACAATTTTAATTCTACTTTCATCTTTTTCTGGAATTCCAATAGTGTTTGAAGGGTAACTTGGGGATCGATTTAATTGTCCGCACCATTCAGCTATTTAATGTGATCTCTATTAGAAGGTTCTGCAGAACAATCTTAACCTTACTTCACTTTTTAATTCGCTATTCTGAAATTCTGTATAAATACAGTTACTTAAATAATTAATACTATAAAAGCAAGTAATATTCATATTTCAGTAGCATATCTAATTTTTGCAACATCTTCTTGAGATCCGCCCAGCTGTTTAGTATGAAGAAGTTTTTTTGGGGTCCCAAGGTCCTGGGTGATAATTTTGCCCTCACTTATACTAACAAAATCATCTTATTTTAATTTAAATAATAATAGTACAGTTACCTGAGATCTGTTTATCCATTTCTATAAGAGAAATGAATAAACAATTTATTTTACTTTACGTGTAATTGCTTTGGAAAAAAATTAAAATTTGTGGCTCCGTAACTAACGATAACAACTAATAATGAAACCAAATTTGAAAATTCAGGCTCTCTTGTGCCACCCCTGATATGATGCTCTATTCATAGACACTTCACTAGTCGAAATCCGTTAAGTAACCTTGGCTGTGTGCTTTTCACAAAATTTTATAACATTTTTTCTAATTGTATTATATATCTATATATTGATTATTTAATAATAAATCATTGTTAAAAAGATTTAGATTTTAGTAATCAAAATTATTACTTCAATAAATTATAAATTAACACTTATTTAATTGACTAATTATTTTCTTAAATAGACTAAACAAAAAATTATAATTATTTATTTATTATTTAAATTTGCCGCTTTGAGGAATTTGCTTTGTTGTTTGTAACTTGTTGCCCTCTGCTGGGTTGTCTACACAATTGATATTTAATCTCTTTAATGGATACGATGGATACTTTAATGTCTATTCCTTTGTTCAGAAAATGGGCTATTACTTTTTTAGTTAGTGTATAGAAATCATTTTCATTTGTAAACATTTTATCTAGTCGATATTGAATTACAAATTTAAAATTTGAAATAGGATTATTGTTCAACATTTTGAAAGGTTGTAACATATTTTGGAACTTATAACCCCATTCAGGTAAGATGTTAAATATTTCAAAAAATTTAATAATTAATTAATGTATTTTTTTATTTTTTAGATTGTTTTATGAGTATTTCAATTAATTTGTAGACAAACAATCTACTTGCCAGTACCTAAAGAAATTTCCAATCTTTTGTGATGAATGTTTTCAACAACGAATTAACACTTAATTACAAATGTAAAAATGTTTGAATAGCTATCTGTCGTGTGTAAAGAGGTTAAAATTCATTAACAATTATTAATGGAAATTAAATTATATGTGTAACAATGTAAAATATTTTAAGAAAGATTAAAATTTATTTTTAATTAAATGATACATAATTTTATTGGTGTTTTTTTGTCAAAAATGTCACTTATGTAGATTTGATTTAGCATTCAAATGTAAGTTGAGCCAAAATTCGTTTTTTTCTATTTTTTTTTTTTTTTTTTTTTTTTTTTTGTTAAATAACTCATGTTGTGTGAATTTGTATTGTTTTTTTGGACACAAGCGCGAGGCTCGTAACTGCTGGCTCCTGCTACATGGCTAATTTAGTTGTTCCGGCACTGTTTAGTTGCTCCAAAAACTTTATTTTCTGTTAAAAACACTATATTGTACCCATGTACTTTGTTTTTAATTCCAAAGTATACCAATTATATGTCATCAAAATCTTGTCAAATATATATATTTTTTTATAAAATTTCCTTACCATCAATTAGTTTTTTCTAATTTAGTTCATCTTATTTAAAATTAAATAAGAAAATTTTCAAAATAATAAATATAATGTGTTAAAACAAAAATATTTATAATTAGGTTATATACATGCATGCATATTATATGCATATATTTAAAAATGATTCCATTTGACAGATTGTTATAAAAAAACAAAACAAAAAACTAACATTATCAAAATTTGTACTTCGTTTACAAATAGCTAAGGGCCATTCAACACCACAAAAAAAATATGTCAAAAGTTTATTTAATCAAATAAATGGTACAGTTTAATTGATTAACATTTATAATATAACTTTATAAATTTATTAAGACATTATTCATAATGTTTAATTAAAGAAATCTGACATATATTTAGGTAATAGAAATAACTAGTGATGAAACACCCTTAGACACATTTATAAACACAATATATATTAAATAGAAAAATCAAACGAGGTAGAGTGAAATAACAAATAAAAAGAGACTTTTAAAAAGAGATTATTTTTGATTTTTCTTAAGAACCACGTTATATAGAAGAAAAGTATAAAAAGCTCTCTGATATAACTTCTTACGAAATTTTTGATAATGTAATAAAATTTTTGAAAAAGTTTTAAATTCTGATCAAAAACACAAAAAAAAGACTTTAAAGCCCAAAATATCCGGTCTGTGGCATCGGATGTGTCTGGCTAACGAACTTATCCAAGCGTTTTGAACAATTAACGATTTTACCAAATTTCGTAACAATTAAATGCTTCGTTCGACAGCTATCGCGTACACACATAAATACATATATATATATATCTATATATATATAAATTTTAGTGAAGTAGATTTTCGAGTTCTAGAGGCTCCAAAACAAATTTCTGCCATAGTCCCGGGCTTAGGTCTTACCATAAGAGCTGCTGTAATAGCTGAATTTTCATTCTGAAAATTCGCTAAAAGTGTAGCTCGCTTGGAGTCATTTGTTGGTCTGTCACAGCATAAAGCAATTGTTATGTATTATAAGACCATTGTTACTTGAGTTGCACGTTACTCTGTCCGATAATACGTGTTTTGTAGTTGTGTGTGTGTGTGTGAATACTCACACAGAAGTAAACATCAAACCTACACCACTACAAACAGTGTGTAGCTACACAACATAGTGATGCGAAGCGGAGTGGATTTTACATCACCTTTCTGCTACGGTCGGAATACTATCATATAGTAGTTTGGCCGCTTGGTTAAAATTAACACATTTCACATGTCCAGAACGGTCCACTCAATTTTTGTGTTATTTTAACACAAAGCATATGTGTCAAATCTTTACACAAGATTTGTGTCAATGATTTAACACACAATAGGACATACATTTGTAACTGGACATGGTGAGGACATGATTTTTTGTAACTGAATCTGTAAGAATATAACATTAAATAAAAGAAAATTGTTTCATTTTTAAAAGTTAATTAAAGCTATATTCGTCAATAATTGAAAAAACTTTTTCGGTTTTGTTTAATAATAAAAACAACTCTCACCTTTTTTATTTTATATATTTTGGTAGATATATATTCTAATATAACTTATGTACTCATAACATTCTTTTGCTTTACACAAAGATTGTGTTACTTCTTTGTTGTTCAAAACAGGTTAACATTTTTATTCTGTTAAATCGAAATTTGTGTTAATATTTTCATTTAACACAAACACGAAATGTTGCATTAAGACAGGGTTGTGTTACTTACATAACACAAAAATTTTAACCACTAGTTTTTTTTTTACGCAGAACACAAATTTTTTTACTGTGTGAAGAAACAAAAATGCTTATAAAAATTAAAAGGAAAAACTTATATTAGAAAAAAACGGATTCTTAATCTTAAGGTTCCGAAGAAAAGTCTCAGATAACTATTTACATATCTACCTGTTACATCCCCATAATTTCTACATTTTTAGTCTAGGAACATACAACTTTACAGATGTTGATCCCCATTAATATACAGCAAGAAAAATTATTTTTTTAACTTCTTAAGATCTTTTCGCGTACCAGGAAGTACGGTTGAAAATTTTTCCACGTAAGACATCGTGTAGTATGTCGTTAGAAAAAGGATTGTTAAAATAAAGTTGAGGTTCCTTTTACTATTTTTCATTTTTATGTATCATCTGCGAAATAATGAGCTTCAAATTTTTGCACCTTCCCCTTCTATCCACATTGCTTTAACTGGGGGTTCAAACGTTTTTTAAGGAAATATATAAATACTAAATTATGATATGGAAACCAATTAAAATTATTTCGTCTAATTATACCTATTTTTATTCTAAAACGGTAGAAAATACATCCAAGTGCCCTATATTTTATCCCGAATGCTGTTAAAACTCTATAGCTACAACAAAATTCTAACTTAATACGTGGTAACTACATTCCGAAAATGCCCTTCCTCAATATTTTTACCAATGATCAGCGGTGTTTCAGTCTCATTAACTTAGTTTTTCCAGTTTAGGTTTATTAATTTATTCCAAAATTAAGTAATTTTAAGAAATTTCAGTACGGACACGGAACAAAATTATAGTAATGGTAGAAGCGCTGGACTTAACATACTAATCCATGAAATTCCTACAGTGTTAGTCACCGTTCAGTTCTCTACTCTCTCACCATCATTATTACTAAATTTTCTTTTCATAACGCGATTTTACTGTAATGAATAAAATATTTTTAATTTACATATTATTATGTTTACATGTACGAACGTCATTTAAAATTTTACTTACTTTTTATACATTTTTAACGCTAGCTAGCTATAGCCTAGATATATATGTATAACATAACGTACAAAGCACGGGCATATATAACATAACCTTACCTTTAACATTCGTTCCACTTGTTCGATTATTTTCGATTATAACTTTGACATATTTCATCATAAACGTTAACGTAACATAAGCTAACAATGTAAGGTAAGTTTCGAGAATCTCGTTACTATGTTGTTTCCTGTAATGGTTTTGTTTTCATATTTTTATGAATATTTATTTATTAATAGGTATAATATTTTTACGATACCGATTAAAAATCATAAAACATTATATACTGAGTATATACTGACATAAATATTTGTGCCTCTAAATTATGCGCAAACATAAAATCAAATAAATAGAAAATACGCTATGCGAATGGTGTATGGCATACAGCTTCTTCGTAGTCGTAATAAATTTTTATCCAATTTTTAAAGTGATTTTGTGTTTACACTGTTTATTATATTAGTTAGGTATATTAAATTCCGTGGCTTGTCATATTATTAATATCATTTATAAAATAAGAATAGTAATTAATTTTTATTAATATTAATTAATATTTATAGTCAAATTGTTTTATATATACAATAATTATGTTTCTACATCATTTTAACAATCCTTTTAGTTTAACAAAAGCAGCTACCTGATGGGAGTGTAACTTTTCGTGCAAATCAATACATATCTCTACACGGAGAGAAAACTCCTATAAAAATTACTGTGGTCAGCACTACAATCGACGTGTAAAAGGCGAACATATTCAATTCTGTAAGGTAAAAATATAAAGATTATAATTAATCATAAAAAATTTAAAAGATGGAATGTTCTTTTCGTAATATTATCTCCGTAAAATTTGTAAAACAGCACAGTAAAAAGTTCCATTACCGACAAAAAAAAAAAATAATTTTTAATTGTGTTTATTAAAAAAATTTCCATGCTAACATGCTAATAATAGAAAGAAAAAAAACAGAAAGAAGGTTGGTTTTGTTGGGAACGCTGTAATGAAATGTACCTCAATCAGCGAGTCACATGCGAACCATAGGTGTGGACTGTGGAAGAAACTTTGTCAGACAGCTCCCACCAAGCACCTTGATGCAGCTAGTAGTCAGTTGCTTTTACACTCTCTTAGGATGATGTCATCGTTTAATTCATCTTTTTGTTATTTACCTATCTTTAGTATATGTATTACAATATATTGTTGGCAATCATTTTTGTATACATGTTTTTACAGGTACAGTGCAACCAATATAAGGTCGCGAGTCAGATGCGCAAATGAAAGAGTACGACAACAAGAATTAAACTATAATATACATGCATAAGAGTGTGATAAAAGTTGTGTTAGCACCACATTAAATTTTACCATGCTAGCACATATTTTTTATTTTGGTCGTCGATTGCGCACGGATTATAGGGGAGCATAGTAATTTTTTCTGAAATTTTCTCTACAAAATTTATAGGATTTTTCTCTCCGTGTATTTTTGACAATTTAGCACCGACCGTTACCGGTATATTTTATTCCTTATTTATTGTAATTAACGTTCACCACTGTTTTCATGTGTCGTAAATGTCGTGTTTCAATAATACAAAAAATTTTACTTTTATCGAAAAAATTAGTTAACTTGGAATTTCCCTTACATTTGTTTGATGTGCTTATATCTTCCTCTATCTCTAACATCCCCCACTAATACATTATTCACTTCAATTTATAATATAAATAGCTTCGCCTAAAGAACAGTTTTTAGTTAAGTTTCTCACCTGATGATGGCGTAATTGCCGAAAATCGACTCGTGTTTGTACGATTTTTGTTGTGAAAAGTTACAAAAGAACGATCCCATGTTTTTAATATGAATTTTCACAAAGGTTTACTTTGTGAAAATTCATATTAAAAACATGGGATCGTTCTTTTGTAACTTTTCTAACATTAATTATTTAAAAATTTTTGTTTTCATGGTAACAAAAGTAACCAAGAGTCCATTCCATGTACCCAACGTTAACATATTTTACGTTGGCGCATGCACAGTAACTATCATTTTCCTGACTGTACTGAAATTTGTAGAGGACCATATATGTATGGATTAACCCCCAAATACTCTCACAATTTGAGCAAACCGGAGCAAATAGTAAGATACCGACATTTAATGCAATTTCAGAGTAGCTTCGTTGCTACCATTACTCAAATTATGATAAAATTTGAACGAGACCATCTAGGAGCCAAGCAGTATAATTTCTGAAGTTTCATCAAAAACCTTTGAATAGTTTCGAAGTTATGGCTGCTTGGTAGGATTTGGCTACACACAGACGGATCGACAGATAGACACAAAACCAGGAATTGTCCAAGAAATTCTAAATCGTATGATGTGCGTGAAAATTTTTAATTTGAGTAGTACACAATTTTTTTAATCTCGCAAAAGTAATCAAAATGTTTCCTCAATTTAGTATTCTTGAAAGCAATTAGTTAAAACATAAAATTTGAAATTTAATAAAAATAATAAACACTTATTTTTAACCTTACATTGCAATTCCGCTTTTGAATAAAAAATGGTTGTAGAACATATTATTTGTAGAGGTATAATTATTGTTGTTATATATTTTAATTTATAAGTCGGTATTATTAGAAACTGATCGTTGTCAGGATAATTCGATTTAATATCGAAAATATATACACGTTCGTTTTCGAACGATCGAACGATGATGCGTGACGAGACGATATACCTTCCCCATACCAATAAATTTTCCATAATTCAATAAAGGGAAATTTCCATTTTTACTTTCATTTTTAAATCTGTTTTTATTAACAAGTTAAATATGTATAATAATATTTAACAAGCACCTGCAAGAATTTAACACAAAAACGTAAAAAATTTCTAGGAACATTGGGAAAATTTTTGTTTTTAATTTACCGACTTTATTACACTCTCAAAACGATTTCTTTGTTCAAAGATTAAAAATTTCTTTGAAATTTTTTCCCTTGAATCAAAAAAATTATTTTTTTGAATCAAAGAAAATATTTTTTTGATTCAAAGAAATAATTTTCTTTTTAGTAGTTAAAAGAATCTTTCTTTTATTCAAAAAAAAAAAACAGACAATTGATTCAGAGAAAAAAATTTTTTGGAAATTTTTAATCTTTGAACAAAGAAATCGTTTTGAGAGCGTAAAGATATATTATATGATGTGGGTGGAGGAGAAAGAAAGTGATCAAAGTCCAGAATTTGTTTCTCTGTATTCGTCTTCTTCAAGAAACTAGGTAGGTACTATTCATCTGAAGTTGTGAAAGAAGAACCTGCAGAGAACGAAATTCAGCTTTCTATAGTATCCGAACATTTGAGAATGTATAGAATCTATACATCCCCAGATGTTCGGCTATTATTTTGACTCAATACTGCATAAATAAGCTACATAATTATATACTTAAAGTAGAGCTGGCTTTAAAAAAAATTTGAGACGTCCTGTAGTATTTTAAAGTATAAGTACTCTTAACAAATTTTTAGAATAAATTTAACGCTTTGGCGTTCATGACGAATTATAGCGAAACGACTAGCTGATACACTATTTTGATAACTAATACATCAAGTATTGTTATAAGGTATATAAACAAACGTAGCTCGTTCTCTGTCTAGGCACAATACGTACCACAGATATATTTAATATGATGCACAGCACGTAATGTATTGTAGAGCACACAGCACCACTGTGGCACCTATGATGTCTAGACAGGGAGCGAACTACGTTTGCTTATGTACCTTATTGATACACACTTTATATATGTAGAATTGTTGACATGTTACAACGTTGTGCGACAGTTAATCAGATTTCACTTGACATCGTACAACATTCGTCACCGTCAACGTGTTAATTTCGAAATTTGTTGTTTTCATAAGAGAACGTCCGTAAACTACGTAGCCTAATTGGGGAAGGGAGGGATTATGCAAAAAACTATACGCTTGACTACGTAAGCGTAGGGGGGAATCAGAAGGAGTGCACATAATCTCCGAAACCATAAAAATAGCAAAATTATACCTATACGGAGAGAAAAATCATACAATTTTTGTAGATAAAATTTCAGAAAAATTACCATGCTCTCTTATAATGCGTGCGCGATCGACGACCAAAATAAAAAATATGTGATAGCATGGTAAAATTTAATGTGCTAACACAACTTTTATCACACTCTTATGCATATATGTTATAGTTTAATTCTTGTTGTCGTACTCTTATTTGCGCATCTGACCCGCAACCTTATGTTGCTTGGGCTGTACCTGTAAAAACTTTGAAAATGCCCGATCTTTTCCGACTTTCGATTCTTTATGATGCATACAAAAATGATTGCCAACAATATATTCTAATACTAAAGATAGTGAAGTAACAAAATGATGAATTAAACGGTGACATCTCTGTCCTCTAAGACAGTGTAATGAATACTGCTTGCTACTTGTAAGACACTCTAATGAATCAATCCGACCCGTCCGACCAAGTTGATCGTCCACACCTATGGTTGGCTATGTGACTTGCTATGAGTGAGGTACATTTCAACAGCGTTCACAACATACACAACCATCTTTCTCTTTTTTTCTTTCTACTATTAGCAGATAGCATTTCAAATATTATAATACAGCATGGTAATTTTTGTAAGAAAAACAATTAAAAAATATTTTTTGTCGGCAATGGAACTTTTTACTGTGCTGTTTTACAAATTTTACGGAGCTAATATTACGAAAACAATATTCTATCCTTTAAATTTGCTATGATTCATTATAATTTTAATATTTTTACCGTACAAAATTGAATATGTTCGCCTTTTACACGACGATTGTAGTGCTGAGCACAGTAATTTTTATATGAATTTTCTCTCCGTGTACTAAATAAATGTCCAAACCTTTTTGGAATCAAACATACAACATTTATTTTGTATATACATACCTTGGATTTTCATACTAATAAATCTTCTTCAATATTTACAAACCTTTTCAAAACTATCATTATTTCTTACAACTAGATAGAACATTATTGATATGTATATCATATTATTATGCAACACAGTTCTCATAGTCGTCGCACACAATTTCATTATTTTACAGCATCAAAGAGTTAGTACCAAATAGTACCAACTTAAGAAAAATAAATACATTTTATACATATCTACAAAATATGCATGTATAAAACATTACATCTTTACAGTAATATAACAGATATATTTTAACCAAAGTTGTTTGTTTACTTCGCTATATAGCGTCTACAGAGAAATCTGTTTTTGTGTAACTTTTTGTACTATTTTTATTTAGCGGTTCTTAAAAAAAAGTGCTAATTAAAATATATAGGTAATATGAATAAAAATTAAGAAAAATTTATTTGAACATTAATTCACTATAAGGATAGTTGGTTTCTTTTCATAATACAGTTTTTCATCCACAGATGAGACAGATCAAGCCTACGTACCAAAAAGTGTGATTAGAAAGTTGCAATAAGTAGCAATTTATACTGCTGACTGGTTAGTCGTCCATCGACTCTTCAAGCATACACTTGCATTGTTAAGTTGTGGCCACAGTGGTGGCTGTTCATTGTTAGATTATTAGTAGCAGGTACATGCATAGGGTTGTTCGACTATACACTGATAAAAATGGGGGTAAATTTACATTACTTTTACATAAAAAATAAGGTAAAAATAAGGAAATTTTAATGTAAAAATATTCGCTACATAAAATTTACTGAATTTTTACAAAAATTCTGTAAAAGTATGGAAATTTCCAACTTAAAATTCAATTTTTGTGTAGTTTTACATTTTTTTTAAGGAAAAATACATTTTTAAAATCTGAAATTACAAAATTAACCGTTAAAAATGCAAATTTACACAATGATTACGTAATAATACAATATTTGTGTAAAATCACATAACTTTTGTGTATTTACGACGTCATGATCATGCGCATTTTATCATTCATCATGTTTATTCTGTATGGCGTCCTCGAATATATCTACGTGTATTATAAAGATTGTGTTTTCTAACTGTTTAAATTAATGTAATTAATAGTAATTATACATTTATGTTTGATTAATACACTGCTTAAAAAATTACAATTTTTTAAATAAATAATAAATTAAAAGTATAAATTTATAAATTTGTGTATAAAAAAAAATTTGTGTAAAAATTGTAGGTTGTGTGTCCGTGAATGTGCATTTTTCTTTGTTGAAATACGGCATGAATCTGTCGTAAAAAAATTAGTGATGTTTTGTGTTTATGTGTAAAATAAAATAATATAATAGTGACTTTTGTTATTTTAAATATGTGTATTATTGGTTATTATTGTTATTATTTTTAAGGAATTTCCTTGTTCAATTTCTAAATTTAAATTTTCTCCTCAAAAGTATATACCTAACCTTATTAGCTGATGTAAAAATTATAACTTAATTATGTGTTAAAATTAAGATAAGTTACTGCAATGTTAACAATAAATTGTTTTCATGATACACATAAAGAAAATTGTATGTATGTATATTAAGGGGGTAACAAACTGTATGTATATTAAGGGGGTATTCTACTCTAGAGGTTCGATTTTAAGGTGATTTTACGGGCGTAATGAAAAAAAAAAAACAGTAAACATTTTTAGGATTCATTTTTTACCAGTTTTTATTGATATTTAAAAAGTATAAAAATGTATAACAATTTTTAAAAAAATTCAAAATTGAAATCGGTACATGCCGGCAAAATGGGGAATGAAAAAAAAGGTGTCTCTTGGTTGACGTGATTCCAACTCCCCTGGTGATCTAAAACGTAAAATTTTAGTTAATTCTTAATAAACAAGGATGCATAGTTAGTTGGACGTAACCGATTTGGAGAAATAAATTTTTTCACAAGGTGGAGTCTATTGAAAATAAAATAATTTTTTCGTCTCCTTTTTTCAACTTTGAAAATTTTTTAAAAATAGTAAAAAATAATCCCAAAAACCCCTACATCGGATTAATTTGGATAGTATTAAGAAGGTCTGTACCAAATTTCAAGTAAATTGGTGCATTAAAATTTGAGATATCATGTCAACCGTATCGAAAAAAGTAGTTTCGAGTAAATTCTATAAAAATTTTAATTTAACACTGAAAAGATACACAGTACACAGGGAAAAAATAACCATAACTCCGAAAATAATTCGAATTTCCGTAAACCCTTTTAGAGGCTTATTCTTAAAGGTCTGAGCTTTGAAAATATTAAAAAGAGAAAATCGATTTTTTTTAATTTCTAGACTAAAATATCCCCTTAAAGAAGTTCAAGATAATTGAGGATATCTACAAAGGTACAGGAGTTGATGAGATGAGAAACTGAGCTTAAAATGGTTAGCGTCTTTGTACGTTACAGACATAAAATCGAAACAATTTTTAAAAGTAAATATTTTAACAGCTATAAATAATTTAAGTAGGTACATACACGGAATTCAATTTAATAAATTTTCAAAAAATGGCATATATATTTATAGGCAAAAGTATTTTAGAAAATAATGGGCTGATTTTTCTCTACCTCGTAATGAGATCAGTGGAAAATTATGTTCAGATTTATGCAAGCAAAAATGTTATAAAACACTTTTAAATTACGAAAAAATTGGTCTGCGAAAATATGTACAAAAATCCATTTCAAAATTAATTCAAGACCAAAATAATTACATCTGGAACCAAATCGGTGTTTATGTATAAGAATTTAATAAAAATAAAATAAAATAAATAATAATTATAAATCTGTATATACAGAAACTATAGAATCTTTTAAGTTAGGTATGTATTTTAAAATCATATGTTTCAAATATTATTTATCAAAATCATGAGACATGTATGGCGATATTACATTTTTTCGGGTCGGAGAAGTCGGACATTTTATACATGTAAAGTATACTCTTGGAATTATATACTTTAATAATATTTTTTGAAAGTTTCAGAGAAAAATTGCAAGCATTTTCAAAATTACGCTTGTAAATTTTTTTTAATCAAAATATATTACAGCTTGAAAAGCAGTTAACTGATCGGCCTGAAAATTTTAATTTTTTTTCTGCATAACAACAATCACAGAACAGATTATGATTTGATGATTTCAGATGCAGCATCTTTTTCCGTAAAAAAACCGTAAAAAACTGAACAAAAAATTGTCCAATTCCTTTTATTCTAGTCCATTTTATGGGTACTCTTGTTTAAAAGAAAATATTAAAATTTTGAATCGATCGGTAAAATAGTTTTATGTTATCGTGCACGCCGCACAAAAATCTTGTTTCCAGAAATTCAAATTCAGTTTTGACAAATTGTATAATACCCATTAGAGTATCTGGCGTTATAATCATTTCGAAAATATTTGAGAAAATATTTTTCTGAAACTTTTAGATAATATTATTTAAATATACCTGATACTTTCCAATAAATCACTTTCTAGAAAGTCGATTTTCCTGACGCGGGAAGTGTAATGTGACCTAAAAATATTAAGGTGATAAATTTCTATGTTTTCAAACACGTAAATAATTTATTATTGTTAATTGTTTATATTTTTGTATTATTTTACAAAAAATATTACATTTACAAAAGTTATTACACTTCTATTTATAATTAACAATCGTTAATTGTAAAAGTAATCTAATACTGGAAACAAGTATCTAATTGTTTCTTGTACATCTATAGATAATACATTGTAATATTACAAAAAATACTGTAATATTACAATATACTAGTGTAATAATACTATGTAAACTTACAGATTTCATATGTACTTTTGTAAACATACAATGTAAATTTGTAAAAACACCATGTAATTTTGTAAAAACACAGTGTAATTTTGTATAAATACAATGTAATTTTAAAATTTACTGTGTGAATATACATAAACTTTACTGTAAAATTACAGTTTTTTATTTACATACTCCCCCTTAAATTACCTAAATATTCGTGTAAAATTACATGCATTTTTATGTAAAAAATTGTGTAAAATTACAGATAAATATTACACGAATTATGTAAAATTACAGTCGTCTGTGAATTTACAGTACTTTTTATGTACAAAAGTAACCAATGATATTTGCTGTAATTTTACACTGGAACTTTTTACCGTGTACGTATGCATTCCCACCTCGGACCACCGCTGCATACATACAGAGTATTAACACACACAAACATCCACTACCTTACACATACCAACATAAACTCTAAATACGTATATAACCTTCCACCTCCCTGCCAAGTCTGATGACGTAAAATTCTGATTACAGTCGGGATGCTAACTATCATAATAGTAGTTTGGCCCCTTGTTTTCATCTAATTACATTGCATCATCCAGTTTCTTTACACATGTATATATTACAATTTTTGTAATATTTTAAAAATGAAATTAAATATTTAAAAATATTCCCATATGTCAATTCTTCATTTTGCCTAGAAAAGAAAGGGAAATCATAAGGAGTTTTGAGTAGAGATTTTCGGGTTTCGGTTACGAATATGGTGATAGATGATTGCTTTTATTGAACTCTTTTTTAGAGGAAAGGGAAAAGTTTTCATTTAAAAAAGGGAACGTTAAACAGGAATCAACGAATTCTGTCAAAACAAATAGGTAATTGTTGCAACAACTTTTTTCGATTTTAACACAATTTTCCAACGATAGTTGTCTGTAATTATCCGAAATATGTTCAAAACTTTTATTTTGGATGCGTTGTCGTTTTCGGATATGTTAGAATATAGTTACGGATATCCATAATTTTCTTAGCTTCAATTTGCACATTTTTTATGAATCTTTTTTGATGCGGTCTCGATCCACCGCATATAAAGTTTTATTTTTTTACAGTTTCTTTACTTTTTATGCTATTTTTTTATGCAATCCCTATCCTGCACCGCATAAAAAGAGGTTTTCCTGTACAGTTATTATTTGTTTATATATGCAAGAGATAGATGGTATCAGTTGTACTGGTGGAGAGCAACGAATCGGGCAAATGGACAAACGCGCATAGACCAAGCGACGCGAACAGATGGACAGACGGGCGGACGGGCACACGGTTAAAATTGTAGGTGGTGTAGAGATAAATAGTATGATTGTCTTCGTTCATGCAAATCCCTATGATATATTGGGGATAGCTATGTATGTTTAAGTGTCCACTTGGATAGTCCAGTTACATATGTTATACAATATCCCGTAGGTACCGTATATATAAATGTGTATGTTTTATGTGGCTTCGGGCCATTTACCACTTTACCAGTGCTTACCATACCACACACTAGCTGGGTACCCTATAGTGGTACCACCAATTGTGCACTACGCTGAGATGGGGCACATAGTGGGGATGGGAGGAATAATATGAAGACGTTGGTTGTTAAAGAGGTTACACTTCTGTTCATCGCATACTCCCGACATTTTGTTTGTTATCCTTTATTTTCTTATTACTCCATCCATTTAAGTTGGTTTTGAATCAGTCGTACAATAAAAATTATTCATAATGATAGCGCAGGATTAAGAAAGTTGACACAAGATACATATGTAGATTTTCAGTTTCAAAGATTATCACCGATACATTCGATTAACATCTCTGGCATGTAACTGCCCGAAACTAGCAGGAACTTTTCACTTAAGACAGTGCTGAATTGTGAAGCTTATTTCGGCATTCTTTTTCATAACAAAATATTTAGGTATCTATATGTTTTCATTTGCAACTTAAATTGCAGAAAGGAACACATTTTGAGTAAATTTCATAACATTTTGTTTATGTTTTTTGAGGTCAAAGTGAAGCCTCCTTCCAAAATGGGTGGATGTTGAGAAAAGAAAATCTCAAACAGTAACAACCTGAAACAAAAAAAATTAAATATATTAGTTATCAATTTTATAAGTTTAGATTAATAAAATACAAACTGACGGAAAAATATTCTTAAAAAACATATTTTTTTCATTGAAAAGCCAGAAAAAAATGAGAAATAATTACCTAATAAAAATAAACAACTTTAGGTTATCATACAAAAGCTATTAACGTGTAAAACAAGGTGTCAAAATAATAGCTCGATTGGTTGATTAGAATTTTGTTTCTGCTTTCCACCAACTGAAAAAAGTAGTTTTGAGGAGGACTCATTTAATGATTTTAGATTGACTGGAACGCTAACACTGTCAGTTCTCTTCCATATACCGTGTGAGTTTTTCGAGAGTTGCCATTTTTATTACAGCCAAACCGTTGATTTAATCGAAAAATTGTTCAAATAAGAGTTGTAGATATCGACGGGGGCAACCGATTGCTATAGTCAGGAGCTTTATAGCTCTTATGGTTTTCGAGCAATGATACGAACTTATAAATTTTTAAATGGGACTATATATTAATTTTTCGAAAAACTGATCTAATGCATTAATTAACAACATAAATGAGCAAAAAGATTTTTTTTACCCGTTTAATTTTTTAATTTTCCTTTAATTTATCAGTTAGGCGGTAAAAATATGCATATTTACTTGAGGCTACTTCAATCGATAGTGTTTTTCTTGGTTACATTTCCATTACATCCAAGAAAAGAACCTTTTCCAGTACCATTTCTATCATAAAAATTTGGTTGTAATAGAAATGGCAACTCTCAAAAAACTCACATGGTATTATGCTACAACTTCGTAAATATTTCGAAATTCGGTTTACAAAAAAGATTCGAACATTTTAAATCATTACATCGGGATACTGTCTTAATTTCTCGCAAATAACTTTATTTCTCGTACAATTTACGTATGAGAGAACATATTTTTTTAATTTAAACACCCTACAGTGAGATTGTATTAAATTTGTCCACGCTATTCATTGGCTTTGTAAAGTTCATTGTTATATAATTATCTTAGGCGCTCCGTCTTTTTACCCGACTGCCCCAAAAGGAGTATAATGTGTTTAAGTTGTACGTATGAGAGAACATATTTTTTTAATTTAAACACCCTACAGTGAGATTGTATTAAATTTGTCCACGCTATTCATTGGCTTTGTAAAGTTCATTGTTATATAATTATCTTAGGCGCTCCGTCTTTTTACCCGACTGCCCCAAAAGGAGTATAATGTGTTTAAGTTGTACGTATGTCTGCAAAAATATCGGTCTCCGTAACAAAGCTTACAGACTAAACGGATTTTGGTAACGGAGGTGATGTTCGATTTGTCTTAATCTCGAATATTCTATAGGATCCATGAAATATTAAAGTTCGTCCCTAAAGGGTTAAAATAGGGTATGAAAATTTAAATAAAACCCTCTGGACCTATTAACATGAAATTTTGCACAGGAGTTCCTCATGTAGCATAAATGGTCACCAAGAAGAGATTTTTGAAAATTTATGCCGTAAGAAGGTAAAATAGAAAATGAAAAATTTTATACAAAACCATTGGGTCCAGATATGTGAAATTTCACTCAGCGGTAACATATATAACGTAGATGATCACAAAAAAAGAGATTTTTTGTAAATTCATACCTTTAGCGGATGAAATAGGGGATGACAATTTATATAGAAAAATTCGTCAAGTGCGTGTTTGACACGCACTAAGTAATGTCCCTCACCATCAGTGGTCATAACTAAAACTTCTTAAAATATAACAGTCCGGACACATACGTTCACGATGTGACACATACGAACACGATCGTTCTGAAATCTAAAAATGGGTTATACTTTAGGAATAAAATTTATTTATTAGGAAAAATATTTTATCCACCTTCACATCCCGTTATAAAAAATTCCTAGAAACAACTGATTGTACGGAACACTGTTAGCGCAAGTACAACTTGCACTTGACGACTTGTTTTTATTAAAGTTAACCCTAGAACGACAAACTGGGGTAGAAATCTACCCCAGGTAAACTTTAAACTACGTTTTTCAATTAGTCAGTAACATTATCGACTGAACACCTATACCATAATTTAGTTCAAGGTTCTAACAGTAGAGTGAGGTCGGGAAACCCTGCGGTTTCTTGTCTACTGCGACGAAGGGAAAACGTGAAGCTAGTATGGGGTTGATATGTACGCCAGTTTGTAGTTTACGTCAGTGTTTTGTTTAGGTAAGTTATTTTTATTTTTCTTGCTAAAATAATTTGGATTCACTTATAATGACCTTATTTTGCAACAAAACATTAGATATAGCCAGCCCGATGCTGCTTGTGTCCTCGAGGAAGACCGCAAAACGCGAATATATTGCACGAAGTGCAAGCGACCGACCTGCGAGAATCATGGAAATATATATTGCAGCGATTGTAGTGCCTTTGAATAAGTTAAATTCTCCTTTTTTTACATTTTGTATGAAAAAAAATGAAATATATTCTTAAAAACTAAAATTTCATGCATTTTGTTTGATTTTTCCACATATCAAATTCCCAATTTTTTTAATTTTCAAAATCCAAAATAAATCGACTTTTTTGGCAAAACATCATGATGTCACTTGTATGCTTGAAGTCCCTTGTGTCCTCTTTAAAATACCGTCTGAAATTTGAAAATCGGTTCATTAGAAAAATAGTTATCAATTGTTGTTTATTAAATGACAATTTGAGCGTTTTTGAACACTTTTAGCTATTTAAATAGATTTTTCACCGACTAAGCTTTGATTAAATTGAATTTACTCTTCACCATTCTCTTCAGCATGAAAAAACGAACAAATTCGCGTTCTTATAAGTGAAATTGCTGCTGTCAGATCGATTTTACGACCAAAAATCCCGTGGGGTAAATATATACCCCAGTTTGTAGTTTAAGAGTAGAAAAAATAAGTTTGTCGTTCTAGGGTTAATTATGTATATAATAAAAATTAGAAATAAATAAAGGTTTAAAAAATATTAACTACGATTTTTTTTATTAGAAACACAAAATTACAAAGACAACGTATTTATTATATCACAAAAGTTATTTCTAATGAGTTTATCGTAACTGGAAGATTTTCTTGATGTAGATTTTATGGTTCCAAGGTAGATAAATGAAACACAGGGAATATTTTTAAAAAAAAAATATAATATTCTCTTGTAGGTTAAACACGAAAGCACATGTATTTTATTAATTTTGTTTTCTTTTGGTTTAAGTAATGATAATATTTTATTTATAGGTTTTCCTTTTGTTTTTATAATTTCAAATATATTGGTTGATTATTTTTTATATTATTTTATTTTTAAATATTTTTTTTAATATAAATTTTTTGTTAATTTTCCAAAACAGTTTCTAACTTAACTCATTATCAATCCGCCATTTCAAACTTCCTTTTTCTGTTCGTCATTACTATTCACTGCTTACTCGGGGTTTGCGTCCCCAATACCAGTTATGTATTTTGAACAATACCAGTTACTTTGAAATACTTATATACATCGCTAGATAGCAGTACTGTTACAAGTCTTAATCGTTTAATCGAACTATAGAGTTCACAGGTACATTAAATACATACAATACACAAGCAATACCTCTTGCGTTTATTCAATATGGATGTAAAACTCAATAATTATTCATTCTACACAGTCCAATCTTATTATGTACCGAACTTGCACGAAGTTGTTCGGTACATAAAAATGTTTGGTTTAGAAAAGTAAAGTTTTACACAGAAATTTCTTATATAACGAAGGTGAATACTAAGAAGGCATTTTTGAAAATTCATTCCCAAAGAGTAAAATAACTGATGAAATTCAACGACTCTACGCGGACGAAGTCGCTGTCAACAGATAGTATACATATATTAAAAGAAAAATTACAGTTTCCTTAATATATTAAATTAATGGTAATTAAGGTTGTCAGCCGTCATAATGTCGTATACGTATACTATTTTTCTTCTAAAAAATTAAAAAGCAAAAAAGATCTAAATACAAAAGGAAATTAAATAAATAAAGATCCCAACTGCCTAAAACGCTAAATAAAAATATGGAAATAAGATGAAACAGACAAAAAGAAAAATGAATAAAAATTAAAACAATCAGAGGCATACACATTGTTACAAGTAGAACAAAAATATCTGATGCCTCCGTTTGCTTTCCTTTTTATTCGTTTTTCTTTTTTTCTATTTCATCTTGTTTCCGGCTTTTTATTTAGCGTTTTAGGCAATTACGACCTTTGATTTCTTTAATTTACTTTTGTTATTAGACAGAAACAACATGCACTTTTATTCTGACAAAATTCAATAAATCTCTATAGATGATTTTCACTGTAGTCTACGGGTCACACCATGATCAAACCATATAATAAATGAATATGTATACGTATTTACCCATATTTCTCCTATTTGGATATAAATTGCATAATATCTATCTCTATGTGCAGTACATATAGCTGAATGCATATGTACATGTATGCATTCTACTCCCCTTCGCCCTTCATGAAAATGTTGCGACAGTGGAAGACGACAACAGACAGGACTAAACGAACGCGACTGTCCATCTATCTATCCGTTGGAGTCCATACACAGCACTGTGCCGAGGATGCAATGGTCATTCATTTCATTCTCTGTGGTAATGTTCATGCTAAAACGGCTACACATATTTCATATATATGCATATAGGTACGTATGAAGCGTATGAAAGCGTAGAGCTTGGAGCGAGTCTATATTCGTTCGAAAATAAATATGTTGCAGATTATAATAAACGTATTACAGCCAGCAAAATGTAATATACAATGTTGTTAATCGATAAATTTTTGAAATTAAAAATACTTATATGGTAGAAAATCTATTTACAGAACTTGGATACCAATACGACGTAGGTTAAAGTGGCTCGTATTAAAGAGAATGGTAAAGACAAAGGTCACACAAAGCGCTGTTGGATTCTTGGCAAAATTACGAACTAAACTCATAAAAAACTAACAATAAGTAGATCGCTTTGAAGTATAATTGTTTTCCAACACGTGGTACTAATTAGACCTGTAATGTTAAAGTTGCGAACACGAATAATTAGTTATTTCATATTTTTTTCCTACGAAAAGGAGTTTTTTTACGAAGCAAGGCAGAAATCTCACCCACACTCCTTTTCACACAGAGGCGATCGGTCCCTTCGCAAAAACTCGATATAATATCAAACTCGATTAACATTCAAAAAATCAAAAATCGCGTTTAATAAATCCAATCACTCTTGTAGTCAGACTTGACATGCAGCCAGTTTTGACATGCAAATAGTCTCATAGAATCAGGCACTATCTGGATAATGTAGTTCTTTAAAATTTTATTATTTGGTAGGACAGAAAACTAAATCTTATACCATATATCTAAATTTATATTTGAGGGTGTTTAGATTTATATTTCTTTGTTTTTCAGAAAAACACAACTGGAGTAATATTTGAATTTCTATAATGATCTGGCCAAATACAAATTTTTTCCAATCAGTGATTTCATATTGTTTTTATTAATGTTTTTTTCTTCTTTTTCTTAGTTTTTAGATTTGTTTTTTTATTTTCAATTTCAAATATTATCGAGTGCTTGTTGAACATAGGAATTCATATGTTCACTTATCGTTCAGTGAAACTGAAACTTTAAGCACTCGATTTCTTTGGTTAGTATAACCAAAATCTAAATATAAATAAAAAATCACAAAGTGGTTAAGAAAATTATCAAACTGGATCAGCTGGGACTCAAACTCAGGATCTCCCGGTAACTAGCCAGGTGTATTCGCCACTAGACCAACGCAGACCAATGTTTCACAAGCATTCGATAATATTTGAAATTGAAAATAGTAACTGTTTCTTGCATTAGAGAGAGTACCAATACACATAGATGGTTGAATGATTGTCGAGCTGAAGCGGCTATCGAACAGAGGATCGTTGGTCTAGTGGCGAAGACACCTGGCTAGTTACCGAGAGATCCTGGGTTCAAGTCCCAGCCGATCCAGTTTGATAAATTTTTCAATCACTTTGTGATTTTTAATTTGTTCTTTTTGTCATCACTCCCTGCATGAATAACTTTTGAATCCGCCCCTGCTTCCACCCAGGTTCCCAAAAATTTGTAACAATTATTTTTCGTATAAGTATTTATTTAGTTGATTTGGGTAAAAACCAAATCAATCTGCCAAACTATCTTGTAACTACACTACAGAAGTATGGACTACCCTAACTTTCACCAAACTGATAAAATACTTAAATTTCTGAACACAGAATAGCGAAATTCCACCTAACTGCAACCTTACTTTCACCATTACTTTTAACGATCAAACAATCGGGAGTTATTCATTCGTAATAAAGATTTCGAAAGCAAATGTGAATGTCAATATTGAAAAATTGTGAATCGTTTGCATATTACGACTATTAATTTGTTGTTAACTCTAGTAACGACGAACTTCCTCAGTTTTGCTTCCTCAGCATCTCAACAACTAGTTCTCTAACTATAATTGAATTATAAATATAGTTTTTCATAATTTATTCACATAGTTAATATTCAAATAGATTACCTACCTAAATACTTAAAAGTTCTATAATTCCTAAAACTTCTCCGAAATTAAGAAGTTGCCATCTTTCAACGAAATTTGTATCGTATTTGCGAAATAACAACGATATAGTTTCTTAAATGGCAAATTTTTTTGTACTACATAGTGGGGAGCATGAATACTCCCGACATAGTGGGGAGCACGAAACCGATGTCAGCGTCCACTGCGGACAATTCAGAAATTCAGGTGGCTTTGTTAATGTGATTGATATGTATTGAAATCTAATTTTTAATTGAAAGTGCTAAATAAAAGTTAAAAATATTTTATTGATATGTAAAATGTGACAATTTATATCGAAATATATTTTTTATCTATTTTGAATCAGCTGCAAAAAGTAAGTACAATAAAGACAGTAGATATTTGTTGTTAAATTAAATGACACTATAAAAAAAATTATATGAAAAAATTCAGAGTTTTTGTATTTGACATAACTATTTAGTAATGAAAGTAAATTAAATTTTTTTCTTCTTATTTTAGTACGTGTATCAATTAAATAAAATAAATTACTAAAAGTGGGTCATCAAAGTTGTTGTGTTATGGATTGTAAAAATACAAATAGAAATAGCAATTGTAAATTTTATAAATTTTCGGTTTCTAAATGGAAGTTAAATCAGCGAAAAAGATGGATAGCTGCAGTGAGAAAGCAAAAGTAAGTAATACTATAACCTATAACCATAGTATTTTAAGAATAATATATTTCTTAACTTTTATTTTGCACTTTCTATTAAAAATTAGGTTTCAATACATATCAATCATATTAAAAAAGCCACCGTAAGTTGTAACATTAGGTGGCACTGATATCGCGCACCCAGCAAATAGATGTAGAAACAATAAACTGCCTTAGGCCGCTATTACACTGTCATAGATATACATATGTTAAAGATATATTTGACCAAAGAAATATTACCAGTGTAATGAATCAACTGTTATAACATAAAATTTTTGTAACCATAGCATATACTTCTTAATATTTGATCATATAGATTTGACCTAAGATCTTTAACATAATATATCTATAACAGTGTAATAGCGGTCTTAATGAATTAGTTGTAAATTTAGGTAATTCACGTCAAAAATTTTTGTTACAACTTACAACAAAAAACAAACAACTTATACGTCTTTCCCAAAAAAAAACGAACTGGTGAAAATAAAATAAAATTCACATCAACATTAAATAATTTAATAATGTTTGACTTTGAAAAAAATTTGATTAACTCAAAGCCTTTTTGAGTAACAAATATACACAACATAACAAACAGCTAGTGGAAAATACAAAATAACAAAATAACAAAAAAAAATAACAAAAAAATACATAAAAGTTGTTCCATCCTTATCCAAACGACATTTTGTTTCTTTGTCTAAGTACAATTTAGTTGTTAATGAGAAAAGAAACACAGAGAGAAGACAAGATTAATAATAAGATGGAGCTACATAGTGAGTGAATGTATGTGTGTGTGTGTATGTGACCCCCATGTGGTTCCTTTAACTCCTTTCGTTCCTTTCGTGCTCAACCTCAACTAGGATGAAGGAAGGATACATATGTATGTAAGCTCAGTCACTGTATATATTTGTGTTACATCCTTACTGGCAATAATCAAATAAGTGCAAACATTTTTAGGGTATGATTGTTAAATATTTTAACGAATTTCCAAATGGAAAATTCAGCTATAACAGCCACTGTCAAGGTAAGATTTGAGCCCGGAACCATGATATTATTTAATAAGGTACCTAAGGCAATTAAGGCCCACCTAAGCAAAATATGCTTATTATTTATATATCTTATAAAATATCAAAAATATAGTATTTAATTATAAAAATTTACTTATTTTTTATAAAAATTCCTAAAAAAATTAATGAATTTGTAATCATACAAGTCAAAAATTTGATTCTAAAAAGTGTCTGCAATTGGGCCTTATTTCCGACTGGTGTAGAAAATAAGGCCCACCTATTACAGCTGCCTGAAATAGTACATTTATTATTATTTTTTTTAAATTAATTGGGCGATTTTAATTACTTTAAGAATAACTTGAACTTGAAAATACTTTAAGAATAACTTGAACTTATATATCAAAATATTTTGTTATTTTTACACGTTCAGAAAAGTTTCGAAAATCCTTGAATCCCGCTTGACTACGTGACTGTTATTGAAAACAACAATAAAAAAAATTACCTAAGTCATTATTTTTAATTTTTAATTTTTTTATCATATTTTTCGAATAAGTCAAGTACTAGGTGTTTGAATATATTAATTCGAAATAAATAAATATTAAATCTAAGAGTTCTTAGAATTCCGAATCTCCTTGCAACCTCTCTTTGATTGCCATGTCGAGTGACATAGCTTAAGGCTGATGCCAGTGCTTTCTCAGACCACAACGCTCTCTTCTTTTTATCAGCCATACTTCCAAACACTAAGGAATAAAAATAAAAATTCGACCAAACCAACTAAAACTGATCTGGCATCATTAAACAAATGCAACAAATAAATCAAAATTAAATGTACTTAGTTTTTTGTCCTTTTTTCCTTTTTGTTATTTTTATATTAGAGTAACTATAGTAATTTAAGGTTGTGCGTCTAATTTTGCTTCATTTGTTAATAACTTCAGACCTGTTTTAATTGATTTGACTTTGTAGTGTTTGATTTTAATTGTGTTGGTAATAAAGCCCAAACAAAATTTGCATGGGCCTTATTATCAACATGTCAATATTTATGCTTATATACATTTTATATAAATACTTTAGAAATAAACGAAATTAATTGATGTAAAACTTAAAGAATATTAATTTTTTTCAATTTTGATAACAATTGAAAGAAACATACCTTTAAAAAATCATTAATATAACACTCACAATGTGCACAATTTTTATATCAACGAACGAAAATGTAACCTCTAAATTTGTTTGTTAAAATATGACATGATTTTGTTACTCTGAGTAGCTCAACTTTTGTATCTGGTTTTGAAATGGTTGAAAGTTCATTTTAAACTTGTTGATAAGTTAGAGAACTTTTCTTGGTAAGAAATATAGCTAATGGGCCTTATTACCATCTGGGCCTTAAATGCCTTAGGTACCTTACTTGACGCTGACCATAAATTGATAATCTTCCAGTTTTTGAACCCATTTACCATGGCCCCAGTAATTCCTAAAATTGACTTTAATATTGTACCAGATTTAATATTATATATACGTTTATATTCGTGAAATCTTAATCCAAAAATTCAAACTTTTTAATAGTCGTTTTCAACAGTTTGTTGAAAGATGAAGTTGAAAATGCAAAATTCCGAGAGACAGAGAATACATTTTCAAACTTATTAAAAGTATGCAATCAATTCACAGTAAACGCTATTACATATGACAGAACAAAAGTAATGAGTTGATATGGTTATAGAATTTTGCACAGTTAAAGGACTTTTCCGTCTCCTATAGGTAATGCCGAGTTTAATGACAAAAGACTCTAATTATCGAAGTGAAATCTTCATTTTTTCTGTTTTACGTATTTCAAGCAAGGCTGGATTCCTAAATAGATAAAGTAGGTGATTGCCTAAAAGTCCTGTAGGGGCTCTTCAACGTAACGAAAAATTAAAATACCTTATAAATATAATAGGTAGTAGGTAATGAGTATAGTTATTAAGACTACAAAGAAAATTTTATGAAACCAAATAGTATGGTGTAACTCCCCAGCTAACCTCAAAAATTGCTCTAACGCTTCGACTGAAATCAACTTATAGAACCCTCCACAGAAAATTTCGGTGTTATGCATGTCGACAGATTTTACAGACACACAGACGAGTAGATTGGCGGACAAATTTTGTTTTTGGAGCACAAAAGTTTTTTACTTTTCAAAAGTGATTTAGAGCCGTTCGCTACCTTGGTAGACTTAAAAGTAAAATAAAAACAAAAAATTTAAAAACTTATGAGGAGAAGTCTCAAAACTTACACTGCTTAGGGCTCCCTATATGTATAAATTCGGTCCTAATTTCAAGTCACCTGGACTGTGTAAGGTCATTTTCAATTAAAGGAATTCTACTGGTCCTATCTTCCTACATGGTTTCAAAAATTTTTCTTCAATACTTAATAAGATACTTTAAATAAAAACACGAACAACTTAAAATCCGCATGGGACTAAGGATAGAAAATTTTCACTTAAAATAATGAAGACCTTTTGTACCATCTTCTATACAAGTTTAATCGATTATCAGGGAAAGAATTTTAAAAAAATGGAAAATAATTTTTGATTTTTTCAAAATTTTCTAATTAGCGATGACTCTGGACAAAATGTAACCAAATTTTGCTCCTTCTAATATTCCGTATATAGAATTATAATATTAAATTTAAATATCTCTACACGGAGAGAAAATTCCTATAAAAATTACTGTTCTCATACTACAATCGACATGTAACAGGCGAACATATCCAATTTTTGTACGGTAAAAGTAGAAAAATTATAGTTATATTATTGTAATTTTTATAATTTTACAATTATAAAAATTATAGTTATATTATTGTAATTTTTATAATTTTACCGTACAAAAATTGGATATGTTCGCCTGTTACACGTCGATTGTAGTATGAGCATAGTAATTTTTATAGGAATTTTCTCTCCGTGTAGCTCCCCTAGATCTGAAGAGATTAATTCATTGACTCATTCATACATTGCCATCAGGGAAATTCCCATGTTGTTGTTTTGGAGTTACTAAAAACCGTATATGCCCAAATTGATCTAATCTCATACTTTCCCATCCATATAACTACAGCTTCGGGAAAGTAAAAATGCTAAATTAAACAATTAATTACTTATTACCCTCAAATCCCGTACAAGATTGAAATATATGTTGATGAAATTACACCCTAACTGTTGTGAGTTTTGTATTCTATACAAAAGAGTAAAGTTAGTTATAACAGCTAACACAGCAGCAACCAATACATATATGTAATCTAACACACACAAACGCACACACACATTTATGTGTATGTGCAAGTTGTATAATACCTCTAAGATTCACGAATTCTGATTGGTTCAACACCCCTTCAAACCGACAACATCCAGTTGTTCTAATTAAGTAATCAAGCACGTTCATTGGCTGTCGGGAATAATATGTAGGTGTGGCCTCATTTATAGTCCACTCATTACCCCTTGTGTTTTAATTACTGGTCCATACTACCATACAAATAACAAAAACAGTCTTTATATACTTTTGTTTCATTATATACTTCCATTATATAAGTTACTCCGTGCGTCTATGTATATACATATATACTGGAATATAATGGAAGACAGCCATTGGTTAATTTTCATGTTCGTTAAATGTAAAACATTAATTAAAAATAATGAAGTTCATTTTTTATTCAAGAGAAAAAAAAATAAAAATGAAGAAACGAAAAAAATTAACAATTTAAAACCGAATTACAGTCGTTGGCATAATTAACTTAACATATCTGATTATGAACACTGATATTAATACGAAAGGTCACTCTACGTGACAATAACTCGCGCAACGATAAAGATATGTATATATTTGAAAATAGACAAGTATATGAGATAAGAACATCTGAGAAGTATCTACATTTAAAAAGAGAAAACGTATTGTTCGTTTTCATTCCCTCTTTTATTACTTGCTTACATTAGGTACTAAATTCATCTTCTGCGCACTGCTAAGATATGCGGCATGTAAGATATAGTTGTTTCTAGAAAAAATATCACAAACTATTTATCTTTCTCCGATACTCAGCGCTATTCATCTATCGAGTAGGTCTCGTATTGAAAGAAATTTTAAAGTGGATACTAATCAGCAAATAAAATTATCTAATAAAAGACTACCATCACAATAAATTATGAATCAAATTATTTTTAAATTAGATATTCCGAAAACCTGTACAAAATCAGTTCCTTAAATTGCTTCATGTTGCTTCGTACCATTCACTAACCAACTCTTAAGTAGCCATTTCTGATTTCTCCGTAAATACTTACATTCATATAGTTTCCAAAATAGTCTAATTTTAGGCTTTTCCTGACGTTATATATCCCTGGAGGATAACTTTAGCTTCAGATTCTTTTTTTCCGAAATCTCCACAAAATTCGATCAACATCTATCCAGCAGTCTATTTTTAGCTTTTTTGGAGATTTCAAAATCCTGAGAGACAATTCTTACCTCATAATTATTTTCACCGAAATCAAATAGTAATTGAGAAAAAGCTTGTTTTGGACTTTCTCTGAGGTGCCAGGATAGTGGTTGTGTGTTGTGATAGATGAGGCACAATTTAAATTCACGTTCATTTTTTCCAGAATCTCGATAATTTAAATAAAAGATTTGTACAACTCCATATTTGCACAACTGTTAAAGACGAAATTATTAAATTATATTTCATATTTTTGCAACTCACTGTAGCATATGATAATTTTCTCTACAAGAACAGTTATGAAAATTTATATTTGCAATAAAAACAATTTTGATTAAAAAGCACAAACTGAATAATGAAATTTTCCAGTGAATTTAAGAGAAAATTAAAATCTTAAAAGCATAATTTTTTCTAGACAGAGACACTAAATTATCAACAGTCGTGATCAGCAAAAAGATTTTAGATTATTAAATCAATAGATTTCATGGGACTTATTATATTACAGTTGTAAATAATTAATTTTGATAGTAAAAATCAGTTCGGAGAGTTTTTTAGTTAAATATAACGAAGATCGATCTCTCTGACCCCATTAGGCCCGATTTACATTAACGCTCAGCTCTCGGTACGCTCCGGCTCCAGTCTCGCTCCGATATAATTTGTTGTGTTCACATTACAGTGCTGATAACATGCTGGTAGCTATCCGTTCTCCATTCACATTATAATGACGCTCTGGGTGCCCTCCCAGTTCAGTCTAAGTTCAATACAAATATCTGTTCATAACAACTGAATGCAAGCGGAGTGGAGTGGAATCAAAAAAGTGTTTACACTATAGGTACAAGCTATAACGAGTTTGATATCGCTCCGATAAAATATTACATGAGTGGTGTTGATATTGGAGTGGCATTGGACCGGGAGCGAACCGTGACTGATACCGTGACCATATCAGAGCGATGATGTGAATACACTCATAGTTATTAAGAATATTTTATCGAATCGGGAGCGCAGAGATATCGGAGTGAGAGCAGAGCGTTAATGTAAATCGGGCCTAAATGGTGCAACCGGTTTTTCAATATCTTATATATCTTATAATATATCTTAACATATTATTTTAGGCCCGATTTACATTAACGCTTCGCTCTCGGTACGATATCACTACGCTTCCGATTCGATATAATCTTGTTGTGTTCACATTACAGTGCTGATGTCATGTTGGTACCTATTCTTTGTCTATTCACATTATAATGCCACTCTGGGTACACTCCCAGTTCCGTCTCAGTTCGATACAAATATCTTTTCATATCAACTGAATGCAAGCGGAGTGGAGTGGAATCAAAAAAGTGTTTACACTATAGGTACAAGCCATAACTAATCTGATACCGCTCCGATAAAATATTACCTGAGTGGTATTGATATTGGAGTGACATTGGACCGGAAGCAAACCGTGACTGATATCGGGCGGATATCAGAGCGATGATGTGAATACACTCATTGTTTATTGTGTAAGAATATTTTATCGAATCGGGAGCGTAGCGATATCGTACCGAGAGCAGAGCGTTAATGTAAATCGGTCCTTAAGTGGACGCAATGATCTAAATTATAAAATTAACAATTTATTTGCTTTAGTAAAAATTTCATTTTTGATAAAATTATAACTGCAATCTAAAGGGATGGTTATAAGGGTCGTGACTTTTTCTCTCTGTGTGAAAAAAAATATCTTAATTTTTCAAATTATATTTTAAATGTAAGTACGCGCTATTATTTGTGTAATATGAAAAAATTAGTGTATTTTTATATAATTTGTGTATAATTACTGTTTTTTATTTAATATTACACAAATAATAGGTGTAACTTTATGAAATACACAATTAGATTGGAGATTTACAAAGTTTTTGGTTTATATTTACATCAATAAATAGTAGAAACCGTGCGCACGCATATGAATTTATGTGTTTAACTTTATCTGCTATTGTATTACTTTTTTTGTGTACATTACATAAGTAATATTCTAAAAGGTTAAAAATTATGTTTCCAGCTTAGTTAAACAAAAATATATTTTGATTAGTGTGTATGCTGTGTATAATATACCTTTACTTGTATATTAATCTTTAAATGTGTTACAAAAACTGTTTTAGTGGTGTTTTGTTTAATATGTTGTTGTTTTGATTAATATGCAAAGGAATAAATCTGTTTGTTTTCAAAATGTCGTGATAATACATTTAAAATATTTCAGGTGAGTAAGTTAATTTTTTAATTTTGATTCATACAAAGAGTTACGTAATTTGATAAAACTTTTGTGAGGTTCTCAATTTTTGTGAAAATTAAAACACTATCTTTTGTAGCTACAGACATGTTTAATTTTAATTTTGGTTTCTATTTGAATTTAGCGAGCGCGCGTGCCTGTCATTTGTCTATTAATTTTTTTATGTTGTCAGTTATTATTACAAAAAAACATGATTTTACTTCGGTTTTTAGCACATGACGCTCTTATATGTATATTCTTAATTACTGGCGTTATTAAATTTATTTTTCGAGTCAATCAATATTTTTTTGGCAGTTATTGGTAGTAATCTAATTTGTAGTTCAAAAAACTTTATAAAACTGCATTTAATTTTGTCAACATTGCGCCATGTTGTTGTATGCGCAATTTAAAATAAAAGACAAATTTCTTTGTATGAACGATAAAAACTTTTCGTGAAATAAATTGTAGTATGTGTAGTTTCAATGAATCACCTTGACTTCCACAATCTACAATTCAGATTTCTTTCATTCAGATATGTCTAAAAAATCATATAATGCTTGTAATTAGTAAAATCTATAGTGATAAAAGAATTATACATATGTTTTTTTACTAAATTTTATTGACTTTGGAAATAAAATACCTGTTATATATACGTACTTCTAGCTACCAACTAAAATTATTAAATTTTAATCAACGGAATCCCTAATTAATGTAAGTATATAATTTTTGTTTTTTGATTTACAGTAATATAAATCCATAAAGGACTAAATTGAAACGATGCGATGTATGGATTTCTGTGACTCCACTGACTACTGCGACACACTGCGAATTACTGTGAAAATGTGATTCCATGGATTGCTGTAACGTCATTGTTAGTTCACATTTCTTGTTCCAGAAGAAGATCAGAAGAATTGCGCTACAATGAATTCCTGACATGACAATTGGTCTGGATTACTATATGGTTAGTTGTATTTTTTTTTAATATATAAAATCAAGTTTTTTAAGTAATAAGAATAATAATAATGAGATTTAACGTTCGTTTTTCAGACACTACTGTGTAATGGACGCCACTCACATCATTATTTCTCAAACTTTTTCATTATGATATGGGCGGAGGACAAGAAAAGCGGTATAAAGATTTGGCAGGTGTCCGTTTGCAACCGTCTTCTTAAGGACGATGTCGATATCCATCTGGAAATGTGATGGGAGATTGCAGAAAATTTTCGCCAGCATATAGCCGGCTACGGAATTCAAACCTTCAGTCTACCAGTTCGGAAATGCCACTGCCTAAGCACGCCAGCTCACTTTTCTGGTGAGTTTTTTAAGCAAAAATCTAATATCTGTACATTCATTGAAATAACCTACAAAAAATTGTGTAGCTAAAACGAAATTTTCTTAATTTTAAATTGCTATGAAATAGTTATTGAAAAAAGAAAAAAATAAATAAACAAAAATGGTTATAAAATTAAGTAACCCTTATTTTCTGATTTGTTTAGCAACCGGAACTGGTGAAGACATCTATGAAACCGCAGCATACATTTTCCCTGAAGTTCTAGTAATTGCAAGAGTCAGCAGAATATTGGGCGGAAGACAAGAAAAGCGGTATAAGGATTTGGTAGGTGTCCGTCTACAACCGTCTTCTTAAGGACGATGTCGATATTCATCTGGAATTGTGACGGGAAATTACAGACAACTTTCACCAGCATACAGCCAACTACGGAATTCGAACCCTCAGTCTACCAGTTCCGAAGTGCCAGTTCCTAAGCATGCCGGGTCACTTTTCTGGTGAGTTTTTTAAGCAAAAATTTAATATCTGTACATTCAGTAAAATAACCTAGAAGTACCTAATTGTGTAGCAAAAGCGAAATTTTCTTAATTTTAAATTGCTGTGAAATAGTTATTGAAAACAGAAAAAACAAATAAACAAAAATGGTTATAAAATTAAGTAACCCTTATTTTCTGATTTGTTTAGAAACCCGAATTGGCGAAGACGTCTATGAAACCGCAACATGCATTTTCCCTGAAGTTCGAAGAATTGCAAGAGTCAGCAGAATATTGATTTTTTTTATATTTAAGTATTGTTTTGTTAATTTCTTTAAACTATATTTTTGATATGATGTAACTACAATTTTAATCCATAAGTTTTACCTGTGCTCATTGATAAAATTACCTAGATGCTCATGAAATCAAGTAAACGTTCATAATAAAACTTTTATAATCTTACCTTTTTGGAGTGTTTATTTTAAAATTCACCAAACAATTATTATTTTATCATATGACACACTTATATAGAAATGTAGACATAATAAGCAAAATATTTATCATTTCTAATATTTTATATAATTCCAAATTATTCTATACTTTATATCATTATAAATATTTAAAATTTGTAAAAAAAAACCATCAATAATCTTTTTGATTCGTTATTTTCAGTTAAGTTGAATCAGTTTATCTTTTTCAGCACAACTGAATCACTCATACTGATTCAGTTGAACTGAATCAGAATGAGTGATTCAGTTGGATTAAAATTACACATTTCTGGGTGTAAACATTACTATATAAGTGTGTAAAATTACATTTTCGGGTGTATAGGCGTGGTTTAAAACTACACTAATATAATGTAATTTTGCGTTTAGCTGCGTACTATTACGAACTGAATGTGTAAAATTACATCTTGCTGTGTAGCTAATACACAAATAAAACGTAATCTATTACACACCTGAATGGTAATTTTACGCATGGCATGTGTAAAACTACACATATGAGTGAGTAATAATTACACCATGATGGTGTAATTTTCACCTTCGTACACTACGGTTTGTAATGTTACTGTCATTATAGAAGGCATTTAATTGCCTCCTATAATAAGAGTAAAATGGGTCATTTTTTTGTTAGAGTGTGTAATTCTTCTTTTGACGCTAATTTACAAACTTCTGTTTAACTTAAAATGTAAAAAAAATGCATTAGGAAGCCTTTAAAACAATGTACAAATAATATCCTCCTAAGCTGAGAGCCCATTCCACGCCTAATTACATACGTAATTTCTCAAAAATGTAGTTCTTGCGCATTAACCATATTTATAATCCAAATCTGCACTTTTTGATGTCAGAAATCGAATATTCACGCTCTTATTATTAAAATTCCGTCAACGATAAATACCATAAGAAATCACACAGAAAATTCAAGTCTATGACATCATCAAGTAATGATATTTTTAAATTCTTCAGAAACATGTGTAACATAGTCTGCTTACATAAATAAAAAATACACCGCAAATGGAGAGTAGCTCATAGCTTCCTTGTACTCGTAACTCCCTATTTATCCAATAAACTCGATCTCCTCAGCCTAAATTTCGTTTAGCACTAAACGAAAAGAGCGTCAGCGTGCTTTCGGTAATAACTTGGCAAATTTCAAAGCATTAACACCTACCTATATAGTTTTAGTTTTTATTTTGTGACACTCCAGAATAGAGCCGTGAAGAGAAATGTTGGGCCTCAGGGAGAAATCAAATATAATAGGTGACAGATAGAAAAATATAGGTGACGAGCAAATAAAAAATAACACCGTGAGCAGCGAGGCCCCATCACGGAAGTCGAATTTTTCCCTTCATCTTCGGTATTGAATGTCTACAAGCGAAATGTGATTGAAAGTCTACAAGCGATTTGTCATTTTGGTAGTTTAAAAACTGATGATGAGTGTCCGGCTGATCGGGGCTTTAAAAAAAGGTTTTAAGTTTTTAAGGGCTGAATCTCAGTAAATTTCAATTTGGTGCCGATAGCAGTTAGCAGGGAAAAAGCCAACACAATTCGTACGAGGGCATTCCTACCCATTCTTATCCGCCCATTGCCTTTGTGTTTTATTTGGAAATATTAAAAAAGGATCTTAAATAGTGAACTGAAAGGCCTTTATGAGGATATTTTTTCTTTCCAAAAAAATCCAAAATTTATATTTTGTAAAAATAAAATAAATAATGACATCAATAACATATTTAGTCGAATTTTCTCCGAAAAATTAGACTTATACAGTCTATACGATAAGAGCTGCGAGGGGCGAGAGTAGGGGCGCTATCCGTTTTCGGACCCGTAGAACACGAATATGTAGAAAAAAAAATGTCTGATATATATATATATATATATATATATATATATATATATATATATATATTATATATATATATATATATATATATATATATATATATATATACATATATATATATATATATATTCCCGCCACCTTTTAATTTGTGTAGGGCCCCCCTATGGAAGTTAAGAGATGAAATTTGGTAAATGGGGCTCATTTTCGAGGCACCTCAGACTATCAAAGTGGGGTCAAATTTTGGGCAAATTTTTTTTCTGACCCGACCTTTAAGGCGGTGGTGGGGGGCGGAAAAGCAATAAAACTTTAAAAATAATGTTTCGGTCAATTATCTACAACATATCCAAAATTCAGCTTCCTAGGATGATTTGGTGGGAGTAGAGGGGGGAAAAACGATTTTCGCTGGATCTAACAGGCCCCCAGCCCCCCAGAATTAACGTAGAGGGTTGAAATTTGGTGTGTTGATAAAGTTCGTACCTAGGTTGTGCTTTTTGGAGGTTTTAATATTTTACCCCCACCCCCCTCATTTTAAGCTACAATTTCATGCATTTTCGACGTTTTCGAAGTTTGTACCACTCGCACAGGTCACCCAAATAAACCTAGAGGGCTGAAATTTTGTATTCGGATTGAGTTAGTATCAAGGGGGTGCCTTTTGGGAGTCTCGACTTTCAAACCCTACCGCCACCATTTTTATACCCAAAAGAACATGATTTTTCTTGTTTTTTAACAGTTTCGTTCGGGTCAAAATCTCCCCAAATAAACCTAGAGGGCTGTTTTTTGTGTACAGGTTAAGCTAATAGCTTAATTTTTTTAGCTATATTTCCTTAATTTTTTTGCTTGTTTTCTAACACGTCTAGAGACTCTCTAAGGAAACCTAGAGGGCTAAAATTTTGTACGTGTATTCAGTTAGTATCCAGCTAGTACCTTTTAGGGAGTCCACATTACTTTTCCCCCCACTTCTTCCATTTTTACATCGGAATTGAATGCTATTGTTAAATGTGTTTTAAATGCATTACTTTTATTCTAAATACAAGTAGGCGAATAGTAATTTTAAAAAATTAAAAAAAAAGTGAATACAATTTTTTAACAAATGAAATACATACATATTAAGTAATCTGAAAATGTTATTAAAGTCACTGTTTATTTATAAATTAGGAATTTTGGATTTTTATTATTTATAAAATAGAAATTTCGGATTTTTTGGAAAGAAAAAATATCTTCACAAAAGCCTTCCAGTTTACCATTTAAGTTCCTTTTTTAATATTTAAAAATAAAACACAAAGGCAATTGGCGGATAAGCATGGATAAAAATGCCCTCGTACGAATTGTGTTGGCTTTTTCCCTGTTAACTGCTATCGGCACAAAATTTAAATTTACTGAGATTCAGCCCTTAAAAACGTAAAACCTTTTTTTAAAGCTCCGATCAACCGGACACTCATCATCAGTTTTGAAACCACCAAAATTAAAAATCGCTTGTGGACTTTCAATTATATTTCGCTTGTAGACACTCAATACCGAAGATGAAAGGAAAAATTTGACTTCCGTGATGGGGCTCCGCTGCTCACGGCGTTTTTTTAAATTAGGTACTTACATATGTATTGCGTTTGTGATAAATGATAGTATTTAATTCATTTGTTTCTTTGTATTTAGTATGCTAGTACTGTATTATTTCAAAATAAATCACATTTAACCACATATAAAAACGCTATTGAATTTCGATGTGATAACAACGCTATGTGATTCCGAAAAGTGGGGGGGGGGGCAAAGTAATGTGGAATCCTTAAAGGGCACACCCTCGATACCAACTGGATACAGATACAAAATTTCAGCCCTCTAGGTTTACTAGGTTTACTCAGAAAGGCTCTAGGCGTGTGAAAAAAAGCAAAAAAATCAGGTAAATATTGGCGTAAAAATCGTCGGGGTAAGGGTTAAAAGTTGAAGCCTCCAAAATGCAGTGACTGGCTATTATCTTAACCTATGCACAAAATTTCAGTCCTCTAGGTTTATTTGGAGAGACTTTGATCCGAACAAAACTGTTAAAAAACTAGAAAAATCATGTTATTTTTGGTATAAAAATGGTGGGGGTAAGGGTTAAAAGTTGAAACACCCAAAAGACACCCCTTTGATACTAACTAAATCCGAATACAAAATTTTAGCCCTCTAGGTTTATTTGCGTGACCTGTGCGAGTGGTACAAACTTCGAAAACGTCGAAAAAGCATTAAATTGTAGCTTAAAAATGGTGGGCTGGAGGTAAAATATAAAAAACCCCTGTCGCAGCATCCTGCATAACATAGCGAGTTTCCGATTATAAAAATTAGTTTTTCTCGGTAACCAGTTTATACACAATGATGGTTTAAAATCTTTTTTATCTGATTTTTCTCCTCTTTCTAATGGTGTAGAAAAATGTTGCAAAAATTTTTGAAATTGGAAAAATTTTAGCAGAAAGAAATTTTTTTCACGAAAAATGCTCAAAAAAACATGCTTACGGCATCAGACGTGTCTGACTAACGAATTTCCAACATTTTCACCAAATTTCGTAAAAATAGACATTTCATTCGAAAGTTATCGTGCGAAAACATATATATATATATATATATATATATATATATATATATATATATATATATATATATATATATATTAATATATATATATATACATATATATATACATATATATATACATATATATATATATATTACTAATATATATATATATATATATATATATATATATATATATATATATATATATATATATTAGTGAATATTATTTTCGGTTTCTAGGGACCTGAAAAAAAATTTTTGCCATAGTCCCGGACTCAAGTCGCGTCATGACAGTGCTGTAATAGCTGAATTCCATTCTGGAAATTCTCCAAAAATCTTGCCATAAATGCGATGCTCGGAACATGGTTTTTTGGGCATTTTTCGTGAAAAAAATTAAATTTTGCAAAAATTTCCCCAAATTCAAAAATTTTTGTAACATTTTTTTACACCATTAAAAAAATCACATAAAAAAGGTTTTTGAACAATAATTATTCTGTCAACTAATTTCCGACAAAAACTAATCTTTGTAAACGGAAATTCGTTATGTTATGCAGGATGCTGCGACAGAGGTATTTTATATGCTACATATTACATTAAATCTATAATAATCACTGCTTGTACGGAACACTATTGGCGCAAGTACAACTTGCACTTGGCGGTTTTTTTTATTTCGTAATTATGTAGATGCCATAGATATATGAATAGTATTCATATATCAATGGTACATGCATAGGTCTTTGAGGAATATGTATATAGTATCTTATACTACATACATATTGGTATGTACATACTAACTCTATAAGTCGTTATTTGACTTCAGTAACGAAATATAGTATATGGATAATCCATATCAAATATCTCCTTATTGAAAAACCAGGTTCCTGACGTCAGACACGTTTGGCTGAAGAACTCATCCAAGATTTTTGAACTTCCAACGTTCTCACCAAATTTCGTAATCCTAGGACATTTCGTTCGAGAGTTATCGTGCGGACACATATATATATATATATATATATATATATATATATATATATATATATATATATATATATATATATATATATAAATACATATATATATACATATATATATATATATATATATATATATATATATATATATATATAAATTTTAGTGAAGGTTATTTTCGGGTTCTAGGGACCTCAAAACAAATTTCTGCCATAGTCCCGGGCTCAGGTCGCGTTATGACAGCGGCTGTAATAGCGTGTATCCATTCTGGAAACTCGCTAAAACATTCAAAAAGCAGACCCTAGGTACGAACTTTATCAACGTACCAAATTTCAACCTTCTAAGTTAATTCTGGGAGGCTGTGGGCGTGTTAGCTTCAGCCAAAAATTTTTTTTCCCCCTCTACTCCCTCCAAATCACCATTAAATTTTGAGTTTTGGATATGTTGTAGAAAATTGACCGAAACATTATTTCCAATCGGTTTCGAAAAGTTTTATTGTTTTGATGCCCCCAACCACCCCCTTAAAAGTTGGGTCGCGTCCAAAATTCCCCCAAAATTTGAACCCACGTTGATGGTATTGTTGTGCATCGGAATGAGCTCCACTTACCAAAATTCAGCTCCTCCCGTCCATAGGGGGGCCGTACACATGTCAAAAAGTAGCAGGAATATATATATATATATATATATATATATATATATATATATATATATATATGTATATATCAGACATTTTTTTCTTCAGAATCATTTTCTACGGGTCCGAAAACGGATAGCTCCCGTACTCTCGCCTCGCCGGGTTCTTATCGTATATAGGCCGTATGTCTAATTTCTTCAAAGAAAAATTCGTCTAAAAAGCTGGGTAATTTTTCCCTAAAAATGTAACTGACCAGCAAAAAAGAAAACTCTTTCATAGACATTTTTTTTAAATTTTCAGGGGTCCCCTTTTTAAATACCGACCCCGGGGCTACATCTCCGGTTGTCCCTCCCTCTCACCGAGCTTGTTCCAAGGGACTGTTCGGACACTAGAAGGTGTTGTAATACATTAATTTTTTTCAAATATTGTATGTTATGTGTGGCAAATTACCACAAAATATTTTTCTGGCGCTCACATGTTTTATGTGAGATATTTCTCAGGGACAGTTTTACACTTTGTTGAGAAACATAAATGAGTTTTTGTTTTACATAATTATATAAATACCATTTTTCAAGCACAAATTAATTTAAAGAATACATAATAAAGCATCTAGAATTCTTTCTGAACATGTTATTGTGATATAGGTACAATAAAAATAAACTTTTCTCAGCTCTTGTATACACATATATACCTATATACATACAAATTCGTATTTTACGTAAACGTACTATAGATGTAGAATAATGGTTAGGAATGTTAGATGAATGTGACGTTATAAGTAAGCAGCGCCTAAGGGCACCATGCTGGAGATATATGGTGGTTGTCACTATTTTTCCTAACTAAACAACGCTTGCGCATAATGAAATGGTCGATATTCATTCAAAACAATAATTGTATATGTGTCTTTTGATATATTATTATGCATATTAAGAAGAATGAGAAGAATAAACACACATCCATTATGTAAGAAGTATAAGATGTTTTTGAATTATTCAAATATAATTAAGGCTTTAGGTTGCTAAATAAAAATTTATAACGTTGTTATAATTTTCTCAAAAATTGTTCTTGAAATTTAATTATTTATTCGGTTAAAAATTAAAAACAAATATGCCGACTTACGAAAGATTTGTGAAAATTTTAATTTGTATATATTCAGTCTGAATATCCTTACTAATATACAACCATAAATCTTAAACTAACTAAAGTCTTTTTAGAAACCCTTTACAAATTTTAATGTAATATTGAAAGGTTTAAAACTAACCACTTACATATCAGTAAAAGGGTCTCCGGCGAGTAAGCATATGGGATTTCGGCCCAGCGGCTTTTTCGGCTATTCTTTTTCACGAAGTTGCTTATGGTGAGTAATGTTCGAAAATATGAATATTAGACCTCTACCCCCTATATTGTCAGAGATATGGGGGTAACAACACTTGAATTTAAAAATTTTTTTCTTCAAAACTATTGAAGATAATTAAATGAAATTAACAGAGAATATTGATATATAGTAGCTTTATGTTACACAATTTTTTACATTCGTATGGCGTCATTTACCACATTAAAATAATAATCGAATTTTTGAGGATGCGTGTTTTAGACCAACCCCTTAAGTGACACCTACCAAAAAAATATATGTTATTTGGCTCTAACATAGTTATCGTGTATAAAAATTTTAGCAAAGTCAGATTTGTGGACGGTGTCTTAAAAAAATATAAATTCAGGTTAAGTAACAATAAGACACTCCTATGAAAAAAACAAAGATCGTGATTTTGATGACTGACTATGGTATTTCTATGCACTTTTCGACACTGAGTACGAATTTGAGGTCAAAAAATTTCTTATACCCCTTAAATTTTTGTATAGAACCACAAATATCCCTTAAATAGGTCTAAAGTTATGAATATCAACAATATCATTACACAAAAGGAATATGAATGGGCACTTTGCAGCCCGCGTGCCTCATATTATTGCCAAGGGCTCCACCAAGGGTGTAACATTTACCGAAGGAGTTGATTCACTCTCTACAGCTCTTTTAAATCTCTCTGGTCACTCAAGGGGTTGGTCTAAAAAACGCACCCTCAAAAATTCAATTATTATCTTAATGTAGTAAATGACGTTATACGAATGTAAAAAAATTGTGTAATATAAAGCTACTATAGATCAACATCCTCTGTTAATTTCATCTAATTATCTTCAATAGTTTTTAAAAAAATAATTTTAAAGTTATGGGTTGTTATCCTCATATCTCTGACAATATAGGAGGTAGAGGTGTAATACCCATATTTTCGAACATTACGCACCATAGGCAACGTTCATGAAAAAGAATAGCCAAAAAAGCCGCTGGGCCGAATTCCCATATGCTTACCCGGCGAGACCCTTTAATAACCTAAGACTCGTGGGTTACCAAGTAATCGATCGATAATTTCAAATTATTCTGCATCTAAATTCTGCAAATATATAATAAGAGTAAATTATAAATACGAACCACCCATTATCCCAAAGGGCATAGCCGGATAAGATAGGGGAAACGGCCCTTGAAGCAAAATTGATTGTTTCTATAGAAAATAATTCTTCTTAGCCCCAGTTACATTTCCGCCAAATTTCAACCCTCCAAGGCTAATAGTTTATATAATTCATAAACTATTAACCTTGGAGAGTTGAAATTTGGCAGGAATGTGTCTGGGGCTCAAAGGTATTATTTCCTATAAAAACAATCAATTTTGCGTCAAGGGCCGTTTTCCTTATCTTACCCGGCTATGCCCTTTGTGTCCTTTAAAGTAAAAATAGTATTGAACCGAAATGTCCTCCTACTTTGATTGATCTTAACTCGTAGCCAAAAAAGTTATTAACATCTATAACAGAGTACCAACCTTGAAATATATGTAGGTATGTGTACTTTAAATATTGGATTTGCTGAGCAAAGGATTTAGTGATTGCATTACAAGCAAAATAGTTTTGCTGTTGTTTCAAGTTTTTCAATAAAAAATTCCCCTTCAGCCCAAAAAAATAAAAAAGATTATAAGAACTCTGTTTAAATACACCAGTGGCGTCTTGTCCTTTGGAGCATTCGGGGCTAAGATTCGAAAGAAAAATGAACTAATCTCAACAATAAAAATGTTATAATCTTAAAGGTTATAATGCAATGGCGGACTAACACCTTATGAGGCCTGGGGAACACCCCTACCAGCGCCCTCTCTTGTCACCACTAAGTAAGGTAAAAGCTTATAACATAGTAAGTAAAGAAAATATGTCGTTATTTCTAAGAACGATTATAACAAACAATTCGAATCTCTCCATCGGGCTGCTCGTCTTGATAGACGTGGCCTACAAACAGACAGTAACAGAAAGTAAAAGCTGAAATTAGCAGAAATAAGACAAAATTACAAAAAACATTTAGAAACATTTTTATAGTAAAAATTAGATACAATAATTTTCTTTTTTAAATACGATAATTTTACTATCATTGTACAAGAAATACTTGACGCTTAAAACTTCGACTTAAGACCACGTTCACTACTATATATATATATATATATATATATATATATATATATATATATATATATATATATATATATATATATATATATATATATATATATATACATATATATATATATATATATATATATATATATATATATATATATGCTCTGTTTGAAAAAATTGTTTTTTGAATTCGAGAATTAGGTCATGACCATGAAACGTCACTGAAATACACTGTAAAGAAATACTAAGTATTGCTGTTCACTCTCCTTCATGGCTCAGGCCTTTTAAACGAAGGAAAAATCTAATTTTATGTTGATTTTTTAAATTTACTTTAGTTTTATTTCAAATGTAAAAGTTTTCCATCGGTTTTTAATCGAAAAAATTGTCATTTTTTTTATAGTAATTTTGGAAATCTTTTCAAAAATTTACAGCGTGAAATAAAGTATTAGGAAGACATTAAGAAAATAAGACACCCTCCCGAATTGAGAACTGGATCCGCCCCTGCTATCTCTATTAATTTGACAACTCATTGTTTCTATACTAATAAATAAAGAGAAAAAACGGAGAAGACAAAAATTTCTTCGAACCGTAAACTATAATAAAAATTCAATTATCTCTATGTACACTATCAAACAAAATAATAAAATACTTATTTATCCTTATATCCGTACAACTTCAATACACAACACAATTATCCTTCCACAAGCCTTAATCTTGCACATCCTCCATCCAAAGCCAACGAATCTAGAAAAGAAAAATATACATTATTAAACTGATTACATATAAATAATATATTTGATTTAATCGTTTTGACAAACATAAAGAAAGGCTCCATCACAAAAAAAAAAAAAAAATAGTAAAACGTTATCTTATAAGTATATAGTAAAATTATTATCGATAAGTAGATATATGAATGCTATACATGTCTGTAGTCGGTGGTAAGGTCTCATTCACATGTATGTCATTTAACGTTGTGAAGATGGATAATAAGTTTTTTTTTCTTCGTACAAAACTAAACCTTATTTTAATAATATTTAAAGATTATCGTACACTTACAGACATATAATGTGATCCGATGTGAATGTAAACACATATGGAACTTATACAGAATGATTTCAATAATATATCCTTCCAGCCATTCTCTAGATCAGCGATTCCCAAACTGTGTTCCGCGGAACACTGATGTTCCGAAAACATTTCATTTCATATACATTTGTAAGTAATATGCATGTAATGTGTATTCAGTGCAATTAAAATGGAATGGAACTGAGCATTCATAAGCTCTGAAGTGGGTCTATCATAAAATGTACCTGTTTTTTTTTTATTGTGCTTGTTTATAAATGATGCATTACGTTATTAAAAATTTTGATCGTAAATATCTCGTAAACGGTGCATCGTAGCTCAAAAATAACGATATTTCTGAAGGGTTAAGCGAAGTAAGTTGTGGGTACTCCAAACGTATTAAAACGTGGCAGTCATAACGTGACTGTCAAAACTTGCTTTTCGTTATCGAAAATTATCGATACCGAATTACTGATCATAATTGATTAATTCAGACTCTTTAGTCCCATTGATTTAGTCACCAATAGAATATTTTCAAAAAAAAAATAGTTTTCGATACTTTTCGATAACGTAAACTTTTGATCGTAAATATCTCGTAAACGATGCGTCGTACCAAAAAATAACGAAATTTTTGAAAGCTTAAGCGAAACAAGTTGTGAATATTCAAAATATATTGGGACTGTCAAAACCTAATTTTCGTTATCGAAAATAACGATATTTTCAAAATTTAAATATGTAAATTTCTACGTATTCGTTATCATTACTGTTATAAAATTCTCTAAATTTTTTAGTATTTTTAGTAGTTTTTATTTCCAGCATTTTTCCTTTTATAATGACAGATCCAATTTATACAATTTTTATTTATGTAAATCAAATCCACATGGAACGGATATATTCGCGTAGGTACATTGAGGACCGATGTAACTTTATATATATATGTATATATATATATATATATATATATATATATATATATATATATATATATATATTATTCTTTTACAAAAGAATTATGTAAAAATCGTGTTGTTTGAAACCGCGTAATTCGGGGGAAGGTATTCTTGCTCTTCGAGTACCATGTTCTCGGAGGTTACCTGCATACACTGAAGGCATTTCTAATTTTATCTTAATAATTTGATCTATAACTATAAAGTTACAATTGGTACACCTCTCCCCATATACTAAAATATTGAAACAGAAGAATCATGCCCCCCAGACATTATTTAAACATCGAGAAATAACATTTCAATATTGTGTGCTAAATACCAACGTTATAAATTTTGTAAAATCATTTTAAATGAATCACCCTATATGAATACAAACATAGACACATAAAATGATGGTATAGGTAGTTGGTATTTGATGTGTTGATACGTTAAAGGCGTGATCCTGAATATTTTTCAAACATTTTGTCCGCGTCTTTTCATAAAGAAGCTTATCTCAAACCAATATTTGTTCTCAATATATCTTTTCATATAAGAAATATGAGACTATCGTTGTGCTGTGCCGCTTGCTGTATGAAAGGAAAACGGTGCGGCTGGAAAAAAAATTTTTGTACCACATACAATCAAACATACTTCTATATAAACCGACATGGGCAAGTAGTCAATAATAATAAAAAGGAGAAAAGATAACATTAATATACCTACTTGCGCGATATTTGTTGTTCTATCCTTTTTTTAATGATCCACATAAACACGGCATTTTTTAATCAATTTAAATATTGTTAGGTTTCTTAATTGCGTTATTTTGTTACAAAATTTGAAAGGTTTTTAAAAATTATTGACTTACCATTGAGGATACACTAACTTTGAAATATCCTCTCTCTGGTACTTCAGCACAACACTTAACCGTGCTACGAGTATTTGTGCAAATTTCAGTAAAATTTCATTAATAAATAAAAATTTTTGGGTTGAGGTTTTTTAAAAACATATTCATTGGATTAAAAAACTTTCTTTCATGCTTATTAAGAAAAAAAATGGGTGTTTAATTTATTTGTCAATGTTTATAAGCTTGTTTAATTACACACCTAAAAATAGTGTTCCGGTATAGGGGCTTTTTTTTAGTTAAAAAACCTTTTACAATTTTCTATTAATATATTTCCACAACGGTTTTGTTTTGATCTAGGAAAGTTATACCTACATATGAAGTACCTGCAGTGTCACATAAACGACAATACAGTTGCTATTGGAACTTTCTATAAGGGGCAGATAGCCTATATATGCCAGGTGCTAGGTGACATTGAGTGTGCATTAAAGAGGTATAGAATTTGACTTTTGATTATTGTTAGGAGGTCTTAGGTGAGTATGAAAACCCAGGTCGTCGACCTCTAGGGGGGTCGACAAATTGGAGGGGAAAGCATTTGCCCTTGAATTAACCCTGATCATTGACCTTGAGATCACGATCAAGTCATATTCGGATGCAGAATTTTCTGCTCTTTCCATCTCCGGGGTCAAAAGTGAGGGTTGCCGTATAAAAAAACGGACTTGACCTTGATATGATCTTTAACCTTGACTTTGAGATCAAGGTGAAGGTCATCATCGGATGTGCCGTAATAAATAGTGAAACTTTTGTCCTCATCGTTTATCCCAAAAATGCTTTCCCGCTGAGATTTTAGAGTTTTTTATACTTTTGGCTAACTCTGTATACTAAAAATACTTAAATTTTAACGTTGCCTTCTATTTTAATTTTTTTACACAAAAACTGTTAGGTATATCAAAAATTTGCATATGACATAAATTTTAGATCATTTCATTGCAAACAAATTAAAAAAAAATCTCTGTACGATCAATAATAAGCAAGATATAAGCGATCTCCCGATCGACTTTTTCTGCAACTTTCCCCCCTCCCCGCCAATTTGTCGACCACCCTAAAAGTCGACGACATGGGTTTTCATAATCACCTAAGACCTCCTAATAATAATCAAAAGTCAAATTCTATACCTCTTTAATGCACACTCAATGTCACCTAGCACCTCGTATCTTAATATACCTATTTCGATTATTCGAAATCGAATCGATCGAAAATTCGATCTCGAAAACTATAGGAGATAGGAAAAAACACTTTATTAGACATAACATTTTATTTTTAAAGTACTTTCGATTGATGTATATAATTCCAGGGTCGGACTCACTGGAAGGGTGGTTCAGCAGATTTCAAATGAAAATTTTTTTTTTTCATGCTATATCCCTTGAATTTAGATGAAACTTGGTGCAGTAATAAAGTGCACTAAGGCACAGTTACTGAATTTTTTTTTTTTTGAAGTGAGCGCTCAATTGGAACCCTAAAAAATAACATTGGATCGGATATTATCCTTAACAACGAGGACTGATACGATAATAAATATGTCTAATATTTTTGAGAGTGTTTGCCTTCATGTGGATTTGGAATTATTTTCCTATGTTGAGTAGTTACCAGGAAAAAAAATTTTGTAATTTTTTAAATTTTTTTAGTTATCTCTATAGCTACTCAGTTTTGGCCGCTAAAATTGTAGATACCAATTACTTATAGCCTCACCGTACCGTTAATATAGTTATTAAAATAATTCGCTTCCGGAGCCCATTCACCAATACTTATCCGGCTATACCCTTTAAAACCAAAATAGAAGGGACATTTTTGTTTCAAATAAAAATCCCAAAATCTGCAATACATTTTTACATTATAAAAAATTAAAAATAAAAAACATAATATCTAGAAAATCATCAACAATAAATCATTATATATACTATAAAAACTGTAGTTGAATCGACTTACCAGTTACCATAGTTGAAAATGTTTAAGAATAGGTATTTGAAAAAATAATAAAAGAACGGAAAATGTAGTAGTTAAGCTTGTGAGCAGAACAGTATGTTCTCTGTTCAGTGAAAATAACAGTGTTTTCAATAGGAGCGATCACAAATGCAGCCTCACCACTAATCAGGAGTCAAAGTTCAAAGCACAAGGTTTTTTTGTTTAACCATAAATAGCTCCTAAAATAATTATCGTAGAAAAGATTTGGAATAAATAAATGAAAGCTGTAAGTACACTCTAAAAACGTCTGACATATATTTGATTCAAAACAATTCTCTACATTTTGTGCATTTCGTTCCTTTAAGAAAGATTTTATCCTGCAAAAAAATATCTTGTGCTACAACACCTGATAATTTAAGCTTTCAAAAACTCTTCTAAAATCGTTGCTGTACCATTTTTAACTGAAATACAGCATCAGCCAGTAAAAAAGATAAGGATTTTCAAAATTTTGTGGGTTCTTTAAATTTTTTATACGAGTAACCATATTAAAATAACTAATTTTGTCAATAGTTACAAATTTTATTCAAATTAGTGCTTATATCCAATTCAAAATACATTACGTCGCATGAATTTCTCTCCCATCGTTAAAAAGAACTTCTACATTTCTTTTTCTTGTAATAACTCTCTTGTCTCTATAGTTACATCTACTTTTACCAACTCTATATCTGCGACACATTAACATTAAATAACAAAGAACTATTAAAAGACGTAGCAAAAAAAAATAAAAATAAAAAACAAAAAGCCTTCCTTCCTTATTCGCTCGCATAACACAACATAGTACAAACGTAAATTCAATTTGTCAATTAAATTACTAAAACCTCAGTCCAACGCAACTATAACAACGTAGTGCGCGCAGAAAAAACAAAACATGAGAAAAACCTTCCATTTTCTCATTGAAAATTACCGACGACAACAAAAATGTGTGAAAGACAAAGACAATGTAATAAAATCAAAATACATATTCCGTTTTTCTTTCATTTAGATTAATATAATAATGGGAGTACCATCACTGTGAAGACTGTGCCATTTTTGCAAAAAAAAAAAAAAAAATACAAAAATATTATTTGGTAGTAAGGGAGAAAAACTGTTTATGCTGTGTTGACAAAATTAATAATCAGAATGATAGACTATTTATCGACTTTCATCATCAGTTTTTATTAATATTTAGTCAATAGATAATAATATTAAGAATTTATAGGGTGATTGTTAAATTTTGTTGCAAAATGTTGCAGTCAAGTATTTATTGAGATGTTGTAAATGAACTGTCGGATAATTATTTGCTATCTAGTTTGCATATCGATCTGTGACTTCTTCAGGCGATTGACATTATTGTTTACATATTTCTGTTTTTCTTTGTTTTGACTGAATTGATTTTTCTAGAATGGAAAATATCGCTATGTTGTTCTTTCACTAACTATATCCTCACCGAATTTTACGTTTATATTAACGTAAGAATTAAAAAAGTGCACGTTTGGTCATTTTTCTTATTGGCTAACAAGGAAAGGGTAAGAAGTCGAAAATTCAAAAAAATCTGAAACTTTGCCAGTATGTAGGGAGTGGCTACCTAATAAGATAAAAAATATCAGTTGCTGCTAAAAAACGTTTTTAAGGGGTGAAACATCCCCTCAAAGTTGGTGAAACATCCCCTCAAAAATTTGTAGATGCAAAAAATAATGTTATATTTATTATTAGAACTCTGTATAGTATATATATATATATATATATATATATATATATATATATATATATATATATATATATATATATATATATATATACAAAATATCATCAATTTTTAAATTTTTAAGTACACAGTTGAATGGTGGTTTCAACCCTTAAATACTTATGTGTAAATGCAAAGAATAATGTAATATTTGTTACTAGAACTTTTAAACAAAATTTCATCGATTTTTAAATTTTTAAGTTCCAACTTTGAGGGGATGTTTCACCCCTTGAAAACGTTTTTTAGCAGCAACTGATATTTTTTATGTTATTAGGTAGCATAGAACACTAGAAGCCAACTAACATAAAAAAAGTGAAATTCGCTTGGAGTCATTTGCAAGCCAGTCACAGCTTAAGGCATTAGTCCGTCAGTAGTCGTCGTCGAGTCAACATACCATTGTATTAACAATATACCCATTGTTACTTGTACACGTTGAACAGCTCTCTCTGGTAATACGTGTGATGTGGTTGTATTAGTGTATACACATACTACTACAAAAAACCAAACTAATACACTGCAAACAGTGTGTATGTACACAAACAGAGTACGTCACAAACTCATTACAAGTGGAACAGAGGCAAAGCCAATCTAGTTTGTCCCCTTGTTAGGTAGCCACTCTCTACATACTGGCAAAGTTTCAGATTTTTTTGAATTTTCGACTTCTTGCCCTTTCCTTGTAAGTACACGTCGAATCTCGTTACATATACAAAGATAATTCTCAATAGCAGAAAAATTATCTGGCATTTAATTTGCAACTCTCTATATAATATTTGTATCCCCACAGTCCAATTTGACCACTTTATAAATTTGTTAAAAATTCGATCAAAAGAACAGGTCTATTTAGAAACCACCATGGAAGTACCATATCGCGAAAAATTTCTAAGCATAATAAATTATTGAAGAAGTTTAGTTTGTATGATTTCTACTAAAAGTATTTCTGCGACCACTATTTAATTTAATGCGACGTTGCTAGATTGCCTTCTAATACCCCACATGTGAAATTATTTTGAGCCCGGGTTAATTTCTCTAGCCCCAGTAAATCTGGACATATTCATTAATTAGGTGTCAATATACGTATACATACATATAAAAAGTCCGGAAGAAATTCTAAGAAATTTCTGCTCGAAATTTTGGTTTTCTGGGTTCCTTAACCCTGCAAATGTCAAACGTACTATTAAGATTTAAAAATCTTAGGACCACTCCCGGAATTACGCCTTTTACGTGGAGCAACAACAGATTAGACGACTGACTAATTTGGGATACTAGACCAAAAATTACATTTATTCTTGTTTGGTTTATTGTTGCGAAATATAATGTAACATACTTATTACCTATTTATCTTTGTGTGAAAGTATATTAGAAAAAAATACCAAGCGCCAAATTAACACTATACAGTCAGCGCACTTTCACAGTAAACTTCCCCAGAAGCCACCAATATTTTTAAAGAATCAAAAAAGAAAAAAGAAATTAGGTTCTTTCAATAATATTACATTCCTCCTACACATCAATTTTATTTTCATCAATTTACTCTGATGATGGCCGAAAAGGCTGAAAACGCGTTAAGTAAAAAGAATATTATTTTGGTGAAATTGACAAAGTAATTAAAACTAAATATTTTCAATATTTAAAATTAAATTTCACAAAGTAAATCTCTCAACAGTGATTTATTTTAAAAAAAAATTATATAAATAAATTCACGAAACGATTCAACATATACAACCTTACACACACTGAAACATACACTTTTTTAATCTAATTAGAAACAATATCGGCAACGTGCACACACACTGACTTTTTGTGATTGTATTAAAATATGTGCATTTCAATACAATCATAAAAAAATAAAAATAAATAAGATAAGTGATAATATATAATTCTATTTTTTAAGTGTTATATTTACGTTATTATTCTTTAAATGTTTACACAAAACAACACAGAGAGAATGTGTTTGTTCTCAGTGAATATGTAACTGTTTGCGCACACATTTGTGTGATCACTGATCACGATCGGCCCCTACAGTTACTGTGGTTATTTTCAGAAACGCGCACTGTAAAGTGTTAATTAAAAATTTATTTTATGTATCAAAGAAAACGAAAATTATAACCTAATTTTTTTAAATTAGAGTTTTTATAAATGTATGTTTCACCAAAAACTTAATTTTGGCGGTTGGTCTATTGTTACGTAACGAGAACCTATATTTAAAATTTCATTTCTTCAACGTAATTCAAAAAACTAGAACAATTGAAGTTGAAAAAAATAATATTTTATAATAATAATCGTCTACCAAAATAAAAATAAAAAAAAAAAAATTATTATTATTTATTTAGACAACTCAAGTTTTCCAGACTAAATTATTACAATATTGGCCAAATATACTGAGGGTATGTCAAAACAAAAGAAAAAAAAACCTATAATACCTGTTCCACATTAACTTGATGTAATATTTTTTTTTATATTCAGAACTATAGAGTTAGGGTGGCTAGAATAGAAGTAAGTAGTGAATGTATGGGTCGGTGGTAAATGGGTTGAATATCCTAATGGGAATGGATGAATGAGTATATATAGATAGATAGACAGGCATACACACACAGATGCAAGAGCAGGATAACGCTGGCTGGTTGATATAGATAGATGAATATTAAACAAAGCTCTTCTATAAGCTAACAACCAACGTACGAGCGAGTCCAGGCTGGATATCAGGACTAACCAACAAACTTATATCCTCCAGTTATATTCACAGACTTCTAGTTCAATTACTTGACATATATAGTTCTTCAGTTAAAATAGCACAATAAAATAAGGTTTTACATTCATTTATTAGGTTCTTTGTCTATAAAAGAAATATTATCCACATTTTTAAGTTTCATTCATTATTTGTACAAAATTAAAATCTCATTACTTAAAATTTCAAACTCTGATCAGTATTTTCCAAATTTTTTCATACAAATTGAAGAAATTATGTACCACAAGGGTTCTTAATTTGTTTAAAATTGCATCTATACATGAAAAAACTTCAAATATTCAAGATTATTTCCATACTTTCCCTTTTTCTTTATACGTATCTAGATAATTTCAATCTGCATTTTGTTACTTTTTTTAAAATCATTCAAAGTTTATCGACGTTGTTATCAAATTGAATTGTTTTCCTCAAAAATGTCAGTAAAAGTTTATCAAACCTATATGGTGACATGATTCGAAGCAAGAAATTTTGAGCAATAATGTCGAAATAATGTTTGATGTAACTCGAAACAACGTAACTCGAGGACTGTTTGCATATATACAAAGAAAATTGTGGAAAGACCTTTATAAACATAGCCGGTTAAAGAAATTGAATCTCGATCTAATAATTCTGATATCAGTGATTAAGTATGCTAATTCGTTTGGGTGGTAAGTTAAAGAATTATTTTGAATCGAAAGCTTTTTGGTTGTTTCTCATAGTGTTTGTCATTGTAGAAAGTGATCTTATCGCAATCCAGTAACCTTAAATGTTTTTAAACTTACAAGAACTGAAATTTTAAGTAGGCACTTAATTAATTTAGTGGTATTTAATATTTTCTATTAGCAAGTGGCTCATAGGAAAAATCCAAACTTTTTCAATAACAGAATTCTGTAGTAGGCAAGAAGGAATGGAGCCCAAGAAATTCTAACTACTTCAGACTTAAAGTTGAGTTGGAAACAATTTAGAAATATTTTAGAAACTGAATCCGCGGAAAGACTTAAGTATCTTCCTTATTGATTTGATCTTTTTTGCTAGAGATTTCAATTAACCCTGGATCACTGAACCTATTTTATAGTCACATGGTTACTAAACCTTCGCAAATTTGACGACGACATTTATTTTTTTAACTTAGTATATTTTGATACATACTATGACCAATGAAATACATAGTGTTATTGTTTTAGATTGTATATTATTGATTTAAGTTGTTTTTCTTTTAGTTACAGAACTATAAAAATTGTCTATAAAGGAGTGTGGTTTCCGAGTTGTGAGAATTTTGAAAATGGTGCATCGTCAAAATGGCGAAGGTTTAGTGATCTAGGGTTAAAAATAACGGATATTGAAATTTTCGCAATATTTTATATTTCAAACACTTAAAAATTCATTAAAAAAAATTGCTTAAAATTCATCTTTAATAATATTTTTAAAAATTAATCAAGCACGAATGTTAAATTAAGTTTTTATCTTATATTTTCTTCCTCTTAAAAGAAATATTTAATGTATTTTTCATTTTAATATCATTCAAAATTTACTACTTAAGTAAAAATTTTAAGATTGATTTTCTCTTCAGAAAAACAACAGAACAGCACAACGCAGAAAAAAAACACATTACCAGAACGAATGAAGAAAAAGTAAAAAATTATTAATAAGTAAAAAAGAAGCAAAAATTTTTTAATTTATCAAAAAAATATATAATTGAGTTTTGTTACGTATTTGTAGAAGCGTTAGACAAAGACAGCCCATCACCAAACAATCTAGAGTGAAATGAAAACATAAGAAAAATATAAGTAGATTTTTTTCTTCCTCTTAATAATAAACTCATATTATAGTACAAGAGTAGATGTTTGTGTATACACTGCTCACCATACTCGCTCACAATGTATATATGTATATGTAGTTATCGAGAAGCCTGCGGGAGGGCAGCACTGTACTGTGACTGCCGCTATGCGCTAAATTAAAGTTTACCCAGTTAGATATTAACATTTCAAGCATCGTCCTCCATTCACGGACAGACGGACGGATAGACTGTGACTGACTCACATAGCCAGTGTGAGAAGAAAAGTAGAGACGGGTGGACGGACTCAAGATGAGGAGTTTTCAAGAAAATGTACATACATACATTTAGTGCTTGAAGAAGGAGAAATAAGAAAATGGTGAAGTGGTATGGGGGTGAAGGGCCTCGAGCACACCAACCCTAGCAGTTTGAGGTGGTTTGAGAGTAAGAAGTATGTAGTGGGATGAGATGAAGTTAATATGAACGTAGGGGTGAGTTTGAAGGATGGTTCACTCACAGAATCCATGATGAAGTTATTACATTGGCGTTATTTAACAAATTTTTTAATTTTTAAATATATATAGTCAGTAATCAATTAAAAGACTCCAAAAATTTGGTTGTAGGGTAAGATCACTGATTCCGATATTTAGAACGTTACAAGCAATTGTGATAGATCAGTAACTGTCGATTAGAACTGAATTTATTTTGGGAAATTCGCCATCTACCTGAATGAATAAATTAATAATATTTTAACGAGCCCATTGTACCCCATGCTCCCCTATATGTATATATTTTTCCATAAGCGTCACAGATTTCCTTAATGTAAATCTTACAGTGTATTAGATAATGACTAACTAACTTTTATACGTGTAAGTATACGTTATCTCTTTCTGCCATACCTACTTGTCTTTTTCTTTTTTCTTAACGGAACTTGAAAAAGTAACGAACAGATACGAACTTTTTCAAATTAATTCGTAGCTGGAATTTTTACCAAGCGGTTAGTATTAGTTACTGAATTAATATTTTTCGTAACAAATACAGGCAGTCCTCAAGTTAAGTCGTTTAGACCTGCGTCATTTCGAATTAGCGTCTAATCTTCTAACTTGCTGACGGTAATTTTATAAAATCACATTTTATGTCAAACAATTAAAACTTCATAATTCATGAGGACCGTAGCATTTTATTTTTTTTTTTTACTTATGGTACATAACTCGGTAACCTAAAATTTAGTTACTAAAATTACAAAAATTATTTTCTTTTATACTGTCCAGAACTATTAAAATAGATAAAATTATATTCAGCTAAACCTGAATCCTGAGTCCCTATCCACCGCACAAAAAAAGGTTTGCCTGTATACTTTTACTTTGAAGGCTTAGTCAATATCTTATAATAATATCAAACTTGAAATCTAGCTTTTTGCATCTAAACTATTTTGTTTTTAACACAAATCAAAAATAGCATTCAATCACATCACTTAACCCAGGGTTTCTCAAAGTGTGGCCCGCAAACTCCAAGGATGCGGCCCACAAACTCTAAAGATGCTGCCCGCTGTGTCAGATCATCTGGAATCTGAAATTTGTAAATTAAATACAATATTTTGTCGTTAAAAGATATTAAATTTACCCGACTGCATCAGAAGAAGGTTTCGAAAGTACTCGTATGTATGTATCCTCTGATTATATCTGTTTCTGTGGCGCAGCCTACAGCTTAAACGGCTTGACGGATTTTGGTAAAGAAGGTGTCGCTGGAATCGTCTTAATCTGGGGAGTGCTATAGGCTACATGAAATTTCAAAATTCATCCCCTAAATAGGGGATGTAAAATTTATATAGTAAACCATTGGGTCTAGAAACGTGAAATTTTGCAGACGAGTTCTTTATGTAACGTAGGGGAGCACTAGGAAAAGATTTTTGGAAATTCATCCCCTAAGGGTATAACGTTGGGGATAAAAATTTATGAAAGGTAAAATTTTGCATAGGGCCACAGGGGCCCTTTAATAATATAGATGAGTATTAGAGGGAGAATTTTTGTAAAAATTTATCCATTAAGGGTGTAAAATAGGGGATGAAAATTTATATAGAAAACCGCTGGGTTTATAAACGTAAAATTTTGTACACAGGTTCCTTTAGTAACGCAAGCAACCACCAACAGTGGATTTTTAGAATTTCGTTTCCTAAGGGGTTAAAGTAGGGGATGAAAATTTATATAGAAATTGTGGAATCTAGAAACGTGAAATTCTACAAAGGGGTTCTTTATATAATGTAGGCGAGCACCAAGAAGGGATTTTGGAAATTCATCCCCTAACGGGGTAAAATAGGCTAAAATTTATTTAAAAAACCTACTGGGCCCAAAAACGTGAAATTTTGTACGGCATTTCCGTATGTAGCGTAGGTGAGCGCTAAGAAGGGATTTTTGGAATTTTATTTCGTAAGGATATAAAATAGAGGGGATAAAAATTTATATAGAAAACCATTTAGTCTAGAAACGTGAAATTCTGCACAGGGGTTTTTTAGTAACGTGTGCGAGCACCAAGTGCTGATTTTTAAAATTTTATACCCTAAGTGAAATTTTAAAATTTCATACCCTTCAAAATTTATATGGAAACGATATAGTTTTTGTCGATGAATTAATTCATCCGTGTGATCTGGATGACTACATAGTAAGTGTACGACATCATTTAATTAACTTTCAATGACTCTACGCGGACAAAGTCGTAGACAAAAGCTAGTATTATTAGTGCTAGTATAAAAAATCGTTTTTAATATCAAATTCTTGGTACCTAATTTATGCTGCCAGCCACTGTAATCTCGTATCCGTACCTATATATTTTTCTTCTATATAATTTAATGCTAAAAAGACCTTTTTTTCTTCTATATAATTCAATGCTAAAAAACCCGACTGCGTAGAAAGCAAACTAAAACGGTGAAAACAAGATGAAAATATAGAGAAAAAGAAAAATGAATAAAAATGTAAAGCAGTCGGAGGCGTCAAACATTTTTGTTTAACTTGATACAATATGTATGCCTCCGACTGCATTACATTTTTATTCATTTTTCTTTTTCTCTATATTTTCATCTTGTTTTCACCGTTTTAGTTTGCTTTCTACGCAGTCGGGTTTTTTGATTTTTTAATTAATATTTTTATTACTACGCATATTTTATATATCTATGGTATTCAACTTTTTCTACTACGCCAGTTACCTTTTCTCAAATTTCTCTGTTTCTAACATTAAAATTATAGATTTTATTGCTCTTAAAAAAAAGATGGTACCTATACGTGTTGACGTCATCAGATTCAATTAATAGCTATAAAAATAAAACAAATTAGATGCGTTGGTAAAATTTGGGTAAAATTTGCGTACGAAATTTTCATTTTTGCTCTAAAAATAGTCGAATTTGTTCAGAAAATGTAACTTATTTTCCGGATATGATTTTTCTGTTAGGCTACTTTGAATTTATAAATTCGCTTTGCGATCGATGGGTGTTGTTATGTACGGACTACGGACTGTTATGTCGGGGGTTGTTATATCGTTCACTCGCACCACTGAGTTTAAGAAAACAAACACAGTTTCCCTTTCTATCGTTCTTTATTTTAAAAATTTTTTTTTTGGCCCGCTAAATATTTTGGTATTTATTATTTAGTCCGCTGACGTAAAACTTTGGAAATCCCCGATTCAAACATTGAAAACCATACATTTTTACATACAGTACGTGTAAAAAATTTGTACATACTAAAAAAGTTTATTTTACGACCGAAGCTGAACGATACCATTCTACAAATGTGTACACATTCATCGAACAAGTACTTGTAGTTGCATGTAGATGTCAGTAGCTACTTATTACCTCCAACACTTGAAACGGCTACAGTACGAAAACTGTCGTATGAGAAAGCTATAAAAGAATGAAGTACGTACACTGAAAACCAATAACAAATTTAAAAAAGATTATCAAACTTTAATCTTTAAAGTTAACAAAATTTTATTGCTTCGATCAAAAACACCCTGACAACAATCCATAACGACAAAAAATTCGTTTTATATTCATTGTTATAGTGAACTTTGATATAGATAACGTGCTGTTAAAATTGTCACTATAAGTGAGAGACACTATAGGCTATTGACTATGTACAAAAAAACAGGGGGAAAAGGAACTAATTTGTAACAGGTGTTTTATTGTTTCATATGTTCAGTTGTACCCCAAAGGTGATAAATTCACAAAGTGCTATTAAATTTAGGCGTGCGTTTTTACGAACGGCGTAAACTTATCGACGCTTACGTTTTTTAACTATAACTCAAAAACTATACATTTGTCGTAAATACACATAATATGATTTTTTGTAGAGAATTAAATTTCCTATCGAAATGGCCCTTTATGAACTAAAAAAGCTTATGCTCTCAACAAAATAAGTCAAAACAATTATTTAAAAAAAAAGCTCAAATTTTTCAATTTTTCTTTTTTTTTAATTTTTGAGTAGTACTTTTTTCTGAGTAAATTTAGGTATAGGGATTGGTTCACAAAAAAGAAAGCTGATGTAATTCTCGTCAGAATGGTGACCGATCAAAATATTTTCGATAAAAACCGGCTGAGATACAGTCGTTCAAATTTACCTACTTTTTTACAATTTTATTTCTTTGGACTTTTATACCATATTATTTGTAATTTTTACACAAAAAAATTATTTTTATTGAGTATAAACATTATTTCTGCTTTACCAGAGGTAACGATAAAAGTCGTAACGATAAAATTTTGATATTCATATGATGTTAGGAATAAAAAAAAACTTTAATGTTGTACTAATTTATAGTTCTAATTTTTTTTAAAAGCTTCGTGTACCTATTATATTTTTCCCATAATGTTTTCAAATTCAATATCAATATCTTCATCAACATCGTTTTGGACATCCTCTTCTGTCATTTCTGGAACATCCGCATTTTCACAATTCAGGCCCATACATTCTTTGCAGAACATGGAGCAGCTAATTCCTATAATTTTCTACAGCCGCATTTTTCGTAATAGAATTAAATCGTAATTTCTCTTTATGGCATTAAGGCCAACAGTTTAGGTAGTTCTCGGTTACAACTTTTTCAAAAATTATCAAAAAGCACAAAATTTTCTCTAACCAATTTCCCACTAACTTCTGATGCTACTAAATATCACGGTTTAAGGACGTACCATCAAATTCAACAATGGGAAGGAAATATTTTAAATCCATTAGAGTCGGGTTGGAAAAAATCTAAAAATGGATTAGTGCCAATTAAAACAACAAAACCTCCTGCACTGCAGAATTTACTGGAACAAATAGCTTGCGGGTGTATAAAAGGTTGTCACGGAAATTGCAGCTGTAGAAAATTAGGAATTAGCTGCAAAGAATTTATTTGCGAAAATGCGGATGTTCCAGAAAATTGTGAAAATGCGGATGTTCCAGAAATTACAGAAGGAGATGTCCAAAACGATGTTGATGAAGATATTGATATTGAATTTGAAAACATTATGGGATAAATATAATAGGTACATTTAATTTTTTTTTTTAAAATAGAACTGTAATTTAGTACAATATTAAAGTTTCTTTTTATACCTAAGATCCTATGAATATCAAAATTTTTAGCAAATAATTTTATCGTTACCTCTGATAAAGCAGAAATAATTTTTGTACTCAATAAAAATAATGTTTGCGTGTAAAAATTACAAATAACATGGTATAAAAGTCAAAAGTAATAAAATTGTAAAAAAGTAGGTAACTTTGAACGACTGTATCTCAGCCGGTTGTTATCGAAAGTAGTTTTATCGGTCACCATTCTGACGGGAATTACATCAGCTTTCTTTTTTGTGAACCAATCCCTATCCCTAAATTCACTCAGAAAAAAGTACTACTCAAAAATTTAAAAAAAAAGAAAAATTGAAAAATTTAAGCTTTTCTTTAAATAGTTTTTTTGACTTATTTTGTTGAGAAAAAAGTTTTTTGAGTTCATAAAGTGCCATTTCGATAGGAAATTTAATTTTCTACAAAAAATCATATCATGTGTATTTACGACAAATGCATAGTTTTGGAGTTATAGTTAAAAAACATAAGCGTCGATAAGTTTACGCCGTTCGTAAAAACGCACGCCTAAATTTAATAGCACTTTGTGAATTTATCATCTTTGGGGTACAATTGAACATATGAAACAATAAAACACCTGTTACGAATTAGTTCCTTATTCAACTACATAGTCAATAGCCTACTATTTAAATAACGAGATTTTATTTCTAATGAAAATTTTTTTGATTTCACTTAATTTGACTAATTGGGTTGATCTTGTTTATGTACCTAGAATTATTGAGCGAGAAAGCAAAAGTTTACCAAGAAGTGATTTATTCTAATTTCAGTTATGATTAAGTTAAAGTAACACAATTGATAGTTTTGCGATAGAAAAATCCAGTAACCTAATTCTTAAATGGAACACCGAAAACCCCACACATACAATATTTTTTTAAAAACAATTAATATGGGGAAGGGGGGCAAAACGGGTAGGGGGGGGGCAAAATGGGGTACCTACCCAAAAAATTTTTATATTTTCAAATTTGATAATATTGAAAACCAAATAAATATATAATATATTATAAATATATTATAATATATCAATATTTACAAAAAATATTGATAATATAACTTTATGTAGTAAGAATTATTAAAAAAATAATTATTTTTCGTCTCTGCATCCACTACCTACTAATATAAATGGTGATTCGTTTTACGTAAATTACTCCCAAAAAAATATTATTATTTAGTAGCTTCGTTTTCTTGTGAATATATTTATAATCTTACATTATTAAGGGGCACCCCATTTTGCCCGCAAAAAAAAATTTTTTTCGTAGGGCAGCCAGAAATTTGATTATTTTACTTTAATTACGACTAAAAATAATAAAATTCAGCATATTTCAGTCCTCAAAATCATAACGGTTTCTTAAGTACTCCGTTTTGCCCCCCCCCCCTCCCCTACACATATTGTTATCAAGACTGAAAAGAATCGAAACATAGATTTTAAAACCAAGAGACAAAAATATCAAAAGGGATCATTCCAGCTAGTGATGAGCAAATGCAAAACCAAGACCAAGACTTGGCAGTCTTGGACTTGGTCTTGTTCTTGCATTAATAATCTTGGTCTTGGTCTTGCTAGAGCAGTTTGAGTCTTGGTCTTGGTCTTGGTCTTGCAAAATGCAGCCTTGGTCTTAGTATTGCTAAAAAATCTTGCACTTTCTTGCATTTTTTTATTACCGAATTTTTTCCTTCTAAAATCAGAATTTTCTCTCTTTACGGTAATAATTATACTTTCAAACTATTTAAATAGTTTAGCAACAGTCTTGCTTTTGTGTTGGTCTTGCTCACTTGAGTCTTGGTATTGGTCTTGCAGCCATACTTATAGTCTTGGTCTTGGTCTTGCTCTTGGTATACATAGTCTTGGTCTTGGCCATGATCTTGCAAAAAATGCAAGACCAAGGCAAGACTGCAAGACCAAGACTAATTTTTCTTATCACTAATTCCAGCCCTTTCTGAGGATAGTCAACTTCATAAAGGCAAAAATTATACTCTCAATTTAGGAAACCAAAAGAAATCGATGGAAGCAGAGACTCAGAAATTTTTTTTCATACGTAATTTATTGGGACTGATCAAGGTTCAGATTCCTCTTTTATTCACAATTCCCGTTGAATATTCTTGGGAAAAATTGAGTGACAGACCTATACACTTACCGCTTCCATAGCTTCCGTTGTTTTCCACCCACATCAAAGGTGTAGTGCAAATTGTGCAAATAAAACAATAAATAATGACACGGGTGGAATTTGTTATAGACAAGGAGTGTGGATAAAGTGGACATTAAACCCTATTATTATTAGGTATTATTTTTATGTCAATTTATTTGTCAATAATTTTATTGACAGTCATCAAAAATTTATTACTTATTATTTTTAAAAATTTTTGATAAAATTTTAAATACATAGGTAATTATAAAAATTTTATATTTGGGGAGATGTAATTAAATACTATTAAGTATAATGATGCAAGTGACAGAACATGTTTGTAACGCAGATTGCCAATAAATTATATTTTACTTCAAAATTGAATTACATGATTGCAATAGCTCAATAATATAATTGGTAAAGAAAATAAATTATTTTGAAATTTATATCCAACGAAATATTTTCAAACTGAACAATCTATTAAAATTATTTTCGCACAGCTAAACTTCCAGTTACAAATACTACAAACGAATACAACATTAAAACATATAAGATACACAATATTATATAGACGACTCATACTGATATTACACACACATAGATAGGTACCCAGTGAGCAAGATCCGCTACGAATGAGTAAAAAAGTTTGAGTAACTAGTGAGTAAAATGTAAGTTTAAGATGAATTTGAAGTAGCAATATTAGTTAGTAGTCGACGACCACGTAGACGGTCGTGTCGAGTGAAGCAGACCCGCGATCGAAGTAAGCAGAACTGCACCATTGTACATTATGTAGATGTGATAGAGACACAAATACAGGCGTGGCTTTGGGACGCGAGGGCGTATACAACATGGCGGATGAGTTCGACGGCGAACCCCCCCACTCCACGATGCATGCGTCCTTCCCGGCACCCGCCACGTCCCCAATGAATGTGTGACGTATATCATACAGAATTATAATTGCCCTGTGTATTCATTCTGTTCTCATTCGAGCTCTCGTCTCTCGTCTATTCATTTATTTGTGTATATGTGTGTGAGCGTGTGTATGAGTGTTGTATATATTTAACTTAGTCACAATGTTCGTGGAGGATATGCGAAAGCGAAATAAAAACGAGGTTTACGTTAATTATCAATTATGCATACCCACAAAAATAATTCCTTCACATTAAAAAAATTTTTGTTCTGCGTAAAAAAAAAAAAAACCAATGGTTACAATTTTTATTAAACAGGTAACACAACCCTGCGTTAATGTAACATTTCGTGTTTGTGTTAAATGAAAATATTAACACAAATTTCGATTTAACAGAATAAAAATGTTAACCTGTTTTGAACAGCAAGGAAGTAACACAATATTTTCGTAGAGCAAAAGAATCCTATAAGTACCTAACTTACATTAGAATATACGAGTAGGTATATCTACCAAAATATATATAATAAAAAAGATGAGAGTAGTTCTTATTATTAAACAAAACCGAAAAAATTTTTTCAGTTATTGACGAATATAGTTTTATTAAACGTTTAAAAATGAAACAATTTTCTTACATTTTAAGGTTATTTTGTTACAGATTCAGTTACAAAAAATCATGTAAGCTTACTTGAGATTGCATTATATAATATACAATCTCATAAGCTTACATGATTTTTTTTAACTGAATCTGTAAAAAATAACCTTAAAATGTAAGAAAATTGTTTCATTTTTAAACGTTTAATAAAACTATATTCGCCAATAACTGAAAAAACTTAATTTTTCGGTTTTGTTTAATAATAAGAACTACTCTCATCTTTTTTATTATATATATTTTAGTACATATATATGGAAACAAATAAGAATTTTTACAAAGGACTAACTCACTTTGTGTTCTTTGAGTCTCATTTATAATAATATATGAACAAAATCGTTATAATTTTTGACGATTTTCAAATATCTAAGTGGAAGTAAAATATTTAATAAAAAAAGTTTAACAAAACTCTGATAAATCTGAAAAATTAACGCAAAATGTATGTCCTCTTGTGTGTTAAATCATTGACATAAATCTTGTGTATGGATTTGACACATACCTATGCTTTGTGTTAAAATAACACAAAAAATTGAGTGGACCGTTCTGGATATGTGAAATGTGTTTTTTTCACTGTGTTAAAATAAAAAAAACCTTTCAATTTTTAATTCTAAAATTTTAAATCTTAATTTCCTCTACGACAATAATCTTTAACCTAAGTATCAAATTTCGATTCAAAAATGTTATCTGCACTTAAAGACTTTCGCTGAAAATTGCAATCACGAAAACCCGTACTAATCGATTGCAAACCCAAAATTCTCAATTTTGTCGTTTAAAAAATGTTGAATATACTAATAGTGACGTCAGAAAGATGACTATTTATATTTTCGATAATTATATTTTCGATACTTTCGATTTTGATCTAATCCAAAAAAGAAAAGAAAAGATAATGTAATTTTAATGTAGGGGGGGGGAACGGGGTACTTAAGAAATCGTTATGATTTTAAGGACTGAAATATTGTGAATCTTATTATTTTCAGTCGTAATTAAAGTAAAATAATCAAATTTCGAGCTGCCGTAAGAAAAAAAATTTTTTGCGGGCAAAATGGGGTACCCCTTAATAATGTAAGATTATAAATATATTCATAAGAAAACGAAGCTACTAAATAATAATATTTTTTTAGGAGTAATTTACGTAAAACGAATCACCATTTATATTAGTAGTAGATGCAGAGGCAAAAAATAATAATTTTTTTAGTAATTGTTACTACATAAAGTTATATTATCAATATTTTTTGTAAATGTTGATATGTTATAATATATTTTATAATATATTATAATATATTTATTTGGTTTTCAATATTATCAAATTTGAAAATATAAAAGTTTTACCACATTTTTAGGGTACCCCATTTTGCCCCCCCCTATTATATTCATACCCAATGTATATAACTTATTGTGAATTTCATATTAGTCATAGATAACGGAGTAGTACGTTGCTAACGGGTTGTAAGGCATATTACACACAGGCAATTATGCACTTCACTTTCTTACTCGTGCATAATATTATGTAGCATACCTCAGTTGCACTTAATATTATATTAAAATGTTTTTATATTATATTTAACGTAAAAGCCCCTATACCGGAACACTTTTTGTTGGTGTGTAATTAAACTGGCTTATAAAAATTGATAAATAAATTAAACACCCATTTTGTTTCCTTAATAAGCATGAAAGCAAGTTATTTTTTAATCCAATGAATATGTTTTTAAGAAAATATAACCTAAAATTTTTAATTTATTAATGTTTTTCTTTTGCAAAATTATTAACACTAGAAGTTAGGCACCCATTATTAGAACAAATGTCTATTATGAAATAAATTCTTAAACAGAAGATAAATAATGTATTTTATTCACACTTTATAATTTATTATAATTCAGAAATACTGCGATAAGACTGAATCTAAAAAAAGTTATTTTTATAGCCTCAAATTAGTAAGTCATAAAAAATTGTAAATGACAATAAAAGTCATCACGAACGTTATATTCTCATGAATTTTGATGTACAAAAATACCTACAGATTCCTATGAGCAGTTATGTTAAAGTTCCATTCAACGTCACTGGATGGCGACACTCCTTATTTCTTATTTCATATTTCATTGATTGTGTGAGACCCATTATTTTTAGAGCAAAAAAATCGAAACTTGAATACATTTTTTTTTTAATTTAAATTTTAACCAATTTTTTCTTCAATGATTATACAATCAAATATACTAATGAAATTTTTTTGAAATTCTGATTTCAGATGAACCGTTCTCGATCCACCGCAAATGATGTCCAAAAATGGTGCTCCTAGAATAAAACTGTAGTCCTCCGCTAGTTTCAAAAACAATACTAATCGATATTGTTAACAAATTTTAAATAATAATTTTTTTTGCTGTTGAAAAAAGTCGAAAACTTGTTTTCATTTCGCCCGCTGCAGCGGTATACAATCCCTTGAGAGAAAAGCGCAACAAACTGACTAAAAGATGTATTAAAATTTTTTTTTATCCAAAACTATCATCCATTTGATTTTTATAGTTCAGAAATTATTGCCTACCCATCCGAACAATTCATTCAGCTATCCGTGTTGGTACGTCTTTGACACGAAAATATTTCAAATTGAAAAAACCACTTCCTGGAACATCATAACTGAAATACACTTTAATAAAACGAATTTCTGTTTTTTCATAAACGGTAAGGTTTCTTCGTTTCGTTCGCCGTGTAGTGAGTTGGATGGAAATAAGAAGACATACACGGCCACGTATACGACTCTATACGGCTGTCCGTATCACCATCGTATTGCATCGTATGTAGATCTGTCCTTATATATGTACCTATATTTACCTATGTTATACCTACATGTGAATAGGTAAGTCTCACCCTACCATATAGGTACACACAGGGGCACCTTCTTTTCTTACATTACAAAGCCATCAGCGTTATCATTATCGTGTGATGAGAACGAAAACTGTCTTTAACGAACAGAATATGTGCATTGCATATGCATATCAAGCCATGTAATAAGGTACGAATTATGCTTGGAAACGTCAAAGGGAAAAAAGTAAGAAATGATTTTTCAAATGCAAATCAACTTATATATTCGTTACTAACGTTTGGCATTAATGACCTAAAAATTTTGAAAAAAGATGAAATTATGAAAAAAGTACCTACTAATTTACTGCTTTTCTGGAAGTAGTAAAAGCCTCATTTATCTATCTTAATGACTAGATTAGGACAGTGGTTCTCAAACTATTTGATCAGCGACCCCGCTTTGGATCTAAAAATTTTATAAGATCCCCAAAATTTGTAGAAATAGGTAGGAAATATGTAATCAATTGTTTCTGCGATCCCCTTAATTAGTATCGGGACCCCCTTGGAGGTCGCGATCCCCACTTTGAGAATCACTGCATTAGAACACCAAAGTTCTTTTCTCCTGATAAGAAATAGATTCAATCGAGAAATTTGTTTTCTTAATCTGCCAATTGGGTTCTATTCTTTTATCTTCTTTCCCTTTCTACATCACTTAAAAATATCGAATTTATAAGCTAGAAGCCTCTTTAAACTCCACACACGATTTACCTTAGAGGAAACATAATAATAATTCTAAACGTCTTCGCTCTCCCCCCCCCCCCGATAGCGATAATAATTTCTCGAAAATTATTTGATGACATTATTAAGTTCATTAAAATTATTTAACGACTTAAAACCGACAATTTGAATCGAGTTATAGGTTTTTGAAGTCGTTCTTTTTATTGTTACGAAACTTAAACATGTATAACCATTAGAATAAATAAGTACCTACTACTGTCGAATCAATCATATTTCTCAAAAGGAATTTTATTATTTTAATTGCAAAACTAACAAAATCACACCGAAATTACCCTTAATTTAAATCACTTCCATAACGCTCGCTTTGAGAAAAAAAGGATTTTTTTTTATTTGATGACGTCATCCAGTCCGCTAAATTTTTTAGGGTTCTAAAAATAGTAAACAAAATAATAGGAATGGTGAAACTGAAAAGGAATTATAAATTTTCGTAGTACATTTTTTTAATTTTACCAGAATCAAGCATTAAGGACTACTACACGGAGAGAAAAATCATATAATTTTTGTAGATAAAATTTCAGAAAAATTACCATGCTCTCTTATAATGCGTGCGCGATCGACGACCAAAGTAAAAAATATTTTACGATCATGTAAATATTATTAAATTGAAACGTAAAAAGTATTAGTCATGGCTTCATAAAAATTATTGTGCTAGCATGGTAAAATTTAATGTGCTAACCTTATGTTGCTTGGGCTGTACACACTGAGGAACAATCGATCTTTCCCGACCTTCGATTTTTTATGATACATACAAAATGATTGGCAACAATATATTCTAATACTGAATATAGTGAAGTAACAAAATGATGAATTAAACGGTGGCCGTCCTGTAAGACATTCTAATGAGTACTATTTACACACAACACCACACCGACAGTGACCAGCCTGGCTATGTCACTTGCCACACCAGCCTGACTATGTGACCTTCATGTATGATTGTGTTGATACCTTCTGCAGCCTGCCTCGCTATGTGACAGCGGTGATACCTACTCTTTCTTTCTTTCTACTATTAGCAGATAGCATTTGAAATATTATAAGACAGCATTGTAATTTTTGTAAGAAAAAGAATTAAAAAATATTTTTTTTGTCAGGAATGGAACTTTTTACTGTGCTGTTTTACAAATTTTACGGAGCTAATATTACGGAAAGAACATTCTACCCTTTAAATTTTCTATGATTAATTATAATTTTTATATTTTTACCGTACAAAATTGAATATATTCGCCTTTTACACGTCGATTATAGTGATGAGCACAGTAATTTTTCTATGAATTTTCTCTCCGTGTAATGTAAGAAAAGAATTTTTGTGAAATTAGGCCCAAATTATGTAAAAGTTGAAGTTTTCAGTAGTGTCAGAGCATATTTATCAAGTTATTGGAATTTCAAATATTATCGAGTGCTTGTGAAACATTACTATACGTACCTATTGCAAATATTTGTTCGTATTTAAATATAATATGTTACTTAGTTCTTATAGTCATGTGCTAACTTAACGTTCAGCTAAACTGAGACAACACTCGATTTCTTTAGTATGCATGACCAAATCTATATATACCTATATATGTTAATTAAAAATCACATAGTGACTTTTAGTTATCAAGTTATTGGACACTAACTTTCTTGTGCTACTATTGACACAATATCATTCCATTTTGCTGTACGTGTATGAAATAATTTCAAAATTAATTTTAAGAATCCGTAAACGGTCAGCGCAGGAAATTTTAATTGTTTTTTGGTTCAATTAACACTTACCTTTTTACCAGAATAAAGTGAACCTTACAATAACATTTTCTGTCCGAATAAAATTCCGAAAAATCTTTCAAATATATTTAGGAACCAAAAAGTATATTTTTGTTACTACACATCCTAAAAAAATCACCTATATATATCGCGTTCACATATCTATATAAATTCATACGTGTCCCCCTATACAGTACACTTTCTCATATTATGTGTACACATTTTTCGTTTCGACGGGTGTACATATACATTTTTGTCTAAAAAAGACCAGAGACTGAGGTAAGAAGCAAGAAGATGAAGGAAGAACAGAGAAATGATAATGCTTAAATTTTGCGAGACTGATAACAAATATAAGTACAAAGTGTACAGAGGAAACGAAAATAAAGGCTTCGTCACCCCCTCTGTCCCTACTGTTCCACGCCGCACTTATATACATCTAACTAAAAAAAGACTTATTTGCATTGTTATATATTCCCGTTCAATTCAGAATTTTCTAAGAAGTAACGAGCACGAAAAAAAGAAATAACCAGAATTTTCTACATATACATCTCGTATGTGTATATAGTTCAGTTGTTTAAATTCTGCATTCGAATGTTCTAACATTTTTGATAACAAGTTGGTGACCCTATAAGTAATTTCATTGTTCTAATTTTCCTCGTACATACTGCATTAAGGGGTTATGTACTACTTTATTGCATATTATCTCCAGAATACTCTCACCAAATTTCATAACAATCGGAGCATTAGATCCGATGTTATAGCTATCTATAGTGCAGTTGCTCCTGCCGCTGAGTCATGCAGTTGCCGCTCGGTATAATATAATATAAGTAGTACATTGATTTTCGTCCCTCTGAATTCGAAATTCTGAGTTCGAATGAACCGTTCTCGAGTTATCAGGCCTACTATAAATGATGCCCCAAAAAGGCGCTCTTGGAATAGAGTTGTAGTTCCGTTATTTTCAAATATTTTTCTATGAAAAAATGTTACATTTAGTTATCCCAAAACATGTACTAATCGATGTTGTTAACAGTTTTCAAATAAATATTTATTATACTGTTAAAAAAAAAATGCAAAATGACGTCTTTCGCCCGCTCTAATTATATGTAGCCCCTTAAAAATTCGTCTTCACCACAAGAATTAATTCAAACTATTATCAAGATTAGGACTGCCATCATTAATACCATTCAACCCGGACAATGGATCCAAGAACCCGGAATTTTAATGCACAAAACCCGAACATTGTTTAAAATGCAAATTTTTCTGGTGGTAAATAATATATTTTCCTATATAAATATGAAATGGAGAAGCGGGTCGTTATCTTGACGGCTCTGATATACAGAGTGGTCCAGAATTACGTACCGTAATTGCTGGATCTGATAGTATGTTCAAAAATGGTACCTTTTCATCTACACTTTTTTCCAAAACTCAATAATAAGGGAGATAAATCAGAGGGCTAAAATGTAGAGGGATGGAACGAAACTGATTTCTTTTTTAAAAAATTTTTAGGCGCTTTTGATTACTGGATTCATATTCTAGGGGCGCGTATAAACATTAAGATAATTAAATTTATGGTATCAATTATTCGATCACTTATGATTAGTGGATAATTTGGAAATAAATACTTCTACTTTAAATTACTCGAAAACGGTAATATTTATCGAAATGTAACAAGTATACCTTTTTGCGTGAAATTGTCTGAGGAATTATATTATCAGGGAATTTGTTTAAATTATTGCAAATTAAAAAAGAAAAGACGTGATTACTCACACTTACCACCCAAAACCACCCCTTAGTCATGAGTGGTGGAATAAGTGTTGACATAAATTTAATCCTTCTAACGCAAAATAAGTACCCCTAAAATATCAATCCGTTATTCAAAAGCGTTTGAAAAATATTTAAGAAATAATGGTTTCCGTTTCACCCCTTTACAGAGTTGTATCTCCCTTATTATTGAGTTTTGAAAAAAAGTGTACATGAAAAGGTACCATTATTTTTGAACGAGCTCTACCAATTACGGTACATAATTCTGGACCATATAGGAATCGTGGGTGACAATATTGATTAATTTTCTAATTACAGTTTTCCAACAAATTATTTAGATAACATAGAAGTGTGTCATTACAAAAATTTTGTATTTATAAATTACTTTTAATAATTTTGAAGCCCGAATTATATTCTCTCCGGACATCCAGTTAAAAAGTGAACAGACCGGGAAAACTCGGATAGATGGTAGCTCTAGTCAAAATCAATATCAAAAGATATTATGACGTTATATTACAGAATTTTTTTAAACACGCATACAATGCATATACATATGTAGGACACATATGTATATAATTACGTTGTAGGGGATTCACATATCAACAAACAGATTGTTAAAATAGATTTAAAACTACAAAAACGAATCAAAAGGAGAAAAAAAACGAAATAATGGTTCCTCTAATGGGAATTTGTATATTTTTAAAATAAAATATTATATGAGATACTTGAACAATCAAAAAAATATCGAAATTTACATTAATTTTATTAACAGGTGAAAGAATAGCTCACTAGAATTTAGAATTATTTAACTTTGAGTTTATTATTAATATTATTATTATTATTATTAATTATTTAACTCATTTAGAATTATTTAACTTTGAGCTATGAATTTGATGAATAATTTAATAATTTTTTCTATATTAAATATTTACTGGTCTTAAAAAATAAAACTAGCAAATTATCTATTTGTATACTTTTTCACTTTTATGTGCTTAAAACATTGTAAGTCATCTTTTCTTTTACATCTTAAAAAAAAAATATTAAAAGTCAATAATTAAATTCAAAACAAAACCTTGTTTTTGAAAAAATTACATAATTTACCTATCCATGAATTCGACTAAAAATTTAGTCGATTAGTCCGACTCTTCTATGTTCGATATCTTCGACTAATCACCAATTTTATTTGAATAGTAACTTTAGTCGATTAATCGACTAACTGCTCCTCAGTTCAAAATCACCGATATTTAGTCTAAAATGCCGCCTTAAATTCGCAAAAATTAAAAGTTTTACCAAATATGAAAATAATTTTCTTTCCCACTTTTTACTAAAATAGATTGTTCGTTTATGAGTGAAAAGTGATAAAGAGAAATTATTCTCACATTTTGTAATATGCACGGAGAGAAAAATCATATTTCAGAAAAATTACCATGCTCTCTTATAATGCGTGCGCGATCGACGACCAAAGTAAAACGATCATGTAAATATTATTAAACTGAAACGTAAAAAGTATTAGTCATGGCTTCATAAAAATTGTTGTGCTAGCATGGTAAAATTTAATGTGCTAACACAACTTCTATCCCACTCTTATGCATATATGTTATAGTTTAATTCTTGTTGTCGCACTCATTCATTTGCGCATCTGACCCGCAACCTTATGTTGCTTCGGCTGTACGCACTGAGGAACAATCGATCTTTTCCGACCTTTGATTCTTTATGATGCATACAAAATGATTGGCAACAATATATTCTAATTCTGAATATAGTAAAGTAACAAAGTGATGAATTAAACGATGACCGTCCTGTAAGAGATTCTAATGAATACTGTTTGCACACCACACCACACCAGCAGTGACCAGCCTGGCTATGTTACTTGCCATACCAGCCTGGCTATGTGACCTTCATGTATGATTGTGTTGATACCTTCTGCAGCCTGCCTTGCTACGTGACAGCGTTGATACCTTCTCTTTCTTTCTTTCTTTCTACTATTAGCAGATAGCATTTGAAATATTATAAGGCAGCATGGTAATTTTTGTAAGAAAAACTGGAAGACTGGAATTTTGATCCAAGACAAATTAATTGAGTTGCTTTATTTCAAATTTAATATTCTTTCAAGTTGTTAGATCTAATATTGCATTAAATATTATTAAATTATGTAAGTAAGTTATTCTGAAAATATGAATAGCTTTTCTAAATCCTAAGTATTTCGAGAAAAAAAATCATATACACTTTATCGTTTGAATAATATAAATACCAATTTTTGAAAATGTGAATGTCAGTAAATCGCTGTATTAAAATATATTTTAATGTTACTAAAGGATTTTAGGATTCAAATCAGTTTTTGATAAACTACCAAAAAACATTATAAATAACTTACTTTAAAATATACACTATGCATGCTTAGTTCTATCCACTGCGAAAAAATTTTAAAAGAAAAATAGAATTTGTAAATCTGATTTTAATAAAGCTGCAGTCACATTCGAAAAGATAAAACTGAAATTACCATTAATTTTTTAAAAAGAAATTTATTTTGGAAACGTTACATTTTTTATGAAATTTAAGTAAACGTATAAAACGCATTCGTTTAAACGTTGCCGTCACATTATACGATAATATACACTGCACTACCACACATATACATGTACCTACCTACGTATCAACGAATAAGGATTTTAAGTGAAAATCTAACGAGTCTATTAGGATAACATTGGAAAATTGTGATAGGAATGAGTGATATTATTCAGGTTAGTGATAGAGTAAGATGGGGCGTTCAGAGCCGCCATGCCAGCAAGATATGAAATGCCTTTAAGGTTATTTGTCGTAAGTATAGATATAGAGTCACTGTATAAACGAAGTGTAATAGATATGTATAAACGGTTTTTATTGATATACATACATATTATATAATAACAAAATTTCCACTGTTTTGCTCTTAAAAATTTTCAACATAACAGTAAACATAATTACTTATATTTTTTAGTGTCACGATCAAATCTGTATTTAACTTCTATCAATACTATCCTGCGCATATTTACACTGAAAAAATTTTAATTATCACAACCGAAAAACTACTAATATAGGCTAACTTCAAAAATGCATCACTGCTTGCATGAGGCAGAGTCAAAAGTTCAAAAATGCATCAGACGCATCACAACGAAAAATCAAAAGTTCATTTTTGCATTTGATGCGTCAAAACAATGCATCAAGAAATTTGGTGATGCGTGTCCAAGATGCTGTAACGTGTATAATGTAGAATTATAACTACTTGCCATATTATGTAGGTATTAACACCAACAGGAATAATTCCGATAAACTAATTGTTGAATAAGATGAATGTATTTACCTTTTATTAAAATTGTTTAAACTATTTGAATACATTTTGCACTCAAAATATGTAATATTTTTTATTCAAATAATTTGAATATTTTCAATTTCAAGTAAGTTCAAGTTGAAATTCAAAGATAATATACCTATACAAGGACTGTATTGCTATATTATCTATAGTCTATCATGCTACGTTATCTGTCTTATCTATAGCCAAATCAGAGGCTAAATGATGCCAATATCCCGTTCAAAAACATCTAATGTGCATCAAATTTCAAAAGAGCATCAGCAGCGCATCATGTAGTATTAGACGCATCAGTAAAGTCATGATGCTGCATCGATGCGGTAAAGTTTACATTTTTGAAGTTACCCATTCTTTAGTTAAATACGGTATCGAATAAATTTTTTTAGTTATCGTAACCAAAAAAGATAGAATTGCAAAATTCTTAAAGGTCGCAATTGTTTTACAAACGGGTATTAAACGAATTTTAGGTACTCAAATACTATTAAGATTCTGGAAAAACTGAACATTTTATTAAAATTGTTTTCTAGGATCCTGAGTCCCCAGCAAGAACCCAAACCAAACAGCTAGACTCATCTTTACCAAATTTTACTTAAACACTACTGAAATTCTGAAAATATTGAATATGAAGTTAAAATTGTCTACCCCGGAACTCTCTGTCTATAAAAAAGGTCTAAAATTGCACTTCTTCTTCTACTTTTTACGGTTGAGGTTGGAGGATGGAATATCCGATTAGCCCATGCACTGACTCCAAGCAGGACCATAAAGAGAAATAGTAGGACTTAGCAACAAAGCACATTTTTTAAAAATTTCTCCCTAAAAAATAAGTAATGAGGAAAAGAAAGCTAGTATTACTTTTTCCCGGGCCCCTATCGACCGCCACGGGCCCCCTCTACCAACCCTAGTCCTGGAGCTGCAACCTCGACTACCCCACCCTCTCGTCGGGCCTGATTCCAAGTGGAAAATTGTATAATAACCTTATTTATTTCTAAGTTATGCGCAAAACGACCCGCTTCTTTGATGAAGTCAAAAATTGTTACAGATACCTACATCTTTGCAGCCAGCTGACCCGGTAGCTAAATAACCCTAATTGTTATAGCATAAAAATAATTACTGAATTTTAAATACAGTGAGTATTTATTAGTTTTATTTAAAACAATCAGGTAATAAGAATACTAGTGTGATAATACTTACTATACCTGATATCCAGTGGTCAGTGCCGTATCTACACTAGGGGCACGCGCGGAACTGGCCCCGGGCGGCAAATTTTTAGTGGCGGCAAAATTTGAAACACATGTGATAATTAGTTTTTTTTTTGGTCATTACTCATTTTTGAATAGGAAAATAAGAAATGGGTGTTTTTTTTGTTTTTTTTTGTTTTTTTTTTTTTTTTTTTTTTTGCTCGTCAGATTTTTTGATAGAGAAAGGTAAAAAAGTGGGAAAGTCAATAAGTTTTTTTTAAATTTTTGTCAGGGGCGGGACTTAGGGTAAATTCGGCCCTGCCAGTGGTATTTTATAGATTTAGCGGATTTAATTTCGGCGACCGGCCACCCCCTAGATTTCGCACCCGGAGGCCCGTACTCCCTTGTACCCTTAGTAGAGGCGTCTCAGAAAAACATAGCTACAGACACTTTTTGAGTAAAGGATTTATGAATAGCTATTATACTATTCCATAGCACCATTAAAAAAGTACGAAAGCTTTCTCACTATTCCATATCTCTAATTTTTGCAGGTGATATTAGTAGGTAGTGTATTAAATAAACACACAATCAAGCAATTGGTGAGGTTCTACTGTACTATATTAATATTGACTGTGTTAAGTGTAAAGTACCTACACACCAATACCTCAAGTATACTTCGTATAAAGGTATCTATAATCAGTGATAGTCAGCCAGCGAACATAGCCATTAAATAAATAAAAGTATTGTCAAAATGAAAAGTAGACACTACCTGGAATTGAAAAACACAAAAAAACATCCAAATAAAAGTACACTGCCAAGGAGTGAAGCACATAACTTCCTCGTACTCGTATCAGTGAAATGTATAAACAAATATATAGCACTAATTTGACGTATTCAATGTTTAATGGATTCTACGTTTGCAAACGCACAATGGCAACAATTCCTCCTATCGCAATTGAATCCTTGTGAGAATATATGCGGCTTATCCTTCAACTACTATATAACCTTGATGACAAAATTTACAAAAGATCATCTAGCAACAAATCCAGATTATTCTAGAAACTCTGAAACGTGAAATGCAAGTGGAATTTGGAGGGGTTCTGATTATGGACATACCACAACTTATAGACACTTACTTACTCAAGATCTAACGAACTCTGTAGTACTTTAAATACTGATTAATGATTTGTTAGTGTAAACGTGCAATGTCTGTAAGTTGAGGTACACCTGTACAATACTCCCACTACCTTGTTAGACTCGAAAGCAAAATTTCAATATATTTAAAATGTGAATTGAAACCGATTTTCATCTCTTTGTGTATCCTTTTCTTTCTATTTTCACATAGTGTTTGTATATATGTATATAAGCGAGTGTATATATGTTATATATCTGTAAATTCATTTTGCTTGTCAAATAGTATCATTTCAATATTTATATTGAACGGTATTTGAATGCGTATTTTGAAAATATACCCGAAGTCAGAGCTTGTGACGTCACTGACCGATCTAGAATCGGGTATAATTTACAAAACAGAAACTAACAAAATGACTCTTTAAAATATACCTCATTTCAGAGCCAATATCAGGTATATTTTCAAGTACAAGAATACTGCTATGAGAATTTGAATATATACCCCACAATAAATTAATGTAATCTTATACAGTTACTAACGAGGTATATTTTCAAACTTATTTCAACTGTAATTTATGCTTGATCTTCATTTAAAAAAAATATGCACACATGATTTAAAACAAGACTTACTTTGTTGCAAATAAAAAAACCGTTACAATTTTTTGAAATAATTTTTAGCTTCTTCTTATCTTAATTCTTAATTATTAGCGTGTGAGTTAAACGTGCAAAATTTGTTTAAAATTGAATAATGATTAATAAAACAGATTTAGAAGGGTTTTTTACAAAAGCGTAAGAATATGGACAATGTTATTTGAATTTGAATCCGCTGAAAAACATTTGGTGCAATTAAGGTAGTAGTCTGGTAACTTGGATTGAAAAAATCGAAATTTTTTTTTTGTTTAATTCGAAAGTACAACATGAGAATATACTGTGAAAATTTTAGACCGAAATTCAACGAAAACAAAACAAAACGAAAAATTTTTGAACCCGTTGCTATTTTATGAAGAAAAATGTAAAAAAAAAAATTAGCATAATGATAGCTGCAATTATGTACTTTAATAATTTTTTTTATTCTTTTAATTTGAAATGATTCGTCATTGCAATATCGTTGGTATAATTTGCAATTTTTTTAGGTGCATTCGCATTAATTAAGTTTGCAAATATTTAATATTATTCTATAAAATTTTATATGAACAAATGGATACTCATTAAAGTCTTTTTAATTCGATCCTCATAAAGGTATTCACTCACATTTGCAAAAAAAAATTCGCTAAAATTGTCAATTTTTTGCGGGGTCACAGTGCTGTTTTTCCTTAACTACTTGACTGAACCATTTGTTTACCAATAAATTGAAAGTGGGTATGTTTTTCATACTATTCTTATTAAATATTGAGTTTGAAAATATACCCGAGCTCAGCGCTTTTAATGGGTATATTTTCAAGTATCGAACTATGCTTATTAAACATTGAATGTATACCCGAGTTCAGATACATTGAGCTCTGAATACGGGTATATTTTCCAAATACGCTATTTGAATACAGGAACACTATTTACTACTACAAGATTCAGTTGTTCTACTTCAAAATGCTATAATTTTTATGTATAAACATAATATGGCTATATGTACTAAGTAATCGGCGCTCCCATCATAAGATATTTAAAAACTGTAAATTGTGTAAAACAGAAAATCGAAATTATGTTTACACATATGAGAGGACAGGCGTTCAGACAAATATACGTAAACCAATAAATTTTCGTATTCGAACACAAATTGTATCAAAAATTAGTTTGGTGAAAGAAAAACAGCCCTATATTGGTTTTTACTCACGCGATTTAGTTTTGTCTACCCAATTTGTAAAATCAAGTTCAGAAAAATGCAATCTTCGTATTTCAGACAATTTATTTTTCTTTACAATTCCAGGTAAATATCAGTAGGCCTTCCAAAACTCCTAGCCGTCAGTTTTCGTGTTCTCCACTCACATAGTATATATAAATATATGTTAATTGCTAATTATCTTACTTATATTAATAATTGGTACAACTATACAGTAGACTCCGCATTATCCAAGCCCTGGTTAACCGATTCTCAGGGTTAGCCGATCTAATCATCCGAAAATAAAAATAAAGCTCTTAATATCACTTACCGCTGCTCTTGCTTACATAGAGCAACAAGAAGAATATACAGGGTGTAAAAAAAATAACTCTCGTCCTCTTGTGGGGTGACTCATAGCACCCTGTAGACACTAAAACCGCAGGAATTTTTTCGGAATTAACAGTTGCCTCACCCTTCAAAAGGATAAGATATATATATTAGTGAATATTATTTTCGGTTTCTAGGGACCTCAAAACAAATTTTTGCCATAGTCCCAAGTTCAAGTCGCGTCATGACAGTGGCTGTAATAGCATTTCAACAATTTCCCGTACTTATTGCACAATATACTATTATGTATTTTTTTTAAAAACCTTACCTGCGTTACACAATAACGAAATCATAATTTTGTACCTCCCTATATTTTTTTTCATAAAACTGAATGCGTAAACTCGAACACGAAACATATCAAATTTCAGTATAGGTGAGATAATTGTAATATGCAGATAATTTATATAAGTTATAAAACCTAATAATAAAATTGAGTTGTTGGTATGAATGGATATTGGATGTTTTTTTTTTCTTTATATTGTGGTTCTCGATATGATAATGTGATCGATTAGCAAAAATAAAATGGGGTATGTGTTGTCAGGCATTACATTGTTCTTAACTGCTCTAAAATTACAGTCACTACGATAACGGTTTGCTACGATTTTGTATTTTGATTTTTCAGTTTATATTAAAATATATTTCGATTTAAATGTGCTATTTATTCTGTCATAATTCTACTTACCTTTAAGCTACATTTTTTAATTCAAATGTAAATATTTAACCAAATACAGAAAAAAATGTATATTTAATTCTAATAAATCAATTTTTGTTCTTGTTTTGTGTTTATTTTCAAATTTATGGTTAAATTTTAATTTAAAAATTTTAATTTATGCCACATAAGTGTCAAATGTATTGTACAAATTGTATGTTTGTATGTGTACAAATTTATTTTATTAATTATCTCTTATTATTCTCCAACAATTTGTTTTAAAAACTTTAAACATCAGTTTTTGAATGTATCATTTCTGCAATTTTTTTTTTTGTATGTAAATCCTACTTTGGAAATTAGGTCAGCTAGACAAAGATGAATTTATCTGATTTGCCATATTCGTTGTCCTTTATTACTAACAGCCAATCATAATTTTTAAAATTTTCAACTTTCTTCTTGATGTTGGTGGATAATATGTATACTCGTATATAATTATTTTATCCGTAGTCAAAAAAACAGTAAAAAAAAATAATATAGACTCCGCATACTTTAACCACTGATATAGTATTATAAATAATACTATATAGGTACCTACTTTTATATGTACTTTTGATGATTTAGTCTGCATCTTATTTTCTCATCGTGTACTTTGAATATAGTTTTGATCGTTTTTCAGATTTATTTACAAATTTTTCCCCAATAAAATAGCTCAGCATATCAGTATACTAATACAGGGGTCGGCAAACTGCGGCTCGCAAGCCATGAAGGGCAGATGTATAGTTTAATATTGCATTTTTGATATTTGGAATAATCTTCCGGAATGCTACGCTACAACCAAATTTGCTGACGATCTTTGGATCAACATATTCCTGTGAACAGGTTTTTTCTTCCATGAATTTAATAAACTAACAAGCTAAAATTTAGAGTCGAATTTTAAACATGTGTCAGATCTCGAGAAAAATCTTCGAGAAAAATGCAAGGTCAGCGTTCGTATTGAGTTTTGAATACAATATAATTTTATTTTATTTTTTATTTTATTTTTTATACCCTTTATTTTAATTTGAATAGATAATAATAAGCAGTAAAGTCGTCAGTTAATTAGTTACCGTTTCCTTACCTACTTTATTTCAAATAAAATGTAAAAGTGGAGACCAAAACTGTGGCTGGCTCTAAATGTTTACCGACCTCTGACTAGTACAATATATATATTTACCTATACAAACTGTCTCAGTATTTGGTTGGGTATTTGAATGTTTTTTTATTCTTTCCAAGAAAAAGAGAAAAATATTTTTTAAATGAAGAACTGTTTTCTTTTTCCCGTTCCTTTGATTGATTATATAAACAAAATTAACAAAGTGGAAAACTTGATAGATGTCTCTACTAACGACGTACGACGCGATTCATAAAAAGATTTTTTTACATAATGACGCTAACGCTGTAGTACCTATGTCGCTTATAAAGGTGAGAGCGATATGCATGGAGCAACACATAAATGATATTTTGTAATTTTGTGTGGAATATAAATGTGTAAAAATAAATGCTTAATGTAATTATAATACATAAAGTCTCAGTTACATGTTATTTTGTGAGTTAATTCTCATTTACATTACTTAATATTAAATTCAAAATTCAAATGGAAAAAGCTAAAAACATAACTGTAGGACTTTCCCGTCCCACTTTTATTTGAAATTTCCTAAGAGTTGGCGATTGGAGTTAATAAGTGACAAGGGACTAATCTATAAACATTAGCCAACAGAAATCCCAAAGAAAAATCCCAAAAAAGACAATTCTGCTCAGTGGTTCCAAAAATCAAAATCTGTTTCACATTCTTAGGGATAGATAAGTGCACTTTTAAGGAAAGTTGTTGCAAATTAAATTTTCAAAAAATTATATTTTATAAAATCACTTCCCGATCATCCCCATCCATTGTGGTGCAATTTTGAAAAAAATCGATTGCCAGTTGCAAGCATGTTACGGACTCCTACCTTACTATCTTAATATAAAAAATTTTTCAGTTCTTATTAGGAAAAATAAGGGTTTTTGAAAAAAAAAAAAAAAAAAAAAAACACAAAAATATCCGGATTCTCTTACGATACGTGATCTACAGAAAATGTTTAACCCTTAAAATAATTAGGAGTTTTTGTAATATTTTTCTTTAATGTTTCACTAGACTTGACTAAAATTTTTTGATTCTTCCGGAAAAGTTAAAAATGGTGTGATAACTTCAGAACCACTGAACAAAATATTTTTTTATTACTCATGCGGGAGAAGTACTAACTTGGCGCACACATTTCTGTAAGCAAAATAGCTGTTTGCCCACTGTACTCTTCCCGCATACATTTTTGCGTGTGGAAAGTAACTTTCCACACGCAAATTGACAATAAAACACGCAAAATTTAATCAAAACACGCAAAGCCGTCTCTTAATTTTTCATTTAATAAATATTTCATAATTATTTCTATAGAAACCACCAACAAAGTAATTTAAACGATAATTAATTCAGAAAAAAAAGACGAACACTTAAAAATGTTATTTTTAAAAGTAATAAAAATGTCAAAAATAGTGATAATAATAAAAAAAAGTACCTATGTCAAATTCGTAATAAAAAATAGTATGTGCCTCTCGTGCGGGATTGTAGATTGCCCCACTCAAGCGAATGAGCTTCAAACTTCGCTTTCGTGGGCAATCGACAATTTCTCGCACTTATTGCTCAATATACTATTTACTGGACTTTTAATTTCCCATAACGTAAAAGCCCCTATACCGGAACACTATTTTTAGGTGTATAATTAAACTGGTTTATAGAAATTGACAAATAAACACCCATTTTTTTTTTTTTAATAAGCATGAAATAAAATTTTTTTAATCCAGTGAATAAGTTTTTAAAAAAATACAACCCAAAAATTTTTATTTATTAATGTTTTTCTATTACGAAATGTCGACATCTATATCCAAACAAAGAATTATTATTGACACTAGAAGTTGGGAACCGATATACAAACAGACGTGTAATATGAGTAATATATACACGGAGTGTCATCTAGACGTCAAAGTAGGAAACATAGAATGGTTTAAGTATCAGACGTAAATAAAGGATCAAAATACTGTATTCAACAAAAATTGTTTAATATGTATATGAATTTCTTTAATTAAGTAAGGAAACATTAAATGCGAGGGGAATTTAAATTGAAAAAAAAATCATTCTATTAATAATAATTTTTGTTATCAGATGGTTTCTTTCAGAAATAACTTCATGAATATATAAATGTCCAAACTTTTCGGACATATGATCGCGTTCCGGTATAGGGGCTTAGGTTATATAGATTTACTCTGAGCTTACTTGTATTTTTCTAACCCCATCAGAGCTGAAGATATTCATTAATTTACACGCTAACTGACAAAATCATTTAAAGTCCGAATCCAAAGCACATCCATCCATTTAGATACCCAACAACTAATGTTGCATATTATGTATCATTTTTGTTGAAGTACTATTATTTTTGATTATAGTAGGATAATTATTGTAAATTAAACGTAAGGTATTGTTGATAAGCTCGAACTCACAAGCTACCAGACAAGTGCCAGAAATACTAATTGAAATGAAATGAATGCGAAATGAATTTACCGCAATTAACGTTTTAGAATGTCTTCCAATAAAACCTAATTTTCCAAGATGTCGATCAGCTTATGTTTCCAACTAGTTTCTCTAGAAAATATTTATTTAATAATTGTCTGAAATTTTATCTGTCACATTTTGTTTAATATTATAAATAAACACTCGTCACTTGTTGAAAATAAATGTTGAAATATTTTTTCGAACATTTCTAAAATTTATAAAATCTAGCTTCATGGGTAGATATCAAGCCATCGGGCATAAATCACCGAGAAATAAAATTATAAATACATATCTCGCGCAGGCATTTCAGTATATATGTATAGGTATACCTCCGTATCGTAGACAACATTGTCTTTGTCGTTTTTTGTAAAGGTTTAGTAGACAAGGTTTAAAAATTATGCAAATATGTATTATTTTATATCACTACGAATGTACGTATCTACAAGAGAACGTATAGTCCGAGCAATACAAAATTGTTCTCTAAAAATTTGACATTACCTTTTCCATTTTCTTTAAGCTTATAAACGTAAAAATGTTAATTTCCTATTTGCTAATGGGTTCTGAAAATCTCTTTTTTTTTAACCAAATATTTACAATTTGCGAGCAAAATATTTGGGAATATTTATACTGATTACACAGTCCCACAGAAAAATATCCTGATCTGAATGAATGACCATGGTATCCCTGCGTACTTTTCGGTGTTGAAACCGAATCCCACGTCAAAAAAACTCCTGCACCCCTTAAAATTTTGTGTAGAACCAAAATTATTCCTTAAAAGGTGTAAATTTATTCATAACCGTATCATTACAAAAAGGAGTATGAATTGACAATTCTCAATCTTCGTGCTCTCATATTATTGCCAACGAGTCCACCAAGGGTGTTCCACTCGCGACGGGCAGGGTACACCCTCTACACCCCGGCTGTACTTTTCCGAAAATAGATTTGCATCTGCTTCTAGCTTACAAACTCTTTAGTATGCAAACAAGGCATAGTGAAGGGTGAACACAACCAAAAAACTAACCTCCTAGACGGCTGCAAACTATCCTGGGCTGAGCGGCGGTGGAGGAATATATGGCAGACCAAATTTTTCTTAATTGACAAAAATTAAATATTTCCACATCCTTCTGCTAGATTCTGTTTCTCACTCATCAGGGGACGTTCTTTACCTGCTTTAAGGGTAAGTCTTACTGTGCAAACTCAATACCATTGGTAGATTTCTCTTCTCTCAGATTGAAAAGCTCCAGAGTGCGTCTTTGCGGACTTAAAACTTTTTTGAATACTTCTTGTGAATTTGAGAGTCGTTTCCTTAGACCAAAAGTCAAACATAAAATATTGATTATCAAAGTTAAAAAAAAATTCAAAAATCTTTTTTTTTTTTTTGTTTTATATACTACTACAAAAAATTAAGGGAACAAAAAAAATTGTTAAATTTTTAGTGATTTTTGAAGGGCTGTATTTACGTGAAAAATGGTCGTATCGAGATGATAAAAAAAAAAACATTTTGAAGCTCCAATATTCTAGTTTTGAGATCTTTCGTTTTGAGATTTTGAGGAGTAACAGTTATCAAGAAATTCTAAGGAATAACACAAAAAATGTTTTTGCAAATTTTTTGCTTTTTTTTCGGTCTACCGGCTTGAATCGGCTTGAACCATGGCTTTTACAGTAAAGCCATCGTATTGACTTGATAGCCTGTTTATTCAGCTTCAATTTCCTTTTTTAAATTTTTCTCTACGTTGAGTTGTACCGGAAATATCCAACTTTGAATGCAAAAGGATCCTTTTTGCTTTAACCATCGATATCTCAGTAATCAGTGATCGGACAGAAAATTGAAGGACTGTTTTGGAATCCAGAATAAATTTCCTACAAGGCTATGCCGCGTACTTTAGGGAAAGAATTTATTTCATCCGTAATTTTAATCTGAAAAATGTGTAAAAAGGGGGCTTTTTTCCTTGTTGCAAAAAATTGTCCACATCCTTGCGCAAATTGTTGGGGAACCTAATGTTTGTACGAATTTTTGTACCTCCTGTACCCCCAATAACCTTGCAAATCGGCAGATCGATCTATCGAATTATTTTCCTAAGCCGTTTGTTCAAAATTTCAGAAAAAAATTTAAAGGAGCAAAATTAAATTAAAAAATCAATTTTTTGAACTTTTCCACAGAAGTTAGCCATCTTTTATCCATTAAATTTGAAAACCATCTTTTATCCAAAGAATTGAAAAGAATTATTTTAAAATTTTTTTCAACATTTTTTTTCAAAATTTATTTTTAATTTTTTAATTTTTGCGAAATTTTTAAAAAAAAATTTGAAATATTTTTTATTTTTTTTTTTATTTTTAAATGTTAGGTAAATGCCAATTTACGATTCAAGAGGTTGAAAAAATTACTCGTATTTAACTATTTCCCGAACCTTCCGAATATCAACTAGTTTGCTCTCTGTTTTGTATAAAAAAGTTAAATTTTTCTAGATTTTACACCTTGTACCACCGCTTGGTTCATAATACTCCGATGTCCCAATTTAAGCCACCTCGACTTTATCGAATACTTACCCATATTCGTTTGGTCGTATAGCTATCGTTATATGTAACCAAATCATCCGGCCGTTGTAACGGCACTAGATCACTTTTAAAAAAACGAATATACCTACACATACACATACAGACACACATACGCGCATATATTCCACATACAAACCTATATGTAAAGTAGAAGAAACATGGCCATATCTCTCCAGGGTTGACATATTTTGCACCTGCGACCCCTTGCGATGAGCAGGTTGCCTCGTTCATTCCTCGTTGTGGCCGGGTTTGAGGTGCACCAAGGTGGATAGATATCGTAATATAGGTAGATGGATATATTTTTCGTTTCTAGGGTTCCGTATCTTAAAAGGAAAAATGGAACACTTGTAAGGTTACTCTCGTGTCCATCTGTCTGTCCGTCACAGAGGTTTTTCTCGAAAACTATGCAACGTAAGAATTTGAAATTTGGCATAATGTTAGGTTTTTGATGACGCGCAAATATATCGCTAATCAACAATTAGAAAATAACTTTTTTAGAATTAAAATAAAGAGCCAATTTGATTCGAAAAAAAAGTTTTAATTAATATATCGTGTGATATATCATTCAAAGAACTACTCTAGTTTTTATTTTAATACGTATATCCAACTATAGAAATAATTTTCTGTTAGCACCTAGTTTAAAAAATTCTTTAATGAGTTTATAAATTGGCTGATTTTCATTGATTTTTTAATTTGCTAGTAACGTAAAAGCCCCCATTATGAAACGGTATCTAATACTGGAACAGTTTTAACATTTACATATTTATTTCTTTAATTAAGTAAGGAAACATTAAATGCGAGATGAATTTAAATTGAAAAACAGTCATTCTATTAATAATAATTTTTGGGCTTTACCCTAGAATATTGGGGCACTTTATGATTATCATAAAATCTTTGAAAAATGTTTAAAAACGAAAAAAAAGGTCATTTATGACGGTTTTATTGACATGTGTACTTATATATTATCATTATTATGTTCGTGTATGTACCAGGTGTTACAAATTGTTCATTCATTAAAAAATAAAATATTTCTAGTCTTTATGTTTAGTCAATTTTTTAGTGATATGATTATAACTAAACATTGTAAACTATTATAAGTATTTTATTTAATTAAATATTTCAAGTACTTGATTTAATTAAAATATTAACCAATTTATTATTGACCTGAATACGTCTTATAAATCAGTTTGACAAAATAATGTAAAATGCGTCAGGAAAGTAGAAAAGATTTTAACCCTATTATATAAATATTTTTTATTTTGTGCAATATTTCCTGTCTACCATTTACATGTTAATAAAAATTAACTTACAATACCCGTTTTACGCGAAATTTGTGGCAGGTAGACATCATTTGTAAGTACAAAAGTTGAAATTTCCACTTTTTCAAATGTAAGCCGCTATGTTCCTATGGGAGCTTTTTTTTTCTTTTGAAATCTTCCTATTTTTTCACGCGTAAAACTGTAAAAAATTGAAAATTTTATTCAAACCGCCGCCATTTTTCCAAATTTCAAAAAAAAGCTCCCATAGGAACATAGCAGTTTACCTACAGATTGATAATCTATTTGATTTTTTTTTTCCGGATAAAAACTGCGGCCGCATTCGTGGGCACCGAATTTCAGCCTTTTTTAAAGACACTTTTTTTCAAAAAATTATAATAAATATAAACAATAAATAAAAATAAGTAAAAAAAATATTTTTGTATTGTCAAATAGTGCTATTAATCGCAAAAAGAATTCATCCCCATTCCCCCATCCTATCTATTCGAAAAAAAATTGTGAAAATTGACTACTTTTCGGCAGAATCACACTGTGATGGTACCTTAAAAATAATAATGTATTAAATGACGGTATAACTTTTATATGAATAAATTTTAATTTTAGTTTTAAAAAAAATTAAATTATATGATGAATTTATATTGTAATTGCAATTAAAATTATTTTACTGAATAAATAACTTGTTACACCTAGTATACATTCTACTACATTCATAAAAGATAATAATTAGGTAAGCATATTTGTTAATATTGTAACAAACATCAAATCAAATGTGGCACTTAGAATAACATTTACCTCAGAAACTATTACATATTTCTCTAAATCTTTCCTTACAACATACACACATTTTATTCTGAATTACTTGAAATAGTTTACAATACTTATTGTTACAATCATATAATTAAAAAATTGATTAAACACAAAGAAGATTTGATTTTTTTAATGAATGAATAACTTGTAACACCTAGTACCTATACGAGCAGAATGTGTAAGTACCCACGTAAATGTTAAACACGGAACCGTCATAAAAGACCCTTTTCTCATTGTTCAAAAAGTTTCGTGCTGTTAAAAGGTACAATTTTCAAAAATTTTGTGAAAACCATAAAGTGCCCCAATATTTTAGGATTTATAACTTCATTAATATGTAAATGTCAAAACTGTTCCAGTATTAGATACCGTTCCATAATGAGGGCTTTTACGTTATTATAAAAAACTTACATTCACTATTTTAAATTCCACAGGTCTAACTAGATTGTGATTACCCCAGATTTTAAATAATCTATTAGTTCGATAGTCAATGAGTGCCGAAAATTGTAATTTTTATACACTAGTATTTTGGAAACTATTTCACTTAAACATATAAAATTTCGTTTAGAACATTGCTTCTATTAACTTCAACCTTCTCGAGAAAATTTAATCCTGTAACGTAACTAACCTCAGAGATTGGAGCGGTCGAAAATTTGGACTACTCCCTACTGTACGATACCCTAGTTGTGCGAGTCCTCCTCGCTTTTGACCGATTTTTTTGGTTTTGGTTCGTAAGAGTAGTAAACATAGAGAGATACTCCAATAGGTATACAATTTGCATATAGATGTTATATGTACATGTAAGTATATATATATATATATATATATATATATATATATATATATATATATATATAGATGTCCCCACTTGTGTAATTTGCTTTATAGACGTGAGGCCTGATGTCATTTCAATAAGAGACGTAGAAAATTCTACATATCAATTTGTTTTGTTAGTAGTAGTTGCATATCAGATGTGTGTATGTATCTCTTTTCTCACTAACATCGGCCTCTCAGTCTGTTCGTCTGTCTGTCTGTTTAACTTCGATTCGAGTCAGTCCGTTTTGTTACTCTCTAAGGTTAGAAGCCATTTCGTCGACTAGCAAGTACCTACTCGACTAGAGTCATATGTAATGTAGCTACACAGAGCTGTTATACTTTGTCATTTCGAGTTATATATAGCCTTTCATATTTATATATTATTATATAAAGGTATTGAAAATGGTTACTACAGGCTAAGTGATCTTGGAAAATATAGGTAATGATACAGCCGTGGTCGGAACGTTTGACACAGCTTGCGAAAGAAAATTAAGTCAAATTTCACGAAAAAGCAGAAGTTTTATTATTAACAGATTGTTTTCCATTGTATTTTGAACCAGTTCTTCTTCAATGGAGTAGCTGGTTTCGAAATAACGGTCTACACCAGATATAAAAATGGAAGTGCCTGATAGGGTTCTTGACTGAAGTTACGAAAATATTCTAAAAGCATTGTTTTTCCATGCCAGTTAAGTGATTCTTTTATTTTCGACAGATTCTGTAAAAAATCATCAAAAAAAGTAACCCTACAATTTTAAATGAGAAAGCGGCGGGAAAAACACCTCGCCATAGTGACGTCACAGTTTGAAGCAACTAAACGTCAATGTCAATATTTATAACCTTAAAACTTTGATTATATTCATAAAAAGTCAAAGTAAAAGCAAGTATTTATTTGAATTTTGGTCGATTATTATTACTATATATATATATATATATATATATATATATATATATATATATATATATATATATATATATATATATATATATATATATAAGCTAATAGAAATATTCAAAAGAAAACACAATTTTATCTCATCGATGAAAATTATCAAAATCGACATACCTAGCTACAAAACATTACGTCATTTTCAAAAAATGGCGTGTTTTCACTAATTTGAATATTTGTTGAAAAATGGCGATTTTCAAAATAAAATTTCTAAATAGTTATCAAATCTTTTTATGTTTCATCAATAAAATTGGACATATGTAATGATAATGCATAGAATTATTTAACATTTGACACAAATTTTAAATACAGTCAAGTACCGTATTATAAGATTAGCTCGAGTTTAACTATACAGATTCGTGACAGGCAAAGTACTGAACAATGTGTTTTTTGAATGTTTCGAAGCACAATAGTTGAAAGGCAATTTAATATTGAAATGATTTATGGTTGGAGCACTGACTACATTTTTTGCATTTTTGAAAAATTGTTACTTTAGTTTTTGATAGGTACCCTTAGAGTAGTTAGAATCTGCTGGGCCACTTAAATTCTTTATATGTTTGACGGAAGA